>JAEAOA010001128.1:0-458010 GCA_016746295.1 Potamilus streckersoni
GCGGGCGCAAAAACTGATTTTGAGAAAAACTTTTTCAAACTGATGAACAATTCTGTTTTTGGTAAGACGATGGAGAATATTAGGAAACGCGTAAATATCGAACTAGTCAATGATGTCAATCGCAGAAACAAACTTGTGTCAGACGATGATTTTGTGAGCATGAAAATATTTAATGAGAATCTTGTTGCGATACAAAGAAGAAAAACAAGTCTAAAACTAAACAAGCTGATCTACGTTGGAGCTTCAGTGTTAGATTTATCAAAGTGGCTGATGTACGATTTTCATTATAATTTTGTTAAAAATCAATGGCCGGCTAGTAGATTATTATTTACTGATACTGATTCGCTCGTATATGAAATTGAATGCGAGGACGTCTATCAGGATATGCATGATAATAGATATCTGTTTGATCTTTCTGATTACCCACGTGACAGTAAATTTCATGACGACACAAATAAAAAGGTTATTGGTAAGTTCAAAGATGAAATGAACTCGAGCGCTATCAAATACTTTATCGGATTACGTAGTAAAATGTATGCCGTATTGTTAGACAATAATAAAATAACAAAAAAAGCAAAAGGTCTGCCTCGTGATTTTGTTAAAAAGTTTATAAAATTTGATGACTACAAGTATGCGCTTGATGGCGGTGTTAGTTTTATAAGAGCTATGTCAATTCGAACAAATCATCATAAGCTCGAAACAGATGTCCTTATCAAACGCGGTTTGAGCAATTTTGATGATAAACGTTATTGCGAAAATGGGGTAGATACATTTGCACTTGGGTATTGTCATGATGATAGAGATATATTTGACATTATCTTTGCAAACTAAAATTTTATCTAAACTTTAAAAATAATGTTTGAAAATTTGACAGTAACAAATAGCTACAGCAGCAAAATCAAATATCTAATGATGGACGGCAAACCATTGACAGTTGAAATTAATAATGAAACATCAGGCATATTCTTTAGTAGTACCCGTGACAAGTTAAAACTTTCGCTCATCAGATCTGATGACAGCGAGTATTTTAATTATCTCGAACAATTTTATCAAAAGTTGCTTGCGGAATTTAAAAACTTTCACTGTCCGATTAGTCAGCAAAAATACACCAAACTTACAATTGATCTTGATCGGTCAAAGGTGTATTTTATCGACAAAAAATACCCTCTTAACAAATCACAAATAAAAGATTTGTTTGAGTCCCGTCGTTATGTCAGCGGTAAAGTAAAGTTTAGCCTCTATTACCATGATAATGAAATATTTTTGATATCTACAGTTGAGACATTAACAGTTGGTAATGAGGTATAATACCACTTACCTTATTGGAATTCTAATGCGTAATTTAGTCCACAATCGCCACGCTCTGCTAAATCGTAATGATTTGGAAGATTGAGTCTGACATATCATTTTGCTTATTCTGGAAGATCACGTAATTAAATTTTACCTGTTACCTAGGTATTTTGCAACAGGTGTTCTATTGTATTTGTTTGGAGGTCTAGAGAGGTTGTTGAGCTCGGATTCTTAGCGCAATTATTGATTGCAACAGGTGTTCTATTACGTTACCTAGGTATTTTGTATTTGTTGAGCTCGGATTCTTAACGCAATTATTGATTGCAATAGGTTTTCTATTACGTTACCTAGGTATTTTGTATTTGTTTGGAGGTCTGGAGGGGGTTGTTGAGCTCGGATTCTTACTTTCTCCTACTACTACTTTAACGGTATTTAATTGGAATGTAATAATATAAACATGTAGAATTCAATCGTTTCAATTCACCCAAAGAAAATAGAATGCATTGTGGAACTTTCCGAAATTTTTTTTTTTTTTTTTTTTACAAAATTATGGCTTGAAATTTGACAAGAATTACAGATTGTTACAATGTAGGCAATATTGGCATAACTCAAATCACCAATTATTATTACTAATCAGATTTATCGGGAAAATAGTTCATGGATGATAGTTGATTTATTTTTCATCATATCTATAATCCGTTCAATTTGAAGTTTTACACGCACGAGATTGTTGCCTTGGCATTTCTCAATCTTGTTTTTCAAGTTGCGGATTTGAAAGCTGCTTTCATGCACGTGGAAAGAAGAAATGAATTTCACAACTAACAATTCAAGAGGAATCTAACGTTGCTAGCTATAAATTGAGAGTTCATAAGCAATCAAAATTTCCAGGTCTGAAAGAACAATGACTGTATATTCTAAATATATCATAGAATCCCAGTAATTTCGTCGTCTCTTTATCAGATATTTTGGTGCCACAGCAGTGTGATAAAGTAATTTCTCCATTAGGTGTTACATCAATAAGAACGTCACAGTATTGTGCTTTTTATAGTTTGCTTGAATTTGAGACCTTTTTTTCAAATACGAGGGACTTTTAAGTAAACCTGAACTGCAGTCAGTTACATATTTCACTTCAGAAACTGCGTTGTACATCGTTGAAAACTAGTGAAAATTGACTTTGTTCGGGTTAGAATTGGACAAACTTAACTGAATTATATGTTCAAATTATTCTGTTGTAAATAGACAAGAATGCATCAGCTTGTTCGGTTAGAATTCATACCATGATTTGTTTCGGGGTTTTACTTTAAGAGAGTCAGCATTGAATGAATTACTGCATTTGATCCTTATTTATACTGATAGTTTTTATTTTCTTTGAGTATTTTAACCTTCTACATAGCTTTCTGTTTATTTCGTCATACAGCCATCTTTCTTTATCTTGGATTGATATGAAATTATATTAACGACGCTTTCTGAAATATATTTTCTTCTCCTTACACAAGAGTGTTTAAAACTCATTATCGACAACAATCTTTTGTGTGTATCAAACAACCAATCTGACTGAATTATTCATTAAAAATTTCTTTATTATACCTTGTCATGGAAACAAAAACAGAGGACCGGCAATGACACAGAGAATGTATGAATGATGGACAAGAAAGCATTTATAAAAAGGCTCCAGTGAAGTTAGATCAGAAAATATAAATTAAGTCCCAAGAGCGTATCAAACTGGAAAGATGAGTCAGAAAAATAACCTTGTCACTTGGAGACGACCAAGATCCGTCAGCTAACCTCCACATGTCACGAAGTCAGTAGTCTAATTTCTTTCTGAATTCCCTGTTTATTAAAGATGATGATGTGATCAGAATTATATTTTAATCAGGTACTTAAGGGAGCAGTGAGCAAATTCAAAATGCAATATATCTTGAAATCATTAGTCATTTGGTTCATTTAATGAATTACTTCAGTACAAAACTCTCTGTATCCTCTGCAATAGAAAAAAAAACTGAAGGCTCGATCTTGTTCTACCAATAACAAAAAAAACGTCGACTACAATTAATTGCAGCAGTTCTTGAATAAGTATTTATTAAAGAAAGGGATTATATCTTATAAATACATGTACAAACTAATTTGTTTGTAAAGGGAGAACTAAGTATTTGGGCATAATTGATGTTACCCAAAGGAACATCACAGGGCAGTATGCGATCTATATATTTAAAATAGCCGAACGTAATCTCTATAGAACGCTTAAAAATTAAGAAAGAAACGAATTGTTTATAAATGCTGCAGTTTTAACAGGCTGCTTAATTTATGAATATGTAGCTCTCTCCTGTTTATCGTGCTCACTGTTTCCTGAAGCTGATTAGTACAAATCGATTGTTTGTGACTATTCATGTGTGCGAGAGATAGCGTAGGAGAGAAAAAGCCTTCTAAGCACGTCTTTCCAAGGTTTAGTTCTATGTTTACATAATTACAAGGAGACAACTTCTATTATGTAAATTTGAAATTGAATAACTCATAGCTATGATTATTTGAAGCAAAGTGAAGGGTACATGGCATAAAGGGACATTACTATGGTGTGCATCTGAATGCTCATAATGGGCAATGCTTTAAAAATATAAGGCAAACATTATTCCAAGAACGAACTCAAACGCCGTTTCATGATTATACTGATAACTTGGTAAACACGAGTTTAAGGGATAAATGCCATGAATTTATTATTATTATTATTATTATTATTATTATTATTATTATTATTATTATTATTATTATTATTATTATTATTATTATTATTATTATTATTATTATTATTATTATTATTTAATGAGATAAGGTTGTTCTAATTATTTGTATTAAAACAGCAATGTCAATGATACAATCAAGGGAAGAAGAGTGCCAGAATAAATACATTCATATTAATCAGTCACTGTCTTTTTTCCATTTATCCATTTTGGAGACACATTTGATATAAAATAAAAAATAGAAACATCGTGTTGACAAAGTATACATTTTATATGCTAGGTCAATGCAATAATAAGATAATGTCTTTATGTTAAAGAAATATTGTATCACACGTTGAATATCTCCAATTCTCTCTTTCTCTCTCTCTGTTTCTGTCTCTGTCTGTCTCTCTCTCTCATAACAAAAATGAACAAAATTATACAGTCAATAATCATCACAAGTCAATGACGTTTGCATATTTTTAATATATATATATATATATATATATATATATATATATATATATATATATATATATATATATATATATATATATATATATATATATATATATATATATATATATATATATATATATAGAGAGAGAGAGAGAGAGAGAGAGAGAGAGAGAGAGAGAGAGAGAGAGAGAGAGAGAGAGAGAGAGAGAGAGACATCAATAATTACCAAAGTTAGTGGAATGTATTTTTGAAGAAAGTGATCAAACATATAATTTTCCTTGTTTGGGACGATTCTAAACTTTTTTTTACAGGAAGTCAGTGCTAAAATGAGCCATGAGGGAAGCGTTTTAATGGAAGACGAACATATATCGTAGGTAATCAGTGGAGCCTAATTAAAATAACACTTCATTTAAACAATGTTGCAAAACAAAATATAAATCTCGTTTTAACTTTTTATATCTCTAATCAGTAACTAATTTCGTGTACAAATTAGGACGTTTAATTTTAAGTTAAAAGGCCAATATCTATCTATCTATCTATCTATCTATCTATCTATCTATCTATCTATCTATCTATCTATCTATCTATCTATCTATCTATCTATCTATCTATCTATCTATTTATCTATCTATCTATCTATCTATCTGTCTGTCTGTCTGTCTGTCTGTCTGTCTATCTATCTATCTATCTATCTATCTATCTATCTATCTATCTATCTATCTATCTATCTATCTATCTATCTATCTATCTATCTATCTATCTATCTATAAACACACACACTTCTCATGAATATATTTACTAAAACAAAGGGAAAAACCATGCATTTCTGCCTTTATTTAGATAACTCCTGTTTTAAGAAAGTGAGAGCAAGTTGTATCTAGAAAGGCTTAATTATGATCTGATTATGGGTCGAAGTAGCACTGACAGTAATTACCCCTTTCAAGAACTCCACTGATCCACCAAACCCTTAACTGTAATGAAGAAAACGGGATGTGTTTTCTGACATATGAGTTCAATTATCTACGTTTCTATTCAGAAGCAAGTTTGTATATAATAAAATATTTTTTTACCTGTCGATATACGGGATAGATGTCATATTGTGATGCAAACAAGTGATAAAGATTTTTTTTTACCGTGCCATGAAACACATCCTTGTCAAAAGAAGGAAATAAAATATCGTCATGAATTATTGAAATGTATTAGTGGGAGAAAATCACTGTTGTGACTACTTTCTTTTCCTACATAGGAAATACACTCCCGTTTCGTATGTTATTAAAACCTCCAATTCTGCTTTGGCTTATTTCATTTTCTTCTTCTCCTTTTCTCTTTCCCTGGGACAATCTTTCAGATGAAATTTTTTAAATTTTTATTAACTATTAATTTAAAGTATGTATTGAAGTAATCAATACAGAATTACCTTTATATCATGCCTCTAAATAAACTCCAAGAAAAACGCATGCTTCAAAGTGTTAGCTTTTTGCAAAATTTATTTTCACATTAAACCTTCAATGACTGTACTTACGTTAGTTTTTAATTGTCACCCATTCAGTATCGCTTAGCTGTTGCACTCTGACATGTTTATAGTAAATATATCTTGATTGAATACAGAGATAACATTGTTTAAATACTATAGTGATTTTGACTCTAATCACAATCATAACCATGTTTTAAAACGACGGAGAAATCAGGAATATACGAATTCTGATTGCAAACCAAAATTAGGTGAATTTTGAGTGCAAAGTCTGTTACTGAAATGGAATGCAAGCTTGCCAAGGCCAAACGAATGAATGCAAGAAGAATAAAGAAGAAAAAACCTAACAAAACAACAACAACAACAACAACAACAAAACCAACAAGAAAGAATTAAAATTCGTACATGTAAACTTACACTCATTGTGATCTTTACTTTAGAGAGTACTATTACCGCATTCTTAGGATTTGACATATCTCCTGTCCAATGTATCAATCCACGCAAGAAATGTGTTTACAAAAATAAAATTCTATAAATTTTCATACGAGATGTCATTAATTTGACAAATTATTGTATTTTGAGAATTATGTGTACGAGGTAAATTTGTTTAATTCGCTGTCATAAATTATTTATAAGTTATAAGCTTCCTTTTATCTATTTAGAACTACAGCTATGACTCGCATCGGCACGGGATGGAGAAAAAGTACATGCAAATAGATGTTTTTTTTTGTAAAGAAATATAAAAA
Organism: Potamilus streckersoni; assembly: GCA_016746295.1. Taxonomy (NCBI): domain Eukaryota; kingdom Metazoa; phylum Mollusca; class Bivalvia; order Unionida; family Unionidae; genus Potamilus; species Potamilus streckersoni. The sequence goes on from JAEAOA010001128.1 coordinate 6,681, forward strand.
AAGAAAATTGGCATGCGTGTTTGTAGAAATAAAGAAATAATTCATTTGCAAAATGGGAATACTTTGCAATGTCACGAGTGAGGAGCGAAATATGTCCTTATATTTAGCACACATCCCCAAAAAATAATACAAACTATGTATCGCTGTACGATGATTAGCGTTACTGTCCAATTATGTTTTATTTATTTTTCTTTTATTTACTGTGATGTATGTTTCATAGTTATATCAGACTGGATGCACGTGTTTGTGTATGCGTCTTGATTGTCAATAGATGTAAGGAGGTTCTTGATATCTACGCCCATCTATGATGACATAGTCTACAAAATTATGACATCTAATCTTGATATCTACGTCCATCTATGATGACATAGTCTACAAAATTATGACATCGAATCTTGATATCTACGCCCATCTATGATGACATAGTCTACAAAATTATGACATCGAATCTTGATATCTACGCCCATCTATGATGACATAGTCTACAAAATTATGACATCGAATCTTGATATCTACGCCCATCTATGATGACATAGTCTACATAATTATGACATCAAATTGTTTAGCCAGAAATATGTTGAAAATATAATGTAAATATCGGAGGAATATTCATTACTTTGATGTGACAGCGCTAGATAAATGAAAAAAATACCACAAACTTTTCAAAACATTTAAACGTTTAGAATATTACACTATAGCGACGGTAGAGGTAGACACAATTAAGATTATTCGTTCGTAAACAGAATTAAAGCCACTGAAAGATCGGCAACGTTTTTAGATTTACACTCTTTTTAAGTTTCATCATCATCATCATCATCATCATCATCATCATCATCATCATCATCATCATCATCATCATCATCATCATCATCATTCTCTTAACCCAAGAAGTCGTTGGGGTATCAAAGCTGACTTTACAATCAATTCTCTCTATTTTCCCTGTTCCCTACTGCCCTTTGGGAATCTCCAAATGCCATATCTGTTCACTACTTAATATTGTCTTCCCACCTCGTCTTCTGCACTCTCGTACTGTGCCTTGCAAGATTATTTTTGCCAGTCCAGATAATATTGACACATGACCGTACCACTTCAGTTTGCAGTTTTTTTACAGTGGTGAAGAGGACTTCATAGGATCCGATGGCTCGTTCAATTCTGTTGTGGACTTCTTCGTTGGTTACATGGTCAATGTATGAGATGTCCAAGATATTGATGTAGCATCTCATTTTGAAGGTTTGAATTTTTTTGTGTAGATCTGATATGAGTGTCTATGCTTCAGATGCATACATGAAGATGGATGTGACAATTAAGTGCATCAGCCTTATGTTGGAACAGAAAGCAATGTTGGTATCTTTCCATTTTAATCTCAACCTTGTTGTCCGATCAATCCTGCAAAGTTGTTGTGGTTTGGAGCCCCCATCTGTGATAATTGATCCAAAGTACTTGAATCCTGTGACTTTTTCCAGCTTCTGTCCACTTACATTTATTCCTGCATTGATGTCATTGGTTGTGTTTGTCATCAGTTTAGTTGTATCGGTGCTAGTCTCCATAACTTATGCTGAGATTTGTGTCAATGTCTGAGAGTTCTTTTTCATCTCCTGCTAAGCCATCGTTATCATCTGCCGAAGCGAAGGTTTTTGATTGTTCTTCCTTCGATGCTGACAGTACCCTTGTGGTCATGCAAAGGATCCTCCATGATCCTTTTCAGGAAAATGTTGAAGAGTGTAGGTGACAGTATATATCCAATTCTGACTCCAACTGTTGATCGAAACCAATCTCCTCTGCTGATAATGATAACATCACTGGTGACTTTGTTATAAATGTGCTCAACAACTTGAACCAGGTTTGAGCTGTTGTTGCACTTTCTCACAGTTGTCTATAAAGATGCATGCCAAACACTATTGAAGGCCTTTGAAATCTGTAAATACGTGGTATAGATTCTGCGGATGATGACGGTATTTCTCAACTGATCAGACTAATGGTTCTGTAGTTCTGACATAGCTGTAGGTTTCCATATTTGGGAGCACGATGACCAAGGATTGAGTTCATATGGTGGTCATTCTCGTGTCTGGCATATTTTGCTGGGACCATCTCTTCTCCTCCTGCTTGAATGAGCTCGGCTTGTATGATGCCAAGCTTATTGGTTTTAAAATCAGCGGTTTCATTGCATTCGATGAAAGAGGGATTGAATGGATATATTAACAGACTAACATCCAGATAGAGATATAGAATTAGAATATTAGAATGTGAACATATTTCAGATTTGTATTTCTTTTAAATAACAGACATTAAAACAAATTGATTAATTTTAAATTATTAATATTATAGATGTCAAAAGAGTATAGTCTGTACTTCTTTGTCACGTGTCATGTACACGGCTTACCTGGGATGGAGAATGTCGCCGTGACGTTGGCGACTGACCATTGTTGCGCAAGATTGCGACTTGAATCGACACTGGTTGGAACAAAGTGGCGGCTATCTTCCAAGAGACTTAGAAACTGGTAAAACAAGAAAACCCAAGGCACAGCCTAGCCGCTGGAGAAAGAAATTTGACATACGCGTGAGAAAATAGGCAGACTCTTGTTCAAAGAAACCCCAGTATCGAATTAAGGCTGAGTTAGGGAAATATTTCGGAGAACCTTTCCGAAGCAGACTTATTTAACAGGTCAGTTTTACGATCATTTCAGTTCTCTCCAGGATTCTTACCAACTCAGACGTCTAGTAAGTTAGAGAGTGAATTCTAATAGGCGTATTCCAAATGCACGGCATTCGCAAAATGTTGAATATCACTAACTGAGAGTTGTAAGTTTATAGGTAGTATGTATAAATTGATTACTAGAATTATGTTAGTATGTAGAAGTTACCTTTATTAGAGTTAATCTCACCTATGTATTTGAGTTATTTACCAATCGTAACGTTCTGAATATAAATTAGTAGTACACAAGATTGAATTATGTAGTTAGCCTGTGATCGGAATTAATTATGCAATCTGCTGCTGTGTGCATCGTGTTGAATTGTGGCATTTATTAATAAAATATGTTAGAACTTATACCTTTATTAATTTTGAATTAGAATACATTGTTGTGAACGTATCGTGAAGTATCTTCATATTTTTATTTGAATATTGTGTATACACAGGACCGGATATAATAACGGAGGCAGAAGTTTTAAGGCAGACCTGAAAACGGAAGTGGAGAAATGAACGGGTGAAGGACGTAGTCGAGTGACGGAAGGGGTACTGGAGTGCCAGTCAAGGAAAAAGAAATAATACAGATGAGTAAAGTAGCAGGATCAGGTGGAAACGCTCTTACGTTGTAAATAACATAATGAAATTGGCAGATTAAATAGGTCACCCTCGTGGAGAAATTGGGCAAATGTACTTGTCGTTATTCCTCACATTTATTTTTTGTATATCATCCACCTAAACCGTCAGCATTGCTGACTGGGGTCTCTGAACAATATATCCATATATTTTAAAAATTATAAATTTAACGTCTTCCTACGATATTAACAAAAATACTAAAAGAGGCAACGTTGGAATCTTAAATGTAATTAAAAAAGAAAATATAGTGTTTATTTCAGGCAGAATTAAATATGATTTATTTCGTTAACTACTAGTTTGTATTTATTTCCGTTCTCAATATGCCGCCCAAATTTAACGGTTCGCATAATGTACATCATCCATTTTCCTTATTCAAGTGGTTGCGCTTGTTTGTATCCTACATATTTCGATATCATCCACATGAATTCGGGATTGGAGAGACCATGCATTTTTCCTCATGTATAAGCTGTATTATTCTCAAATTGCAAAAAAACTTGTTTGCATTAAACACACCACAGATACTTAATAGTCAAGTTAAACCACATGAAGTATTGCTTGTTACAGACAGAGGTCACGTAAGATCATTTGAACTTTTCAATCTTGTCTTGTAGATCCGGGTTTTAGCTGATATAAGTTGTAGGCTTCTCAGGTTTTATCCAACTAAAATGTAAACGAAAAATATCAAATGTGAAGTGCCCTTGTATTTGTCTCTTGCAAGAGTTCAGTGTAACCACACATTTTGAGTTTATAGCACATTATGGTTACTGAGGAGACTATTAGTTGTAGCAAGGTTTAGAAGCATCCACACTACAAATAATAAACACGACATGACAGGAGTTGTGACTGATTCAAATCGATCATGTTTAGATCCCCCAATATATCATATGAAAACATTGATTTTGTTCATTGAGTAAATATATATATATATATATATATATATATATATATATATATATATATATATATATATATATATATATATATATATATATATATATATATATTGACATCTTTATTGCTGCGCTATTCGAATAAAGTAAATGAACATGTGACCCATCAAGAGTGTCAAAATGTTTGGGCTTTTTAATTCCTGTTATTATAGATTTAGTGGTAAAATATATCTTCAGGCCGAAAGGTATTCCTCTTGTTGCCATTTGATTTGATTATTTGTTTAAAATAATTTATTCACCCTGGAAAATAATTGTTTTCTTTATAAAAAAATTCTTGGACAAAGAAATTTACTGTAAATTTATTCTGGAATTCTATACTGGAACATTATAAATTGTTATTCAACGAGGAACTGTTGACATCAGTACAACGACCTCATCTAACGTCATCGGCTTAAATATTGAATTTCATCGAGATTCGAACTTGGATTAAATGAGAATGTTTTAGTGACAGGACTTATATTTGTTTGAATTCTATGATTCATTTATGGATTAGGTTCACAAACAGTAAGTCCTATTTCATATTTTTACTTTATTTTCTAGAAAAATAAAGTATTTTGTTAAATTTACAAAGCTTATTGATCTCACTATTTTCTTTTGTTAGTTTTGTACGAACCTATATGAATAATAGAAAAAAGGAGACAAAAATGATCGCATGTAATTCACAGTTCACGTTTCCTTTCGTTCTATGCATCGCATACATCATAACAAGCTGTGGGTGTGTCATATGAAAACTTTCTCCAACACTGGATATGTATATGTGGAAAGATATTTAGAATCTGGCGATGTGTGATGCACGTATGCATCAGACATATTCTAGCTGAATTGAAGGATTTTGATCTGAGACGAACATGACCAAGACTAGAGTCGACACACTGGAGAATTTTGCCTAATTTTTGAATCCTGACTTGAGAAACATTTATGAATATATTTTGGTGAAGCTGGATGAGGAGCCATAAACACTGAGTTGAAAATGTGTAAGAAACTGAAAATATGCACATGAAATAAAACCTGGTCACTTCTAATCTACCAGGAACCCTCCGTGAACCTACACACGTTATGGAGTTAGTAGTCCGTAAAAATTTCGAAGTTGATGTGAATAAAGAAAGATGACGTCGATATAATTAATTTTCAGGTTATTTTAGGTGGTTCAAGTGAAAAGAAAGCATCATATACAGCAGCTTATTGCCGAGGAGATGATGTGTAGGCTGAGAAATAGTACATAATATTTGAATATCAGTATTGTCTCAGACGTTCCACTAACAACAGCTAAATTAAGGACAAGCATCATTTTAAGGAGAAAAGGGACCGAGTTTGGACACCTGAAAGAGTACCGGCATTGAGGAATTAGGAGCTTCTTTTAGATGCTGTAAATAGTCAACGGGGGTTTATTATGAAACAAACTGAATTATACGCAGTTGCTTTCATTTATGAAGACGCTTACCATAATCAGTGGATATATATATATATATATATATATATATATATATATATATATATATATATATATATATAATCAGTGGATATCTATCTATCTATCTATCTATCTATCTATCTATCTATCTATCTATCTATCTATCTATCTATCTATCTATCTATCTATCTATCTATCTATCTATCTATCTATCTATCTATGTCAAGTACTGTATGCATGTCTGATGACTTTTATCAACGTATGTCCGGTATTGTATACATGTCCGATGATTTTTTATAAAGTTATGTCCGGTGGTATCCTGGGATAGAAATAGTCGTATCAATTCATTTTTGAAAGTTTGTTTACTTTCCAGGAAATTATATGTTGGACATGGATGAGTTTGAAACTGCGCCATTTGTGTTTACAAGTAAGTTAAGTTCCGATTCTATCTGTACTCAATGGTATTACAAAGGTAATTTAGTGATTCAGTGCACGATACCTTCTGCACCTAATGCAATAAAATGTTATCCTACTTACAATGTACTGCACCAAAAATTTGGAAATCTTTCTAAACAAACACCAATAAAGATTTACATCTCAAAAGAGATTTCACTTCGAATCACTTCCTAGCGTTACACGGTCCATATCCTGTCAATCTGATTAAAATCATATCTCCCTTGCTATTCATGTAGAACTGACAGCGACCGCTTATGGGTCATGTTTTGATAAATTATGTTTTATTACGGTACTCACTAATTTAATCAACCAGTCAGATGAAGTCTTATATCTTCGTGTTTGGGGACTGAACAGTCTTGATGAAGAGCACGAATGTGTACGAAACAATTTGATTTACATTCAGAGTTTTGAAAATCGCATTTCCATTGGCTAATTCAAAGGTCACCAGAACATGAAATTAAGCGGTCATCGTCAGATCTTCACATGGACCAGCGGAGATCTGATTTAATTAGATTGATATTAGGTTATATTCTTGGGAAAACAGTTTCTGCTTGTTGAGAGCACTGTCTTTATTTTCAGTTTGTTACTTAAATATTTATTTCGTAAAGCAGATAAGCTTTCTTGCATGCTAAGATTTCTGATACTGCCAGTCATTAATGCAAAATTACTTGAAAGAAATGAATAGCTTGCTTAACTGCATTAATATCCACAGTCATACAACACAAATTAAACACTTAACACCTATCTGTCTGCAGATGAGATGGCAGCAAAGATAAACAGCATTATTGAGAACGAAGGCCGCAAGGCAGAACAGGATGCTACCACACCCAAACTCTCCTCCCCTTCACTGACTGCAATGGTTCAGGACTTCTTTAATGCCACTCAGTCACGTACCGAAATACCACCCTCGAACAAGACATGGGATATAGCTTCGGAGGTGTAAGAGACATCTTAAAGGAATGTAATATTTTACCAGCAATTTATTATATGCTTTTCATGAAAGAGGACTCCAGCAAATGGCGAATCATGCAGAGATACAATATTTTTAACATTTTTATTCAAATTACTTAGAAAACGAGTTTTAATTAACGTAATTGTACTTACACGCAAAGACACACTAATCGCTCATATGAAAAATACTCACCATATTCTTATATTATATTCATCTTTATTCATAGATGAAAAAAAAATTAAAAAACCAGCCATCTTAGGATTTTTTAGTTATTTTTATTATCATTTTGCATCAATTTCCTTCGAGCGTATAGTTTGCTCCTTCCACTTTCGTGTTGGTTTGCAGAGATAAAAAAAATTCAAAACTTTGTTTTTGTTAACGTTAGCTTAAGGAAGACACCTACGCAAGTTTAAACAGAGTTATTTTAGGAACACTGAAAATATGATTTTTTTGACCAGTTAATTTTCAGAAGAGATAATTGTCATTTAATTAGCCTAAAGTGCTATTCAGTTTGAGTCACTGCATGCAAAATGCAAAACTGCATGAAACAGTTAAAAATTATCATATAGAATGGAATAACCCTACGGTCAAATTATAAACATACTTTGCAGTAATTAGTGTATAACTTCCGGTGAGCACACCGAAACACACGACAATCTGTTACAATGGTTACTGTAGTGGAGGTTATAATACAAAATCACAAGATTTCATTTTGTGCACGTGTTCGTCGGAGCACGAGTGGCGAGTGCAAGACCAATGGGTCAAAAGTGTTCTTAAATGGATCGGCAAAAAACGTAACCCATTGACTGCGATTTCCTTCTCTCTGTGGGTATCTATAATACCCGAAAATAAAAGATAACATGGACAAAGTAACATCCCTAGTAGTATGCCGTCTTCCGGTTGGTTCAGATAAGAAAAACATTAGACTGAGAAATATGATGGCTCTAGAAAAGGAGATCACTTAGAGCTGAAAAATAGCACACAGTCGAGTATCAGTCTTATCCAAGATGTTCCACCATCAGTGTCTGAACTGAGGATAAACCTCTTTTAAACGAGTAAATCTAAGCCCTAGGAAGTGAGAAAGGAATCAGGAAAAGTACTCATTCGTTGCTCAGAAGCTCATCATAACACTGACTCTTTCGTTGGGCTCATATACTCTTGTGGTTCACAGCGTTGATTTTATTTTATATTCTTTATTTATATAATGTACAAACGTTGTATAATTCACGTTGTTAACATATAGGTTGGGACCTAGATCAAACTTTTTTTTACCCCGTTTGTAACATTTTATCTGAGTCTGTTGCGAATGTGGACCAGTCTCTTTTATCTGTGACTACAAGAAAGAACACGTTTTTCCATTAGGTATTTATACTAACGTTTCCATGGTCATGTGAAAATGTTATATTCATACATATGTTACTTGGGCCAATTAAGCTTCACTAAGGCGTGTATCTTGGAAATGCATGTATGCTTGCGATGTTCTGGACCTAGAACCTTCTGTAGCAATCTATAAATAGAACATATTTCCATTATAAAAGAAAAACAAACTGAATCGTTCATAACTGTTCTAAAGATGGTTACATTGCCCACCTGTTGTTTAAATCGATTGCACGATAGACAGATAGGCCCTGTTACATTGTTATATTTTACATTAAATTTACATTATACATATGGATCGCACAGGTAACAAAAGTTCGAATAATTTACGCACAGCGGAGACAGATCAATAATTAACTAAATCAGGTCACAACTTAGGTTATGATATCAAACCGTTAAGATGATAGCTAAATCCAACACTGAATCAAATATTCTTTTCTCCTGAAATTCTGATCAATTCAAAGGAAGGAGAACAAAATGAGAATGGGACAGAATGCACCAAGTACAAATGTATACATCAGACAGTTTTGTGTATCTAATCAGAAGAAATAGAGATGGAAATCTTATAAATTTAAAACAATTTCGAGTTGTGTTGGAAAAGTTCTACTTAATAGAATTAAAGTGTAATTCCTAGTTTCAAAAATTTATAATTATTCTAAACTGACATAATAATATAAGGGTATACTTAGATGCAAAAGTTATTTGTCTTCAAACCAGACGTTATCACGGCACATGAAATAAGACAAGAGTAGTATTATGCTCTTTATAACATGGGTCATTCAAAATTCACAAAACGCAATGCAATTTTAGAAACTTAATTATTAAATTCACTAAAAAAATCTCTGCATCACGCAGGCAGCTTTGTTTTTCGTCCACTACATTTTACTGTTACATATAGAATAATTTGATAACGTGTTGCAATTTGTATCTTCGTGCCATTTCAATGCATCATACCTCTTGCTTTTTGCTTCTTCTTCTTAATGCACGTGCGACTGTTGAGCAGCACCTTTATCATTTTAGTTTAAAGACCATATGATGTTACAATCTATATGTTTCCGAAAGCTCGGTTTTTGCAGCTTCTCATTTCAAAAGTCAAGAAACGGTTATCACTTGGACATCCGTTTTGAATCATTTCTCGCAATTTGCCAATTTTATTGTCAAATCTAGTTCCATTCTTTGTTGCTTCTAATTGTATATATGCAACATGTATGTTTTATATGACCGTGTGCAAAGGACACTCAACTTCACTATCCACGTGCTTATGTGTTTGTATGCATACTCTAGACAATACATCTATTACAATGAACTCTTTTGACAGCAGGTCGAGTACAGCTTGCACCTTTGATTTCTTAAAATCGTCTTCTGGATCGACCGGGCGTTTTGGCAGAGGTTTCTTGAGGATTGCTTTTTTGAGATTGATGGTCGGATTCAATTGTAATTAGTGACCATAAGTATAATAAAGTATAATTATTAAATCTTTCAATACTAAATAATACGTCTAACGATACGATCTTCTACGAACGAATACTTTGTTTCGGCATCTGTCAAAGACCTTGATGCAAATTTTACGCTTTTTGACTATATTAGCACGGCTCCAATTCCTGATTTAGATGCATCAAGCTAACAACATTGACATATCCAAACACTAGTTCTTTGAATATAATCTGCTTGATATCTTCAAATGCATCCTTCTATGTGGAGTGCCAAACAATTTAGTCTCACTAAACAAACGCGTTCTAACTGATCTGTCACTGTATACATATTTGAGATCTGTTTTGCAGGGTTGTTGACTGTACTAATTAAGTTTGCATGTTATTATTTTCTATTTCTCTACTTCAGGTTTAATACCTGATAATGGTAGTATGTATTCCATGTTTTCTTTATTTTCAGTCATATTTTTAAAATATTGCTTAGTTTTTAAGTATGATCTTCTTGTAGAGTGTCCCAAACAATTGTGTCATCTACATCAGTCCTAGCCACAAGTAAATTATCAAAATACTCTCCGTTTTTGGAACACTGCATGAGCGGATTTAATAACAATAACAAACGGCAACTTTAGGTAGCAATATCAACCAAAACGGGGTGTTGAATTTAGTCAGTTATTGGCTGTCCTCATCCAGGAGTATTTGCCAGCAACCATGATTCATATCGTTTGGCGAAAGCCTAGGCTAGAAATATCCTTGTCGTTATATCATGAATTATAGGTATGTAATAATGACCTCATTTAGTAGCTTGATTAAAATATCGTCAATCTTGACAAATTCGTTTTCCAGATTTTGGTTTTCTAACAATTATTGATGAACTAACCCATTCTGTTTGGCTCATATATTTCCCATAACACATTTGTCATTTCCATTTCTTCCAAAGTTGATCAAAGTGGTTCATACAAAGCCGCACGAACTTTCCTTTGTGGATTAATGAAATATATTGCTCTTTAGTCAATGGATTTTTGAAGTTTGTTTCAGACATCCTTTGAATATATTGGAAGATTCTTTCACCACAGTAAAGTCCCATGTTTAAATTGCAAACTAATTGCATTAAGTGAAAATCTTGACATGCCGTGAAAAAAATATGCCTTAGGCTGTTGATTAGGTTTCATCATGTAAAACTCAAAGTTTTTGATTCGTGCAGTTCATTGTGGATTTGCCTATGAAAATAAGAGTAATTTGTGAGAAATTTTTGTAGGATTTATTTAAACATTATCGATGCTGATTATCTCGTAAATACATTTTAGAACGTTGTTTGCTTGCGAGCCAATATCTTAAATGTGATATGGTTATCGCGAAGATTCAGAGTGACGTAGCCTTCTTCGTAATTGACTTCTCCTTTTTATATCTAAAGTATTTTATTAACTTTTGTTCACGACTGTAGATTATATATTTATCTTTTGTCCATGGTTGTAGATTCAATTTTAAGATAATGAGCTATAAATAGATTGTTGATCTGATTAGGAACTGGAGAGGTTCTCGAAAATGAATCTGTTGACATGTTGATATGATTAAATATGGCGATGTGTTGTGAAATATGTCCAGTGGGCTCAATTGTAACATTAAGAAGCATCTGAGTCCTATAGACTGAGAAGAATAGAACAATCGATTCATATTTTCAATTTTTGTCACTGTTCTTTTTTTAGTTTCAGTCGGCATATGTGTTTAGTGATGTGTTTAGAGTTAGTTTGATAGTAATTGTTAATTTAAATTATTTATTGGAAATATTAAGAGCGCATATTACATCAGGTTCAGTTTCTTTATTTTGCATATTCTGAATTTGATTTTTGGATCCTTTGTCTGCTCGACAGAGAGCGAGTGCTGTTTTATCGTTCCATATGATCTTCTCGTAAAGGTCTTTCTTTTTCTTTTTCTTTTTTCGAAATTGGTTTCGTTGACCATCCCGAATTATTTCATCTTGTTAGCTTCAATGTGCATTTAATATTGGTTAATGGCTTTATGCTTAGGTTGTATTCTTGTAATGGGTCTGTGTCTTTCTAACGTAATGCTCTGCGTGTGATTGCAAAAGTCTAAAAAATCGTGATATGTGGAACAATTAAAAGATCTTAATTTGCCTCAAGGAATCAAATCACTGTCTTTGCAATTTTGTTTTCTTAACAAAATCTTAAGCTTTAATTCTTTTTAATGCTTTCGATAATGATCGTTGTGGCACTTGCATTATTATTTAAAAGTCCGCAAATCTACAAATATATACTTAATGGCGCCCATTCCGCGAGTGCATTTAGGAGGTACAATCTAAGATGGTTTAAGAGTGATTTATCAGATACAAAAACACATTCAAGACAAGAGTAAGTGAGCGCTGTCTGGAGATTTTTAATACTTTTCAAACTTTAAACTAACATTATTTACTTTTGTCAGATTTGCGTTGTACATTTAGATAATGATGTAAATTTCATTTATTTGAATTCTCAACAGATAACAAAGTAAGAAAAGTAACCTTAACATATATGGATCAAATACCATCTGTTGATAAGAGAAGCAAATATTTCTATTCTATCATAAAAATAAATCTTTTTTTTTCTAACAAGTGATAATGTTATGTTAATATACCGTTTTAGTAATTACAGAAGCGGTAAACTGCTTAAAATAATAGTTTTACTACAAATTCGAATGATTTCTATTTAATCCCATAATTTACATTAGTTTCTTACCGGAGGATATTTCAAGAGACCAAACACTGCCTCTCAAAGAATGTTTCTTCTTTTTTGATATAGGCCGATGACGATGGTAAGCGTGTTTATAACTCAGAGTGGTATCAAAACATAATATTTCCATAAATATCTAGTATAAAATTAGATCTTTACATCAATTAAATTGACGTTTGTAAAAAGTTTGTTTATAAGAATAAATTTCTGTCTCTCCCAAAGTTTGTTTAAAACATAAATTTGTGTCTGTCTCTTCTGCATTTCACCTGGAAAATTGTCACCTGTACATTCATGCATACGTACGTAGATGAATAAATCCATCACAATACAAATACCTATTGGAACACAATTCATTTAACACAAGCACGTAGATTTATAAATGTCATAATTTTTGTTTATTTGAATTCGTTATTTATTATGATTTGTTCTTATAAGTTGAGGGGAACAAACGTTGACGAATTCGAATACAAGAAGGGAAAAAGAGTTGAAGGATAGAAATATTTTGAAAGGGAGATAATCACAGGAGTGTTAAGTGACGATAATAATAATAATAATAATAATAATAATAATAATAATAATAATAATAATAATAATAAAATATATTAAATTATTATTATTATTATTATTATTATTATTATTATTATTATTATTATTATTATTATTATTATTATTATAATACCTGGATAAAGACCTAAACATAAGCTCTAAAACACATTTTACTGAGAGAGAGAGAGAGAGAGAGAGAGAGAGAGAGAGAGAGAGAGAGAGAGAGAGAGAGAATAAATTTGCATAATACACATTACTCATAGCCGTCAGAAGTATAGTTTAAAATACATTCAAGATATTCTCAAGTTGTTTCATGCGGAACACTTTCAGAGTGAACGATTTATATCATTGCATAACTGTTTCAACTATGGCTATAAAAACATGCAAAAAATGAACACTGAAATATACAACATTGTAAAATTTTAGGCTGCAACCGTCTTATGCAGTAGTAATAGCATTAGTGGTGCTATCGCTGATTTTAGGCAAAGATGAAAATCTGACTTTATTCACGCCTCGCTTGCTTTCAAAACTACACTGAATACGCATACATGATAACACTACCGATTGCTTTCAAAACTACACTGAATACGCATACTGGATAACACTACCGATTGCTTTCAAAACTACACTGAATACGCATACTGGATAACACTACCGATTGCTTTCAAAACTACACTGAATACGCATACTGGATAACACTACCGATTGCTTTCAAAACTACACTAAATACGCATACACGATAACACTACCGATTGCTTTCAAAACTACACAACATACGCATACACGATAACACTACCGATTGCTCCTCAATAACGATTTCGTCGAACACTGGCCTCGGTGGTCCGTCACGTTTCGTACATGATGATCCTAACTTTAACTAATGTATCGTATTGAATATTTTTAAAAATGTTTTGGAAAATAAAATAAAAATTAAATTAGAAGAAACATCCAAAAATTAAAATAAACATTTTTGCCTAAACAAACATTTATTTTACTGAAAAAGAAATCCGTATAATCAAATGTGGTACCGAATGTAAAATATCTTCAGAATGGTAAGCTAAATTTACTGATGGTGATGTAGTTGAAGTTCAAAAGGACACACATTGCAATTTTGATAAAGCGAATTATACGTAAAAATGAGTCTTAACAAAAGGTCGTTAGAAAGATGAATCGTGATAGAGAATGACGGTACATCATCTGCACAAAAGAACAGAACATATTCAAATTACGAAACCTGAATAGGCATTTATTCAAATATTTAAGAGGAACTTCAAAGTCTAAATTTACTGATATTAATTTTCATTCGCTTCTTACTCTCAGACCTGAACAGGGTTTGCTAATTATCTCGTATTCCTATTCAATTAATACAAGAATCATATAAATGAAAATATGTACATGGACTTTAGTAATAATTGCAAATGGAATAATAAACCTGCTTCTTTTATAGGGGAATAAGTGAATAGACGTTTTAAAATTTTAAATGTACGGAAAACATCTTTAAACATTATGAGTAGTGAGTGGGAGAACCATAGTGTATATGGGGTGTATAGGTTTTAAATTTAGTCGTTTGCACAATAGGTTCTGTGGGAGCTGAATATGGGTGGTCTACTCTAGGATAAATGAATGGAAATTGAACATAGGGAATGTGCAGCGACAGTAGATTGGCCTGTCAATAGGAATTGCAGAGGAGTGACATCATGGTACTGGACACTGGCAAGAATGTTGCAAGTGGCTGATCTCAGTCGGTCGGAACAGTGTGGCAAGGTGCTGACCTGAATACGTGCTACTGTAGGGGCAAATAGAGACACAGATATAGAGACGTGTTTAGAGACAGGGTTAGATACAGAGTTAGAGACATAGACTAAGACATAGACATATTACATAATCATGGATTTATGAACATAAATCTATCACACAAGATATAGACCAAAATTTTTAGGCAAGAGAGAAATATCTTTTCGAGGCATTAGAGTGGAGTGAAGTTCAGGGACTTTGTTTTTTTTTCAACGCCATTCAGTTAATATAGATCGCATCGCACTGATCTTTTTTCTCTTCCTCAAGCTACGTCTGACCTCTGAGCCGTAGACTAAAACTCTTCAGACAGTCTTGTCTCTCCACATAGATCATACGTTTCCAAATGGTTGTCTCTGTCATATGGGTAATTGCTCACGGTGATCTGACATGCATGAGATAGTCCGGGTTGAACAGCGTCTAAGATAGGAGGGTAGGTGATTCTATGTTAGTCCACATATTGTGACGCGAATAGGTGAATGAAATGAGGAGAACAACGGTCATGTATAGGGGAAGAGCAGATCAAAATTGATTGAGTTCTTTCACCAATCCTAACACGCGTTGCAAAATTCAATCATAGTGCGGAGTCTATTTTCTAATCGGAAGAGAGACACCTGTAACATAACGATCCCTATATGGGTGGGGTAGCATCTGTGCGCAGTGAATCAATGTGATATAGATAGAACTTGATGGAAACTAAGAATACGATGAATTGGGGTGCACCGGCAATGGAGACGAGAAGTGATGGCATAGCAGCGGCTAACAAAGCAAATAGAATCCCACTTCTAGAAGAGATCGATTTTAATTTGGATTAACTGGATTTTCTTTCTTCTTCACAAAACTTTGTTCCGGTACCAGCACCTTCACCACCTTCTTCCGTACCGTAAGTCGAGAAATAAAAATAGGGACAGAAAGAAAAACCCGAGAAATTTTTACAACAACAGAAAGAAAGAGAACAAGACTTTCTCATTCAACGGCAACAGCGAGAAGAAAAAGAAAAAGCAAGAAGAAAACGACAGGAAGAAGAAGATGAAGCAGCAGAGAACAGACAACGTCTAGAAGACCAGGAGGACGGTGAAAGTCAAACGGTGACTGTACACTTAGATATTTTGGCAGAGTTAAGGAGTCTGAAAAAATGTTAAAGAATTTTTTAATATGACCCAAGAGAAAAGGACCTTCCCAAACTAAATATTTCATCCCCGTCATCACACCTACTATGCCTGAAATACCAACACTAGTGATATTTACCAAACTTCTAGCAGGTCTAGACGTAGGCTTTGGCCGTGGCAACGAGATACGTAGTTCCCATTCCTGAGTTATTGTTTGTTTTTAAAAGATAACCCTCAGCAAAATAAAACGAAAACAAAAACACCCTCCGGTCCTTTTCAGGGCCACCCATCTCTCGAAAAATGACTACTCAATGTTTGCCCAAATCAATTAAAACTCAAAATAATTTTTTCCATACGATGGACAAGTATGAGTGCGTGAGTGTAGGGCCTTATTAGAATGATACAAATTTACAATTCAATTTTACAATACATCACTTTAAAACGTTTATGTTTCTTCCTCTTTGTCTTTCCGCACTCTGATTTTTTAAAATTTCTTTACTGTCTTCTTCCTCACTTTCTACTCGCCTTCATCTCTTCGCTTTCTTCTCTTTCAGACACATCTGGGTTCTTCCTTTTCTGAGGGTATCTCTTCTACAGGTTCGAAACCACTCTGTACCTTCTGCTCCTGTCATTTCTTAGGGCCGTCTAAAGACCAATATCCGTTCTCTTGACAACGATAACAGGTATTTTGACCTTGCGTTGTGGACATTCAGATGACCAATGCCATTTTCTTCTGACAAATATAGCAAGTATCTTGACTTATGTCTTCAAAGGATGGGGAGAAGTCCTTCGGCTTCTCTGAAGATAACCTTTGTATAACACCTCGCAAAGCTCTAATAAGAAGTTATATATGTGTTGGCTCTTCCATATTTCTGGCAGGATTGAGAGTGAAATGAATACTTTGAGGGAAGACACTGATCCTTTATATATATATATATATATATATATATATATATATATATATATATATATATATATATATATATATATATATATATATATATATATATATGCAGCATGTACACTGTCAATGATATACCACTCGCTGTATAAATTTTTCTTTACAAGAAAACTCAACAAGGCTTGTTTCCTTTTAATAAAAAATTATGCATCTCGTGGTATATCATTAATAAAGCGTACATACTATACATATATAATGCTAATGCGACTGAGTGGGACATCATGGTACTGGGTGCTAATACTATTGCGACTAATGGGACATCATGTTACTGGGTGCTAATGCTAACGCAACTAAGTGGAACATCATGCTATTGGGTGCTGATGATAAAGCGACTGGGTGGGACATCATACTACTGTTTGCTAATGCTATTGAGACTGGGTGGGACATCATGCTACTGGGTGCTAATGCTATTGCGACTGGGTGAGACATCATGCTACTGGGTGCTAATGCTATTGCAATTGGGTGGGACATCATGCTACAGAGTGCTAATGCTATTGCGACTGGGTGGACATCATGCTACTGGTGCTAATGCTATTGCGACTGGGTGGGACATCATGCGACATGTCTGTGGTCTAACAAGCATGATGCTTATTGAGAAATTTATTAAGATCGTTAACATCTGAATCTTTGACCGATTCTGCAGCTGACTGCATTGTGAGATCTGAAATATCAGCCGAATTGATTATAAATCAATTATCGGACTATGACTGATCTGGTCATATACAATTTTACGTGGCTACTATTACTTCCATTAACAGAACCACAATCAAAAGGACACTACTATGTTTACCACTACTACAACCACCACTTCGACCACTGCTACTAGTATTAGTCGTCTTTTACTACTACTACCACGACAACGACAGAAAAAGTTAACTAAAACCACTATAATTACTATCAAATTCAGTGCCACTCTCACCACTAGCACAACTGTTGCTTCGGTCCATTCTGCGAAAGCTTGCTAGTGCAGCTTAATCAAGCTTAATCAAGGTTAATCAAGCTTATTTACATAACTCTTCAGTCATTACTTTTGTGCAACGGAACTCGACGTGCGACAAGAAAATCAAGGAAGCATACAAAATTGATTGATGTGGAAATGTGTCTTCATTTATCAAGCCACATCGGGTACTGTGCAAAGTTCCATTACACAGTATCAATATAGAATTCTCTATAGCTGAAGTAACATACTTGGTTCACGTAGACTGATCATTAGACTGTGTGTTGTATATTCGGAATTTTCTACTGTGACTTAATCCTCGTCGTTGGATCACTGTCTTTTAGCAGGAACCTGTGTTCTATACACATACGGTAAGAGGACATGAAATTTATTTTAAGATTTATCCACATCCACACTGTTCTAAACAAATATATCATTACGTCGTAATTCAATGTGACAATTATGTGCTCTTTCTTCAAACAGTGAACTAAATTGAATAATAATTTGCTTAGAAATTTAGAGTGTGAAAAGTAATCGGAGTTCATATGAGTTAAGGAGGAAAAATGGAATTCTAGTTCATTCATCATAATTCATAAACATGCAAAAATGAGAATGTGGATATTATATAATCTAAGCATATTTTGAACAAGGAATTGCTGTTTGCCTATAGTAAAGGTAGAATAACCCATTTTCATAGGGACAGTGGAGACCATGGCTACCAAGATTAAGTAAAATTTAACATTGCAGTAACAGATAGATAGCTCCCCTAAAGCTTTAGATATGTTTTAGATTGCTGCAGTTAAAACGCCTTTTAAATTGTGTATTAAAGTATATTATTAACTTAAATGACAAAATCCAGACACAAAACGGCTAATGTTTATATATTTCAATAGAACTCCCCCCTCCCCCAGTTGACTTGGGCATCAATTCCATAATAACTAAAATTCCACAATATAGAGAAAATACCTCAAGTACGGTTGACCTGAGAGAAATTTAGTTACACTATACAACAATTGGTACAACGATGATGATCGGTTTGATAAAATATTGTTTTCCTTCGAGTATTACATACCTTTTTCCATATAATTCGAATGAAGATTTCAATGAATTACTTCGAAGATAATTTATTAGTTCGAATTTAAAAGTTCATAAACAACTTGTAACTTAGACAAGTCTACCTAAAATAACTTGTAGCTGAGACAAGTTTACCTAAGACAACTTGTAACTTAAACAAGTCTACCTAAGACAACTTGTAACTTAGACAAGTCTACCTAAGACAACTTGTAACTGAGACAAGTCTACCTAAGACAACTTGTAACATAAACAAGTCTACCTAAGACAACTTGTAACTTAGACAAGTCTACCTAAGACAACTTGTAACTTAGACAAGTCTACCTAAGACAAGTCATCGGTCCAGCCTTAGATACATCAGATCATTATTTATTGTTCCACAACTCAGACTATTAAAGCATTTGCGGTAAACTAGAATTATTTACAAAATTTTATAAAACGGACAGGACAATTCAAGTAAACTCCAAGAATGTGCATCATCTGCGTTGAAAGGTTACAGTCTACTTAAATACTAGACTTAAATACTAGATATGTCAAATGCGGTCTCAATTCAAGCCTATGCATCTCTTGTAGACATAATTTTAACCCGACTTTGAAATGTTTGGAATCATCTCGTAATCTTTTAAAAAGAGTGGGCTTGAATAATTTTCCTGGTCTGACACCGAGACTTGCAAGAAATGTTTAGTAATTGGTTCGTATAAAATATATAATTGCTAACTTATGAAGGTTAGTTTTGTTGCAACTTTCATTTCTAGCAATAAACTATGAAATAATATTCTTTACTAACAAATGATGAAATTTCCAGACCTAGTTGAGTTGCTTATGCACTTGTTCTAGTTGTCTAAAATATAACTGACCTATATTTCCTGGGCCAAGAACTTCATATAAAAAGCTGAACATTGCAGCTTCAAAATGTGCAATTAATTCATCAATCATTATGGCGATAAAAGTACGAACAGTATCAAGTGCCAAATGCGAATGATATATGAATTATAGAAAATATATGGAAATTAATAGAAAGACAGATCATAAGATTTACATCAATAAACCTAGTCTCGTTGACCTATACAGAGCGAATTGTTCGTCAAATGATTCGAGAAAAGCTATTACATATTATTTGTTTTCTTCACTATTTATCAATGACTTCAAAAACTGATAGCAGTTTCATTTGATACGTTAAATATTCTAAATTACAGCACCGTCTTCCAAGCGAGGTCAATAAAAGAAGTGTTTATAATATCGAGAGATTTTATATCTAGTTGATATCTGAATTTAAGCAATGCATGCATGCAAGATTAAATATTATCGTTCATTTAGTCAGTTTATTTCTGTAATTCAGTTAATTGTAAGGCAAACGTCCAACATGTGTTTTATTACTCAGTTTCATTAACACAGCGGGTAGAATTTTGTTACTTCTAGGGGCTTAAACTAAGTAAAAAGACAAGGTAAAGTGTAACACACATTCAAGTTTCCAAAATATAAATTTATTTCATTACAATATAAACTAAATTTTTTTTTTATAGAATCAAAAATTGACAGGCAGTGTATCTGTCCTAGAATATTATTCAAAATTGTACCATAATCCAGAAACTAACCAAATGTATTCCAAAATATAGCATGATGTGTTTAATGTGCTATGCTAGTATCACTGAAGAATCACCATTCTAATAGTCGAACATAGTTTAGTTCAACGTACATTCCAAGAAAATATGATATCACTACAATACCTGAAGGTGTCACATAATAGGACAAAAGTATTTAAATGTTCACGTCTTTAAGTAATTTCTCATAAACCTCAAATTAGTGTTTCTTTTAGAATAATGTTTTTTGCACTCTGCTAATTCAACAAAGAAATTATAAATAAATCATTGACTCTATATCTCTCTCTTAATTTTTGAGCTAATTGACTACTTAATATATATATATATATATATATATATATATATATATATATATATATATATATATATATATATATATATATATATATATATATATAATGTGAATAGTCATTTATTTGGTAGATGTATCTGTATCACTGCATTTCAAGCTGTCGTAGTTTTTAGTGGACCATTTCCTTTTCAGTCCCCATTAAATGTCTGGTGAAAATTTAGTAAATAACTTGAGAAAAGCACGAGAATAATCAGGTAGGCAGAAATTCTATCCAATATCATGGACAAAAGTCAAACACATAAATTAAATTAAATTAAATTCAATCTGGTGAAAGATTTAAGATTTCTCTTTCTTTCAATATTGTGCAGAAGCAAATAGTCTTACACAAATTACTTGTTTGTATTTAGACATATGTGCTAATTGATACACTTGTTTGTATTTAGACATATGTGCTAATTGATACACTTGTTTGTATTTAGACATATGTGCTAATTGATACACTTGTTTGTATTTAGACATATGTGCTAATTGATACACTTGTTTGTATTTAGACATATGTGCTAATTGATACACTTGTTTGTATTTAGACATATGTGCTAATTGATACACTTGTTTGTATTTAGACATATTTGCTAATTGATACACTTGTTTGTATTTACACATATGTGCTAATTGATCCATTGGTGAAGTGAAATTTCTTCGCATGGTGATTTCATTTTTGATTTCACAGTGGATTGTTACTCTATTGGCGGTGAGGTAAGTGAAGCCTTTTTATTATTTAAGTACACCAGGAAGTAGAATTAAGAAGTCCGTAAAATTATAGCTGAGTTATTGTTCTTTTCAGATATTATTTGCCTAAGTCATAATCTAGTCCATAAGAACCCAGTCCATTTAAGTTACTATCATGACTACTTAAAAGTAGTAGTGATTTTTTGAAACGGATAATAGCCCCATCATGACTTTGATCTTACTGAATCGTGATAATTTGGAGGATAAGTACGTAATAAAAAAAATGTTGAATTGAGACAAGTATCAGTAAAAGGAAATAAATGACTTAGTTCTGTATGCTATATGCCTAATGTAGTTAAGATCACGTGAACAGTGAATACTGTTGACAATAGACAAGCGAATTTGACGGGAAATGGCAACCGTCTGAAACATGATTTATTAAACCGCTAAGCGAGGTCGTAGAATTAAAACTAGAACTTGTGCGAATGTGGATAAATCGTTGAGCACCTATATAACCTAGACAAAATTACATACAAGGCAAGAAGTGAACTTGTATTATGTACATATCATTTATTTTCTTAAATGCGTCGAGAATTAGTTTTGCAAGCGATCTAATGCAAAATAAACGAAAATATCATACACATTAATAAGATGGTGTATTCCATTTACACATCTTTGGACCGAGAATAGAATATGACCTGTGACAGCAACTAGATTTAAAACAAGGACAACATGACTCCATGATGTACGTAATTTATTTTTCATTTTTATAATCCCAGATCACGAGAGACTAAAATAGCTGTAGACGTCTTTGCAGAAAATTACTACGTGTAGACTGCTGTCTCGCCCCGCCCAACAGATTAGTTTTCTTTAATTAGTTTTTCAAAAATAATGTTGATGATTTTAACGTCACATGTTCGCTATAACTTTCGCTAGATGACAGATCATGACAAATGTATGTCATAGTAGTCATTCGTTTTGTTGTCAGTTATTTATGGTGTCATTTAACTTAGAGAGTTCACATTTTATTGTATAGGCTATTCTGCATTTTAAAGATAGAAATACAGAAGTGAGAATTAATTATACTGAATATTATTATATACGTAAGGCTACAATGCTGCAAATATCCGGAACATCTCAACATAACTTAGTACGGTTAATTATATACCAGATATGACGTTTTTATCAACTGGCATCGTGAATAGTTTAAATATACAGCTCAGCAAACGATCAAAACAACACAAGAAGAGTTAATTTTAAACGGGTCTCAATAATGTTACTTCTTATTTTCTATGTTAACACCGACATCGTCCTTTCCTTGAACATACAAATTTTTACCCGGATTTTCCACGAGTGGCCGAGTGGTCTAAAGCGCTGACCGTTACGGATCACTGCCATCTCACCTCTCTCTGCGTGCGTTTGAGTCCAGACTCGGCTAACCTGTGTGAGAAAACCTGCCAGTAGTTTCTCGTGGGTCGGTGGTTCTTCCTGGGGTTTTCCAGGGTTCTTCCTCCACCATTAATACTGGCCGCCATGTATAGTCTATCATTGTGATAGAAAATGGCGTTAAACCCTATAACAACAACAAATTTCCACGGCATGCGCATCGTAGACTGGCGTTAAACCCTATAACAACAACAAATTTCCACGGCATGCGCATCGTAGACTGGCGTTAAACCCTATAACAACAACAAATTTCCACGGCATGCGCATCGTAGACTGGCGTTAAACCCTATAACAACAACAAATTTCCACGGCATGCGCATCGTAGACTGGCGTTAAACCCTATAACAACAACAAATTTCCACGGCATGCGCATCGTAAACTTTCGGCACTTAAGGATTGGCAAATGTTGACATAAACCTGCAGAGGTGATCTTCCTTGCATAATGGTATGATACTGTCGTATGCCTTAATTTGCAATCATACATTAAATGGTAAAATAAATAAAAGATTTTTTGTGTGAAAATAACTTGATTTGTTCTCTTAGCGAAGCCTTGTGTGAAAATAAAGTTGTAATACATCACTAGGTGCCATTAACAATGTCACTGTAAATTGATGATAGTGAAAAGACTGTCGCTCGACAGTAATAGCTACATATCAATCGTCGAGTTACTTGAATTGTGGAAGGAAATAATTTAAGCAGGCCGTATGCAGCGATATGTTGTTGTTATAGAGTTTAAGACCATTTTTCTGCACAAGACATGCTATACATGACGGCCAGTATAAATAGTGGAGAAAGAACCCCGAAAACCCCCCAAATTAACGGCTGTTCCACGAGAAGCTACTGGCATAATTTTTCACATACCCAAATGGGTGGAACCCGAGACTCGAATTCACGCAGACAGAAGTGAGATGGCCATGATCCGTAACGGTGAGCGCTTTAGACAACTTGGTCACTCGTGGCCTTTCTGCAGCGATATAAAAATTTATTGCATAAAGGTCATTATCAGCACGTTTTGACATTTATCCCGAATGAAATCCTGGTTTATTTTTAATTTTTGTTTCTCGTCACGTTATTATGTACAAATAACACAAGTTAAAAAGGTGTACTTAACTTCCAATCTCAAATAAAGAAATATGCTTATTCACTACGTTCAGTTGAGAATTACATGTTCTCGTGAACATTAATGCAAACACTTGTCTTATGCAAGACTTGTTTGTAATAGATCAACTGATATAAATGGAATTTTATAAACATGGCGAGAACATAAGTTTATTTACCAATTTGTTTTAAAAAAGGAATGTTTAAAACGAAGTTGTAATATTGGTTTCAAACATAAACTCGTTTGAATTATTTTTACAAACATAATGTTGTTGTTGCTTTAAACGGCGTTTTGATACATTATTGGATATATCATGCCGAAGAAATTGAACTAAGTGCCTTTACCAACAACATACCGAAGTAGCCGACCTAGATGGCAAAGGCGAAGTATGGAACCCGAGACGTTTGTATTAATAGACTAATATTCAACCAACTGAGCTACCAGAGCTAGCTTTACATGATAACGGAACAATTCCCTCTTGTAAATTTGCCTAAAAGTAGTACTAGATTTGGTTGCAATTACAAAATTTAATACATTCTAGCTTATAACTAAATTTCATACATAGCACTATTTCAGCGCAAATGATTACATTTATGCAATCTTAAGTAATTTTCCTGTTTATGACAAAAATCTTCTTATCGTAAACTTAATCGGTCGATCCATTGGGAACAGTATAGTGGAGCGATATAGCGACAATGGGAACATACATTACAGACCTCCCCCACCCCAGGGCCTGTATAGCGACACGATTTTTCCGAAGCAATGGCACAAGCTGGGCCTATATAGCGACAATGGAAATTTTGTATTAGTGACCAGCACACCCTGGGCCTGTAGAGAAACAAGAGGAATAGCACAGGTGGCATGACGTCACGATACTGGACACTGTCAACACTGTCGCAAAGTACAAGTACTGTGACGTCAATCGTTCGTGTTGGTGAATATAGTAATGTATGTTTTATAATTTATATATTCTATACAATTCATTTTTTTGTTTTAAAGTTTCTTTTGCTTAGGCAATTTAAAAAGGATTGTCTTTTCGAGGTATTGGAAATGGCTCGGAAAAAAGCATTGCTTTTTTTCTCTTCTTCTTCTTCTTCTTCTTCTTCTTCTTCTTCTTCTTCTTCTTCTTCTTCTTCTTCTTCTTCTTCTTCTTCTTCTTCTTCTTCTTCTTTCTCCAGTTTTTGCACCAGCTCCTGATCCAGTTTTTGCACCAGCTCCTGACTTTTTTTAAAAAAAATCATTCCTTTCTTCTTATTTTCTTCTTCTTCTTCGTCTGGCATCCAATCTTAATGAATCAGAGCTCTCTAAACTTTGCTCGTATCTTCATCCGATTGTTATTTAATTTTTCAAAGTCTTCTTTCTTCTTTTGGTTTTCTTTCTCCTTTCTTTCTTTTGTCCATAATTTCTTATTGTTCTATACTTCTTCCTTCAGACTTTTTTTCATGAGGTTTTCAACTTTTTGTAAAGAGTATATACCCAAGTTTTTCACAAAAGACCACTTGATTAAATGGAAGAAGTCTTATAGAAAGGAGCTCCATTCGATGACGTTATCAAGAGCATATTTCATGAGCTTACTATTACATATTTAGGTTGAATGAAACCTCTAATCTTCTCTACACTCTCCTCGGCCATACCTGTTACTAGTTGTTGAGCTAAGTTTAGGTTGATGACTTGTCTGAATATAATGTCTCTCTTAACTTCATCTTTCCATTCCTTTACAATCCTTTCAATTGCGTAGACTCCATCCATTATTCAAAAAAAAATATTTTTGAGTTGATTATAGAGATCTATTTTGTTTTCTGTGCATAATTTCTCGAACGCCAAACACTACGATTTATATACTTCAAGAACGGACGTGAAGGAAAACATTACTTACAGTTGTTACGACCCTGTAGTTAAAATTGTGTGTGTGTTAAGGAATCAATTCTGTATAAATCATTTTATTTCATTTTTATTTCATTAAATGTAATTATTGATATAATTATTTAATATCAGTCTAATATGTTGTTGAAAAACATCATGTTTACTTGAGTCGTAAATGTGATTCATGTGAGCACATGCTGTGTATGATGACAAATTCATTACAAGTAAACATTCAGGAATAGCTATGAAAATGATTGGCTGGTGCTTGGTCAGGCTTTCCTAATGTCCAGAAGTATTACGAAATTGCATGCATCCTCTGTGCGCGTGTAATTCAAACAATAGTCAGTCGTAGTCGAGAGTCATACACAGTCATAGAGTCGTAAAGTCAGTTGGAGTTTATTGTAACATCTTAGATTTACACAACTTCTATTATCATAAAAAGGTGTTTTGTGCTAGAAGAAGTTGTCTGTTAGTATGTCTACGTAGAACATGTTTTGTTATAGGAGCTAATTTTACTTTGTGTTTTCTGAATAATTGTTTCCCTGTAGAACAACATTACTGATTTGGACAAAGACATTTTTCCGACAATATTCTAAATTGGAACGTAACAACACAAACTGAGCTTCATTGTGTAAATTCTGGAATTTTCTGTTAGCATTCGTCTGACGTGGTCATCCGCCATTTTGGGCCGGAATTGAACTTCTGACTGGGTTTAGAACTTTTTACAGGACTTATGTTTCTATTTTGAACAACCAATTTGGATCATTTATGTAAACTGTAAGTCTTGTTTAACATATTTACATAAATTATTTTTGTCAAAATTCACAAAGCTTGTTGTCTTCACTCTTTCTTTTATGTTACTTTGAACGAGCCGATACGTAACACAATAACTTCACCTTTGATATACTATCTACAACAACCAAAGGAGCAAGCTTAAAACAAACAATCCACGATCTAAACCAACGAAACGAGCCAGCATAAAAAATGTTATATACTATCTACATAACGAAACAAGCAAGCATAAAAAGCATAAAACATATTATATACTATCCACACCAACGAACGAATAACTATAAAACACACAGTATACTATCTACACTAACGAAATGAGCAAGCATAAAATACACAATATACTATATACACCAGCGAAACGAGCGAGCATAAAATACACAATATACTATCCACACCAACGAACGAATAAGCATAAAACATACAATATGCTATCTACACCAACGAAACGAGCCAGCATAAAACACACACTATATTATCTACACCAACGAAACGAGCAAGCATAAAACACAAATATACAATCTACACCAATGAACGCGCATGCAAACACACACACATACACATCAGGAAAGGTGTGAATGTTTATAGTTACACTTCACTGCATTCATACGAATAGACATATTGAATAGTCTCACTTTTCTAGAGATCTGGTTAGCTCTGAGAAGGGCTGTTTTTCTTGTTGTTTTGAACTCCAATTGCACCTGCTTAATGGTGACATCTTCCATGAAGGGCAATACACACGCAGCACCGGCTCCAGTCATTCTCCCATTTGTGATTGGGAGCGCTGACGGAGCTTGACTGGCTTCACTCTCCCAGTTCTCCGTTTGTGGAATAGTGAAGACTTGTGCCCTTTGTCTTCGGTGCCAGAGTCTGTGATGAATAGCTGGCCTCATTTCCTATGGCATTGGTAGCTGTGGTGGTTGTGGTGGTGGTGCTGATGCTGGAGGTGTCTTCACCTTAGGTTTGATCTCACACTGAGGTATTACCATGAGGTGAGGCAGGATCCATCTTTTCTTTTCTTTCTCCTCTTATTTTTCATTTCTTCTCCTCTTCCTCACTTCTTTCTTTTTCTTCAAGTCTCCCAGGTGCATTTGGAGTTCAAGCAATTTATCAATTCTGCTAATTATTTTTAATGTTGGTGAGTCAACGGTGGGTAGAGAGACTGACGATTGTAAAGCTTTATATTCTTGGGGCACGAACATCATGGAAAACATATCCTAGTACCACAAATTTACCATACATTAAACGCGCAGACTTAAACGAAACACTCACGTTGACTTTTTCTCTTTCTGGACTTACAAACGCAGACAGACACGACTTGGATAGGGCAGAAATAAAGTGTTTATAGATATACTTTTGGCAAATGGAATGAGTATCTTTTTTCTAGGGTATTGCGTAGCCCTGAAAAGGGCTGTTTTTTTGACGGAGAGTAATGGCAATCTTTTGTTTTACTATGAATACATCTCCGTCTGGACAGCAATCTTTCCTATACGATATGACCTGCTTCTGCGAAAAGAGAAAGAAGATTCTTTGATGTCTATTCGACAGTCTACAAAACCTCTGTCTGGTTTTTGCTGTTGTTGCTACTGTTGTTGTTCTTCTCTCTGTTTCTTCTGAAGTCTGTATTTCTCAATTCATTCTTCTTGTTCTTTCTTAATTTATTCCCTAAATATCTTTACATGACGTCTTGGGCTGTATAGAGCATCCTGACATTCTTTATATCTTCAGGCTTATGTATCAGGCTTAGCCTGACACGATGTAACTGAACGTTTAGTATAGCTAGTCTGAAAGTCATCTTCATTGGTTGATGAGTGAATGGTCAGACTCAACTCACTCAACAGTGTCATAGTTGCCTATGCACGGAGTGCTTCGCGACTGGTTCGGGTCATGGGCTGGACCAAAGGCTCTTGTGGGACACTCTTATCGTTCGACCTTCGACTTTTGACATGGAGACCCACGCGCTTTTTATGTTACAAACGCAGACGTGATATAAAACATCCCTACTGTTTGTTTTTAGTGACGGAGCATGATGATAGCTCTTGTCATGGTGATTGATAGAGAAAAAGTCAAAAAACATATATTCATTGGTTTTTGAAAACAAACGTCAGACACTTTAAAAAAAACCCCACATATTTTATTCAAGTAATAATGTACCAAAGAAACAAGGATCGATTACGTCTTAGAAAAAGTTGGAATGAGTATTTGTTTTTCGCATGGGTGAAGGAGTTTTCCACAAGACTATGGCACCCACCCAGTCCCAATGTTTGGCTAAACGAGGAGGCAATCCTTTCATTTTATTTCATTTGGGGGTAGAAGAAGGATGTCTTTTGGGGGGTGACATCTGTGCATGTTGGTTGGCGACAGGACACCAAAAATACACTAACGTCAATGACTTGTGTACAAGGCCTTTTATCCTTTTTTAGGGGACTATAAAAGTGACAATATGTTTTCCAAAATCGCTAAAGAAGCCTCTTTTTCTTTGGACGAGTATGTCTTTCCTGGGGGTGACTTCTATGTTTGGCCAAGCGTTTTTTAAATGACGTAAATGTCTTTTTCTTTTTCCTTTATGGACATGAGAATGACAATGTTTTGACATCTTTGCGTGCACAACATACACTAAAAGTCTATGGCTTGACATGCGTCCTTTTATCTTATTGTATATTTTGGAGCTTGTTCTTTAACTTTGTTCACAAAGTCAATTGCTAACTTTTCCATTTGAAACAAACGGCCAATACCAAGAGCTACAAAAAATCCTCCCTTTTGTTGGCTTCTATTGCTTTGAACGAGTGTGTCTTTTAAAAGAGTGTCGCCGATGTTTGGCTAAGCATGACATAGGATGACGTGACTGTCTTTTTCGTTTTCAGTTTCCTTTTTGCACAGAATAACGACGATAGTAACGGTGTACACTTCTTAGAGGAGACATGATGTTCAAGAGCACAAAATAAAAAACACTGATTCTAAAATTAACCTCAGGTCTTTTATACTGGAATGCGTCGCCACTGATTGTCATTACGTCGCTTCAACTTAATGACAGGCAACACATGTCGTGGAGGAGTTTGAAAGGGACTAAATCAAGCCAGTTCTTGCTTGGACAAATACGGTAAACTTTGTAACAAACCTGATCTCTCTTGGACTTTGATTTTGGGGGCAGGTACTTTGTGAGCAGCAGCCACTGCCGCTCAAGACTGTTACGGGGTGTTTTAGTTATACCTTTGAGTGTTATGCCCCCAGTTTTACGGGTTTTTTTATTTTTATACCCGTGTATGGTTTTGGTTATATGAAAGTGGGGTGGGGTGTTTCCAATATTTATTTAGGTATGGCAACCACCCAGGCTCGATTATGGTTCAGAAGTTAAGTAGGTGAGTATAGTTCTGAGCCCCCAGTCAGCAATGCCGACAGTTAAATCCAAAAGTACTAAAGGGTGAAATTAAACAGTTAAATACAAAAGTACAAAAGGGTGGAATTAAATAAAACAATTTAATTAATAATAAAATTTCAACATGCGAGCTTCCCAATCGCTCGACCCTTTTGTGCCTATTTCATCATCTGAATCAGTGCGAGAATTTCGCCCTGTCCTTGGTTCTACTCATCTGTCTCTCTAAATTTCTCCTGCACTCCTCCTTTACTCCTTCAACTTTTCTCTCCACTTCTACTCTTCCTTTGCTCCTTCGAATTTCCTCTCCACCTCCACTTCCCTTTCCGTCGACTTCCTCGTCGAACCGTCGACTCCGATCCGTCGACCCTGACTGTACCGACAATCTTACTTCAGTCTTCTCTCTCAGACTCTCGGGACTCTCCTTCTAACTGAAGTTATCCCACCCGGAAATCTTTCTGTAAAACACAAGGAGGGTGTACTATTTTGCTTGGCACATACACTCACACTAATCCCAGATAACTTATCATCATATAAGGCTCTCAAATTGCATGGGTCACGCATCCATTCCCACCGAAATACTCATACATTCATAAATGGTAAACACAATGTAAAATCATAACATAATAACACATCAGAAAGCACGATATCAATTACTCGTATATAGGCAACGATAATTGATTCACATCAGTACATAATAACCAACACATATATTTTCCATCACAGATCATACAAATATATACATATGCAACTATCTATGCTCTGAACATATTCAAACATACATTCATAATCTTGCTTACATAAATCATTTCCTAACTCCAATACAAATCTCAAATAAGTACACAAATGAAACTCTACAAAGTAATTCTTCATTCTAACAATACTATTAGTAATTGCGTAAACATAATATTAGTACCTACAGTTACGGCGTTGCAATGTGTGAGTAAAAAATCAAACGAATATCTTCCTTTTTGAAGCTTTCTTTATTCCAATCTCTTTTCCTGCGATTCACGCCAATTTTACGAGTGCGTATCTCAAAGTAGCCTTAATCGTTCAATCACCTAGTAATCTGCCTCGGTCTACTAAATAATTCTTGAATGGAGTCAGTTTGATATCCTCGAAACTTAGAGGTATGCCCATCCACTAGCTTAATTCTGATTATAAGTTGCCTATCATTTTATTACAAATGGCTCTTTTGATGTCCTACTAAAAGATTAGCACCCAGGTGTAATTTACGATGCCCTGTTCTGCACAAAGAACCTTTTGGCGACTACGACTCGCTTGGCTTCTTGCTCGCGGCGTTTGTCCACAGATGAAACACCGGATTAGTGTCAGTTGGATAAACATCCGTCCACCTAGGTAGACTGTGACAAAGACGAAGAGGGTATCACCTCTGAAGAAGTTTTTGGATACGCTTTCTTGTAGTTAGATAATGTTTTCTGTGAGTTTTCTTTCTTTTTATGTGGTTGTGACTTGCTCTTGTCACCTTTCCTCATTTTCTTTTCTTGAAATCGTGACCTAGTACTGACACCGTTTCTCTCTTCTTGGTAAATCGGAGAGTGGCTATTTTCCTTGAGACAACTTTGGAATCAATAAGATCCAATTTAAAAGTAAACGAATGATGACACCTCCTAGAGAACCACTACCTCTAGGTTTCAAAATGATTTGCTTTTTGGTTTGACTCTCAATGTGAGGATCAGGCAGTTGCTTTAAGACTACTTTGTTTCTGTCAAAAAACGTTTGGTTTGATGTGGAATCTGAATGATGCCTTGCAATAACATGTACGTAACACTATATATATATATATATATATATATATATATATATATATATATATATATATATATATATATATATATATATTCACACACACAGATCTGGCGGCCTAGTGGTTAGAGCGTCCGCCTAGGATGCGGGAGGTAGTTCGCTCCCCAGTCGAGTCATACAGAAGTCTTTCAAAAATGGTACTAACAGCTGCATCGATTGACGCTCAGCAATAAAAGGTTATTGTTAGGACTGTTCGGCCTGGTGTCAGGATATTATGACTGTGTGGAACATAATGCTACATGTCTGCGGCATGATGCCCCAATGCTCGACATTACTATAAACTGCTACACTGCAGACATCGTAGCGATATGACGTTAAAAATACGTTGAAAATAATAATACATTACACACACACACACACACACAAACACACACACACACACATATATATATATATATATATAGAGAGAGAGAGAGAGAGAGAGAGAGAGAGAGAGAGAGAGAGAGAGAGAGAGAGAGAGAGAGAGAGAGAGAGAGAGAGAGAGAGAAGGGAAGGGATTTTGAGTTTTCATTGATTTTGTCAAAATAAATATTAGCTGTTTTCTAAAGTAATAGGTGGCTCTGAAAAGGACCGTTAGGATCTTGTTTTTGTTTCCTACGAACGAACTCGAGAACGAAAATCAATTCGCTTTAACTGCCTTAAACCTTTGCCACTGCCAAGGCCTACTTTTGAACATGCTTCTGTCAACGACTGAGTAAAAATCACTATCGGTGGAATTTCTGGTGTAGCCACAGGGTTAGACTGTTTGACTCGGGAATATCTTTTTCTTTTTGTTCGTAATAAAGAAGTCGGAGACATTTGCTTCTGACTTCTTAACTCTGCTAAAATGTCCAAGAGTACCGTGACCTTTTGAATTTCACTGTTGTTCTTCTTTCCCAGGCTTTATTTTTTTTACTGCTTTCTTCTCGCCTCTTCTTCTCGTTGTTGTAGTTCAAGGAGAAATGCTTGTTTTGCCTCTTTCTGATGCTCTAAAATTTTATATAAATCTTCTTTCTGTCTTGTCCAAAGTCGTCGATGTGTGGTAAAGAAGGAGAAAGTGGTGAAGGTGCTGATGCCGAAACAAATTCTTGAGAAGAGAGAAAATCTAGTAAAACCCAGTTGAAATCGGTCTCTTTGGGAAGTACCGCAGTGTTAACTTTAGTAGCCGGTTCTATGCCATCGCTTTTCCTCTCCACAGCCGGTGCACCCCAATTCATCATATTAGGTTCCGCCATGTTACAACAAACAATGTCGCATTGACATTGTTTGGTGTAGCAGGAATGCTAGTGCGCGTATACGGGGATTGTGACGTCACATGTAGCTCTCTTCGGATTGGAAGACAGACTCCGCGAAGTGACTGATTTTTGTAACTCGTATGGGAAAGGTGGATAATTTCAATAAATAAACGCGGTTCACTTCATTCCCTTGACCTGTTTTAATCACAAAATGTGGATAATCTTAGAATTGTCTACCTTTTTGTCGTTAATGCTGTTTAACCCAGACTATTCCATATAGGATCTATGTGGAGAGACAAGGGTGCCAAAAGAGAGTCATCATTTACGGACCAGAAGTGAGACGGAGTTTGAAAAAGAGAAGATCAGTGAGATGTCCTGTATATTAACAAACTGGTGTTAACATAACAAACAAAGACCATTTTCAGGGCCACTTTCTATGCCTTGAGAAGATTTTTATATAGTATATATAAATTATAAAACATCCATTACTATATTCATAAACACGATCGTTTGACGTCACAGTACTTGTAATTTGCTACGGTGTTGACATTGTCCAGTACCGTGACGTCATGCCACCTGTGCCATTCCTCTTGTCGCTATACAGGCCCAGGATGTAATAGTCACTAATACAAAATTCCCATTGTCGCTATACAGACCCTGTGTGTGTCATTTCTTCGGAAAAATTGTGTCGCTATACAGGCCCTGGGGTGGGAGAGGTCTGTAATGTATTTTCCCATTGTCGCTATATCGCCCCACTATACTACTGTTAGATTTCCGTATAAGCGGGTCCCGTTACGTTTATGGCATTAATGTCTTTTAGTGAACGGGTAATCAAAGGTTTTGGAGCTGCGATACTTTTATGAACAAAAAGCAAGAAAGACCAACCAACGATTTAACTAACAATCCAACTTACGAACCAACAGTCAGTCAAACAAGCAATAAAATAATTAACCGTTCAACCAAGTAGACCAATCGGTCGTTCACCAACGAAACATCCAATGAAGTAATTAAATAATCAACCCTTCAAAGCACGAACGAAACAAATAACAAACCAGCATATTACCAACCAAACAACCAACCAAGAAACAAGCATACGAGTAAGCAAACTAGCGAGCAAACAGTAGTATTAGAAAACCAGGTTTTCAACTCACTTTGTTTTTTTACCCTCCAAACAAGTATAAATTATAGTCCTAAATTATCCCCCACCCCACCCCCTTTTTTTCCAAAATAAAACAGGGTTTTGACTCACCCTCCCCCACCTCTTTTTTTTCCCCCTACTACTACCTGTAAACAGGTATTTTGTAACCAAACAAAACAACAGGTGTTGGAATGCGATAAGCTCTTTACACAGAGGTGACTAATTTGTTAGAACAGCGCATGTGTGGAATACAATTATTCTAAAGACGGCAAACGGGTTTTACCACAAGATAACAGGATGAAAATTAAACTGTGCATTAGAACGTTTCAGTTAACAAGGTGGAAATTAAACTAGCATTAGAATGAAAATGATATTATTTTATATCTCGTTACCAATGATTAATGTTTCAACTGTTGATATTAAAAATATTTCACTATCACGACTATAGATACTAAATTTTACTTTACCACTCACACAGCGACGGGACTCAAACAGATCTTTCATTTCTGGTTTGTTCAGAGGATATTTTTTGTTGATAAAATATACCTTTGACCGATCGAGATCAATTGTGAGTTTAGTATAGTTTTGTTGGCTAATGGGGCTGTGAAAGTTTTTAAATTCCGCTAGCAACTTTTGATACAATTGTTCGAGATAATTGAAATACATGCTGTTATCAGATCTGATGAGCGAAAGTTTTAACTTGTCACATGTTCCATTAAAACATATACCTGATGTTTCATTATTAAATTCAACTGTCAATTGTTTACCGTCCATCATTAGATATTTGATGTTACTATTGTAGCTATTTGTCATTGTCAAATTTTCAAACATTATTTTATAAGTTTAGATAAAATTTCAGTTGGAAAAGATAATGTCGAGTATAGATCTATCATCATAACAATACCCAAGGGCAAATGTATCTACCCCATTTTCACAATAGCGTTTGTCATCAAAATTATACAATCCACGTTTGATAATGACATCTGTTTCGAGTTTATGATGATTAGTTCGAATTGCCATAGCTCTCATAAAACTAACACCACCATCAAGCGCATACCTGTAGTCATCAAATTTCATAAACTTTTTAACAAAATTACGAGGCAGACCTTTGGCTTTTTTCGTTATTTTATTATTATCTAACAATACGGCATACATTTTACTACGTAATCCGATAAAGTATTTGATAGCGCTCGAGTTCATTTCATCTTTAAACTTACCAATAACCTTTTTATTTGTGTCGTCATGAAATTTACTGTCACGTGGATAATCGGAAAGATCAAACAGATGTCGATTATTGTACATGTCCTGATAGATGTCCTCACATTCAATTTCATACACGAGTGAATCAGTATCAGTAAACAATAATCTACTAGCCGGCCACTGATTTTTAACAAAAGTGTAATGAAAATCGTACATCATCCACTTTGATAAATCTAACACTGCAGCTCCAACATAGATCGGCTTGTTTAGTTTTAGATTTGTTTTTCTTCTTTGTATCGCAACAAGATTTTCATTAAATATTTTCATGCTCACAAAATCATCGTCTGACACAAGTTTGTTTCTGCGATTGACATCATTAACTATTTCAATATTTACACGTTTCCTAATATTCTCCATCGTCTTACCAAAAACGGAATTGTTCATCAGTTTAAAGAAGTTTTTCTCAAACTCTGTTTTTGCTGCAGCTCTTCTTGAAGTGTTGGAGTTAATATAACCTCTCATCCACGGCGACTGATTAAATTTTAGTACACGATGAACTTTTCTCAACACAAGACCAGCATCGACTGCTTGTTTTAAAACTTTGTAATGCAAAACATAATTTTTCTTATCAAGTAAATTTGGTACTAGTTTCTTGACCATGGAATGTTGCCTTGGTGATGCTAACGCTTGTTGTTCTTTTGATAACAAACTATAATCTATAACCATCGATTCCGCACAGAAAGGGTAATCGTTATGTAATTTGTGTAGCGAATTTGGATAATCAAGATCAACTTCAACGAAATAGGAAACATCGTCAGGTATCTTTTTTTCTGTCTCTGATAGAAATCGATCAACCGTGATCCAATGAAATCCGCTAAAAGGCATTAGTTCTGCCATCGAACCACCGTAAAGATTATTACAATCTAGATAAATTATATACTTCGAAGGAAGGTCAGGATTATACTGTTTCAGGTATTTGTTGTTTGCTTCAGCATATTTTTTTGTTATCACGCTAATACCGCCTCGGATACCTTTTTCAATAAAATTGAACATATCAACATCAGTCAGTAATTCTAACCTTACCTTACTAAACTTTAGCAAAGCATCCCATGACAACCCAGGGGCAGAATAATACCAGCAAGGATCTAGTCCATAATTATTATAACTCACTTCACGAAAACTTTCAAAAACATCTGCTAATAATAACACGTCAGTTTTCAGGTATAAATCATGATAATCACCAAAAGTCTCACAATCAAACTCTTTCCAGATATCTTGTGCATACCTGTACTCGTCATCAGTTATATTTTCATTTTTAAGTTGTGAGTAAAATTTGTCTTTATCAGGTAAAGATATTTCATCAAATTTACTCCAATCGTCGAGGTATTCGTATGGAAAAACTCCTTTTTTAGCTAGTAGATTAAATTTATCTCCAAAACAGTCTCTTAGGTTATCAAATTTACTACAACCTTTTACTAGCTCATCTAACGAGGCTGCCATAAACTGCAGGCTGTCAATAAAACGCAATTTACCTAGCGTAACTGACATGTACTTTTCAAAATTATTTGGGATGCATTTGATGATGTTATCGAGTTTTAGACGAGCTTTTATCTCAGGATCACCAAAAGCTTCTACTATAATATGGCTATCATATCCTCGAAAATTGTGAAGAATAACCGGAATAAAATCTGGAGCATGAAATTTTAAATTACACTGATTATGAGCCGCTCCACGATACTGTCCAGTCAAATGACAATGGTCATGTACTTTTTTATCATCGTCAAAAGCTTTTTCACAAATATGACAAATTTCTGCTTGCTCGTGATTGGATTCTTGTTGAGGTGTTAATTTTAACATTGGCGTTACTTTTTTCAAATGAGTAAATATATTATCAACTTCATTAATCAACTGCTTGAGAAGCCACACAGCTGGATTTTTACCACGATATAATTTGATTGATTTAGATAATCTAGAATCAGTACAACAAACTACCTTATACGCTACTCCACACGGAACATGATTTTGAACTTTTCTTGTACTCGATTGATTAGGATTATTTTCTACACCAAGTACAGGTTGAAGTAGGCATTCGAAATCAGCGTATATGACGAAAGGAATTTTTAGTTTGTGATTATGATGGACAAACTGTAACACACTATCTTTTTTAGATGGCATTGTTATTCTTTGCACATCACTACAGTACTGCAAATGCTTTTGTAATGTTTCATTGCTTGTACAGCCATGCAAGCAGCGGTAACAAAAGAACTTTTTGTTCTTATCCTTATTGTACTGTCTACCAACTAGTCCGTTAAAGTTTTTAATCCAAACATAATGATTTTTGTAGTACAGTAAATTGATAGTCGATTGTGAAGCTTTTTCTGAAATATATCTCGGATATACGTCCTCCTTTTCATCTAGTCCGAAAACGTTAATTGAAACATTATTCTGCTTTTCAAATTTTGGTATTTGATTTTCTGCCACTGGAAAGTTAATATCTTTAAAATTTAATCTAGACACATGACTGATATACCTTTCAACACGAGTAGCGTTTTTTTCTGCTGGAAATAGTGCGGAAAGAACAGCCCATTGGAAACATTTGTTATCTACGTTTTTTATGTTTATACAACATCTTTTACTTTTTGTTTTTGGTGGCAGGTCGACGTATGAACTACCTCGTAATACATTATATTTCATCGTGTGAAACAATATTCCTTTGATCATTTCAAACTTCCAACCCGAACCTAATTGACTAAATTCCTCTATTTTTTTTCCAATTTCTTGGTGTATTTCATCAGATAGTGATAACAGATCAGTCCCAAGCAAAACACGTCTCGATTTTGCGTTAATATAAGGTTCTGCAATTTCCTTGTTAGTTAATTCTTCCATTATAACTAACTTTGAAAATATAACATGATATTGCACAAATAATCTGATACTTTTGTGTTTTTCGAGCTCACGTTTTACAATTGTCTGTAATAGGTGGTAAAGATTAGTTGCAGTAAAATTTACTAAAACAATTTGATTATCAAACTGATGACTATTATCAAAACCTGCAAAAGCAGTCGCTATTTTATTAGGTTCTCCCATAAAGCTTCTCTTAGCTATATCACGCAATTTTAACATTATTATACTATAATGTAATATCTAATTGATAATTTTTTCACACTGCGCATGCGCTAAAAAATCAATTAGAGATAAAAAATATCACCTATAATATAATGACAGCAAATCTAACAAACACATGTGAGCAAGAAACATATCAAGTTCACCCAAAATATAACTTTATCTCACACTGCGCATGCGCTAAAAATCAATTAGAGATAAAAAATATTACCTATAATATAATGACAGTAAATCTGACAAGCGCACGTGAGCAAGAGATTTATCAAATTCACCCAAAGTATAACTTATACGCTGGAAATGTAATTGGTTCGGTTATTAACATTAAAACTAGAATACCTGTTGGCAAATTAACGTCAGCGGGTTATAATATTAGTGTAAAGGGAGATAATGCCGAGAGGATTGCAATATTTAGAAAAGATTTTATTTACACGTTGTTCTGCGATGATATTCCAGAGGGACAGCGTGTATATCATTATAATGGTAAAGTCACTGATGATAATATTGAAAATTTATCCTTACAAGATGAGTTTCAGCCGCACCTAGTATTTGATTTATACGAGGCTAACGATCGCGGTATTATTAGAAATAGAAAAACTAAAAAAGTTCTTAGTAATATTAGCAATATGGGATATATTAGGGTAACTGTTAGAGGAACATCAACAAATCAAGTTCGTTATCTTGGTCATAGGTTTGTTTATGAGGTATTCAATGGATCTATACCCAATGGTCTTGTTATTAATCACATCAATAATATACAAACTGATAATCGATTGGAAAATCTGGAGATAGTAACGCAACAGGAAAATGTGAGAAAAGGAAAAAATAGTAATGGTATTAATTTTAGATGCCCAATAAAACCTGTTATTTCAAAAAACCTCGAAACGGATGAGGAGATCGAATTCAAATCGATTTCAGCTGCGGCGAAATATTATAAGATAAATCCCGCAGTCGTAAAAATTATAGCTGATGGAGCAACAAAATCAACTTTTTCAAGAGAATACGATGCTAGAATTGGTTTTAGATATGATATTTGATAGCTCGGTTTTAGTCAAGCAATGATGAGCAAATGCTATGATATCATCGTGATTAAATTTTAACGTTGTTACTGCATTTTCATTAATTTTATCTTTTTCTGCTTCTGTTAGTAATATTTTATGAGAATCACCTTGCATTACAATAACATCAACACTATAACCCAACAAACATTTTCTTACCGCTTCAGCTAGTTCGTTATAATTTACTATATTAACTTTTTGGTGATATTTTATCTCATCGGTCATCTTATAATAATAAATTAGATAAAAATATATTATAATAATGGACTTGATGAAACGACTCGCTGAACTCTACGAAGAAGATACTAGTGATAAGGTCGTCAGTGATAAGGTCGTCAGTGATGATGTCATACATAGTATTACATTTTCCAAAGATTTTATAGACAAATCTGTTGGTTATAGCGAAGATGATATTTTATATAACAATGAATCTGATGATGGTGAAATAGTCACTGTTGCTGACAGATCTAATTACAGCAGATCAACAACTAAACGGTATAATGTCAAGTATCACATTGCTAAGCAGCTAATTAAATTTAATTTTACCGTTGCCGAACAACAACTGTTCTGGCAGTTAATCAAACCTTTTTTAAATATCAAGATTCCAGGCCGACAGAAAAATATTAAATTTGATTTCATATTTGTCAAGATTTTTAATCTAATGACGATCTCTAACGATCGTAAGCAGTATCTAATATCATTATGTAAACCAGTAAAATGTAAATCTGTCAAACAAAAGTATGAGTTAATTTATAATAGCATTATATCATAATCTGCTTGGTTGGGATCCAACTGTTAAATTTATCACTATACCCACGCCATTTGACTAAACTTTTATCCCCTTTTTTTCTAATCACTTTCTCGATAACAAAAACATCCTGCTCAGTTTTCTGTAGTTCTTGTTCATAAAAACTACCTACAATCGGTTCCCCTGCCAGATCTTTTAAAACGTACGTTACAGGTACTGTCAAAAGTACCTTATCAATTACAAAAACTTCTTCGCTCCAGTTCGGAGTAAATCCTTTTGCAAACACCTTTTTCATCAAAGAAATTCTAACTTTATCACCAACCTTAAATTTATGTCTGCGGTACATGTTTTCATTTGCTAATATTGGATTTTTAACAGCTTTTTTAGGTGTCATTTTGATGGTTCGATGTTT
This sequence comes from Potamilus streckersoni, assembly GCA_016746295.1. Classification (NCBI taxonomy): domain Eukaryota; kingdom Metazoa; phylum Mollusca; class Bivalvia; order Unionida; family Unionidae; genus Potamilus; species Potamilus streckersoni. The sequence goes on from JAEAOA010001128.1 coordinate 47,623, forward strand.
CGTGTTATTATATTCGCTTACGATTTGAGAAAGGTCATCGATGTACCTGTTGGTGTATTTAGCTGTCATATGTTTGTGTATTTTCTCGTTTAGCGTGCGATTAAATCTCTCAACAACAACGCTTTTACCCTCGTTTCCTGTAACATACCTTTTTATATTATTTTGTTCTAGAAACTGTTCAAACTTTTTGTTAAAAAACTCAGATCCGTGATCAGTCCAGATTTTGTTTGGTTTTCTTTCTACACTCGTTATTATCTGCTTTAGCGCATCGGTCATTGAAGTTCCTGTCTTATCCGAAACAGGTACACTGAAAGCATATTTGCTAAAAACATCTATAACATTAAACAAATACCTTTTTGGAGCGCCATCAGCGCCAACATTAAACTGAGCTAGATTAGATACATCCACCAAATCTATTGCCCAGATATCATCTACACCATTAGCGACAACTTTACGTCGTGGAAACTTTTTTTTTTAGGTTTGTGTAGTTCGACTGCAAGATCATCGTATACTTTATTTCCCCGATCGTGAGGTGATTGACGAGACTCTCCGAGTCCAAGTTTATATTTTGCTCCAATTATTCCCTGAACAAATTTTCTATCAAAACGTTCTCGTAGATTTGTTGGCTTCATATCACGTAATTCGTCTAACATTACTTTATCACAATCTAATTTTGAGTTTTCATGATCACGATAACAGATATCATGACGCATTGCTATTGCATCCACTTGATTGTAAGGCTCTTGTCCTGGCAATGGATTGTCGTTTTCATCTAGTTGTTGATGTAGCGGATTCCATGGACCAGTATACCGATGCCCTGGCAATGTCCAACCGCCTTTTGGTTTTGGTAATTTTCCAATTAGTTTATGTATATCTATACCTGACCCTATTATTTCTCTGTTGTTACAACATTGACAGTATGCGACAATTTTATTTTGCTCAATACACAAATCTCTGTCAGAATCACAGTTGCATATCATTCTATATTTTTAGTCGTCGACTAAAATAATATTAGGATAACCAGATCCTAGCGACGTCGCTGGAGATACTATCGCTGGGGACGTTTTCTTTAAAAATGTATTTTTTCTTTTTCCACAGATTGCACAAATACTTTTTAATATTATCCTGTTGTTTTTTGTTTTTTCTGTTGTTTCATTAATACCTTCTGTTTTAGTTTTACACTTGAGACAGTATGTTGACATTATTATACTTATAAGTTTAGATAAAATTAATTGCGATCTCATCATTAGCGTGAGAAGGTTGCTTATCAAACTGTAAAATAAATTTTAAAAAATTAAGATTTCTGCTCATCTGTCGGATAAACATAATACAATAATATCCGCAAGCAGACGTTCCAACAGGTTGGAGTTGATTTGACGAATAATATACTTTTGTAAATTTTTTTTTCATATACTTTTTTATTACATCGCTTGGAGGAAGTCCAAACGAGTCAAAATAATTATTATTATAAACTGCTACCCAATGCGTACCAGATCCGTCATTAAAATCTTGTATATTAATAACACATGAACTTACAGCAGATGGTGATTTTATTGCTGAGAGCTCATCTTTAGAATAAACTCCGTGAAATCCAGGAACCGCTTTTAACTTATCAATGATATCAAAATTACTCAACGGGGTCGACGAGTTCCTGGTAATGTTAGACCACGTCCGATTCCTAAAAGATTTGGCAGCAGACTTCCCGCTAGTCCCGCCAAAAGTGGAGCGAACGGAATAATTCCTCCTTGTTTTGTTTGATTGCATATGCATTTGCACTTTGGTGTTGGTGATTTTGTTTTTATTACTTTCTTTTTTTTTGTTGTTGGTGATTTCTTTTTCTTTTGTGGCATTATAATATATTATTTACATAAAATTTACAATTTTTTTATTCCACTTCCACGAATGATACCATTACCTTTGACTGCTTTCTCCGTTGCGCTAGATATTGCTCCAGACGCTGCTGCTATTCCTAATGTGCCTAAGACTGGTAAAAGTTTAGGTATTATTGTACTAGTTAATACTGATAATGCCGGACCAAGAAAACCACCTTCTTTTGCCATCGCTGTCATTTGTGCAGCACTCAAATTTAAAACAAAAGTTTTTTTACGATCATACTTTTTTACTTGATTTTTTGTTAGCATTAATTTTGTTAAAACACCATCAGAAATATTAGGATTGATTTTTAATGATACCTGTTCTCGCTTTGCAGTAGCAGCTACTAATTTTTTAACTTGGCCATCAGTCAAATACACTTCTTTTACAATATACTTTGCCATTTTATATAACAACTGTAGATTAAACTTGAACTGTCATTTTACCTCCAATAGAATCTACCGTGATAAATCTATCACTAATCACTAATGCGTATACGTATAACGGCGCTACTGGAACCGCCCCAAGTGTCCAGGTAATTTCAATATCCGCTGTGCTGTCTACAGCTCGCTCGTTATGTTTACTAACATCAAAATGAAATATAGGATAAAGCGTACGAAATTCTTCTACTGATATTTGAGTTCCATCTTCAACATCTTGATATTTTTGTATTGCGTCAAGCAGGTACATGTACGGTCGAGAAATATTTTTATTAGCATCATCAGCAAAATTACACTCGATAGCTCGTTCTGGATATTGCTTTGAATTTAATCTAGCGTATATTCGTCTGACATCAGAGTGATCAAATACTGCATTATTTTGTTGTTGGTTACCTCGTCGAGCTTGTTGTTGAAATACGACAAAGATATTTCTCGGCAGTTGTTCGCTTGATGTTGTTGTGACCCTCCACGTGTAGTCAGTAGTATTTGGAACCGCTGTCTGATATACCTTATGCTGCTTAAAGTAAATTCTGTTTGTATGCTTATCAAGCGTGTTATTTAGTTCTGACATTTTAGTGATTGATGGTGTTATACGTGGCATCCACAAAGAAAGTTTGTTTATGATAAACTGTACATCAGCCCCTCCAGATCTAAACAAGCAATCGTTTTGGTCTGCTCGATCTAAAATAAGAGTATGTTTTACTCCGCGAAATACTTTATCATAATCGCGACAAAAGCCGAAAATCATGCTTAGCGGAAGCATCATTGTAATTTGACGTGATCCTGCTGCAAGTTTTCTTCGCCTAGCAAAACCTTCGTTATAGCGTGGATTTCTCACATCAAGTGTGTTAAGAAGTAAATTTAACATCGCAGTACCGTCTGCAGCTGCAGCTGGTGGTGTTATATTTAGATTATTAAAAGCTGCTGTAAGAGAAACTCTTGTAGCGTTTGCATTAGCATCTGCAGCAGGTGCGACAATATCTAGTGCAGCAGCATTAGCAATGAGAAAATTTCTCACAATTACAGTATTTTCATCAGCATTAGCTCCATGTACTATAGCGCCTCTCTTTAAAAATTCTGTTGATTCAGCTATACCCCGTCCAGTATCTTTAAACCACATCATATTAGTTGCAGTTGATCTCGAGTAATCGTCGGAAAATGAAATAATATTGAAAATTGTACTTGCAACTTGTAGATGACTTGAAATATCTTCTATAGTTTGATTAGCCAGTTGATATCTAGCACTTTTGAATAGACTCCAACCGTTATTTATAAGAGCTACTTCTGCTCCAACTGCAATTGCAGCAGGTGGATTAGCTACTGTCATAATCTGACCACGAACTTCTAACATAGCCTTATGTGGCAGTAGAAATACATCTTCGTCTCTGGTGTTAAAGGTTCTAATACCAGTTTTATTTGGTTCGTTAGAATTTTCATCAAGGTACTCAACAAACTCGAATTCTGTCACATCGTTGTCGATGTCATAAGTTTCTGTTAACTCGAGATAATTTTTAGTAGACATTTTATTTTATTAGATTATATAAAATTTTATTGCGGCATTGTTACTTTAGATATTAATTTTTGTATGATCTGCTCGCCCTTTGGTGATAATAATTTTTTTGTTGTTGTTATCATAGCTTTTTGAGTTTCTTTTGTTGGAGCGATTTCTGAGATAGCTTGTTTTATTTCAGATGCAGTCGGTGGATCTCCTTTTATTTTATTAGCTATTTTTTGTCCCACCGCAGTCCCAGCGGCAGATGCAGCCCCAGTTGCAAAAGCTTTACCCGCGTCAATAGCAATTGGTGCAACTTTACGCGCTAGTCCTGGAATATTTTTAATAACTTTAGTGAATATATTTCCAAAAAATCCTCCTACTATTTTTCTTCGATAAACTTTTTTTCTTTGTTTCATTATATTTGATGTTTCATAATTTTTACTTTTGCTCGCGTAGATGTAAATAATAAGTTACAATTTCATTACTAACATGTAACTGTTTTCCTGATTGATCTGTCAACTGCATCCTTATACTTGATATTTGATCTTCAACGTTTAAAGGATAATATATAATATGTCGTGGAGTTATTTGCATGAGAGAACCTGGCGGGACTTCTGGTGAGAAACTGTAAATCGTTTGACCTTTGCTACCTTTTGATGTATAAGAGCCAGAAGCAGTAGAGCAATTTACTAATATTGTATTTACTTCTGTTATATTTGCTGGCAGTTCACTGTCATATGTAATAGGCTGATCAAGTGCAGTGTAAGTTTTTTCAGTAAATCCTAACAGTTGTGCAATACTTCTTTCTCTTGGTTCAAGATTGATTGCTATATTTTTCAAAGTTATCCTAGTTCGCAATGTGTTATAATTTGCTGCTAATTCAAAATTATCAGCCACACCGTTAGCTTTTGTTATGAGCTCTTTGATCGTCTTGTTTAGATCTTCAATATTATAAGCTCCTTGCGGAATTTTTATTTTTTTTGTTGTAGATATTGGAGATGTTGTAATCATAGTAAAATACATTTCATCGTTAACATCATTTTTCACGTTAGGTATAGCATTCCAGCAAGTACAAGAAATTAATCCAATTTCATATTGTTTTGCAGGATCTAGTTCTATAGGTGGAATATAATTTACTGAAAAATTTGCGCTATCTTCTGTAGACTCGCTAGAGTTTAGTAATAATGTTGTTTGCATTCCTTTAATATTATATCATTTTACAAAATTAAGTCGCCGCGATTAAGTCGCGGTGTAAAGTTTCATATTCGTCAGATGTTAATAATTCACTCGATCTTAGATGATCAAGTATGTCAATGATTTCATTATCAAGTTCAACACTAACATTCCCAGCTTCCTTTGATGATATTAATAACATTAATCTACCTATCATTTCAGTAGTTGAAGTAAATACTTTTACACCAGTTCCTGTTTTTTCTTTTCTATATTTTTCTACACGAGATTTATCGAGTTTATCAAATTTTCTTTTAAAACTCCACCCTTTACCAAAAGGTTTTGCTCTGCTATTTTCTGCTGTTTTTTTAAACGTGAGAGCAATGACACCCTTTCTCATTCTTTCATAAAGTGGAATCATATTATCAATCTCTGTAACCGTGTTTAATTCATCTTTAGCAGCAGCTCCGTCATTAAATATTACATCAAATTTATCGATTAATGCTTGATATTCTGCATCAGTCCACTTGCTTATATCATCAATACCCCTTATATTTTCTTTGTTTAAAAAATCATCATATTCACTACCTTTTATCTCATCATTTGCTCTTTTTGTAAAATAAAATCTTTGATCTCCAACTTCCATAAACTTTACAGTAAGATCACCGACTCTTTGTTGCTCCTCTCTGATATCTTTTATGTCTCCTGATAAATTTGTTATAATATTTGTTATTCCTTGCGTTGTTAACTCTGCTAATCTTCGCTCAAGTTCCAGCGGATTGTTTATCAATCGATCTGTTTCTGCTTGTCTAGCCGCAGGATCAGCTATATTTGCTGTAAGTGCCTCAATCAGTTTTCTCTTTTCTTCATCAGATCTAGTAACAAGTTTTGCAGCAGCTGCTTCCTGTTGTTCTCTAACAATTCCAACCAAACCTTTTTCCTGTAGTTGCTTAAGTTCTTCTTCTGACAGTGGTTTAGTTTCAGGTTGTTTACCTAATAATGCTTCAGTAACCGGCTTGAAAATTGTAGCTGTTGTTTCTGTAGCAGTTACTTGCCCACGTCGTGCTTCTTGTACTTTTTGCTTAAGTGATGCCTGAGATTGAGCAAGTTTTTTTAGGTCTTCTATGTGTTGTCTGTATCTTGCTCGTTTGTCCATTATTATAATTATAAATTTTATAAAATTGAAACGCTTTACTGTAAGTAACTGTTAATACAACAGCGAAACATTTTAGTTGGATCATTTGTAAGTTTATCAAACAAGAAAAAGTTGTATTTATCTTTTGTAGCATTACGGTAAAGTTCAATAAACTTATCTTTTGTCACGCCACCGCATTGCTCGCTTGCAATATTTCTAACGTCAACATTATCCAATCCTGGAAATAAAATAAAACAACCCGTATTTCGCCTAATAAACCTGTCAACATTATAAAATCCTTGAGCGAGATAAACGGAATTACACTGTTTGTTACGGGACAGTGAAAAATATGATCTTATTTTGTTCATCTCCATGTTGTTTAGCGGAATATCATCAAAAACTACTATCTTATGTTCATCTGCATCAAGTTGATTAACTGGAATAAGATCTTCTGGCTGCCTAATTATAAAAAAATCTTCACCAGCTTTAAGATCATCACGAAGCTTGTTATTATACTCACTTAATAACTCATACTTATCTTGCTGTGGATTGATTGTGTAAATATAAACTCTATCGTAGTTAAAATTATCACCAAGAAGCAAGTTCATAAGCAAATTTGTTTTCCCCGATCCAGTTCGCCCAACAATAAGATAATGACAATCAGGAAGTTCATTGTTATGTTTATGCTTCACTAGTCTCTCTGTATCAAAGTTTAGTATCGACGATTTTGCCATTTTGTATAATATTAAACTAGTGTTGATAATTTTATCTAGGATAGTAAATAATGAGCTACTATACAAAATTTGGAACACTATTAGAAGATTTATCCACAAAACGTTTTAAAGGTGACTTATCCAAATATGCAACTCTTGATCGGCTCAAAAATGAAATCAATAATTTACTAAATCTTACCAGCGTAGATCCAGATGAAGTTGTCATTTTCCAAGACAAAGAAGGACGATTAAAGACGAGTAATGTAAAACTGTCAGATGTAGTTGTACGAAATACTGCTGCGATTGCTAATAATATCGTTACTTTTAACAATCTAGGTAATATACAAGATTCTGGTAGGTCAGTTAATGATTTTGTTAAAAAAGATGGTGATGTATTTAGTGGGAATATTGTTATGAAACAAAATAAGATTACAGATCTTGGAAACCCAACTGAGGATGGGGATGCTGTCACTAAAAAATATGTCAATGATTGGGACGCTTCAATTACTAATGAAATCACAGCGCTCAAAACTGATTTTACCAGTCACGTGAACACATTTTTAAGTTTTCGCAGAAGCATAAACAAAATTAGAGATGAATTTTTTGGAAGTCCATCAAATGTTGGCATTACACTCGCTAATATCAACAAAAAATTTAATGATATTAACACAGAACTCAATGATATTATTAGTGGAATTCCGAATATTGTTGAGAAAACGAGTATGGTTAAAATTCCTCACAAACAGATTAAAAATATTGTGTATACTGTTGATACTGGTTATACTGGGTGGACACCAAAAAATAATTCTATCAAATATATTGCAGAAGTTACCGGTGTGTATAGATTGTCAGTGCTTAGCAGTGCAAAGTTTAAAATATCTACCAAATATCTATTTCGTCATCCAAATGATGACTCATCTGGAGTATTATCTGTAATAATAAACAAAAATTCTGAAGAAGAATTTGTACTTGAACCAGTTGATAAAACTTTACAATTAGCAATTTTTCTCTGGTGTTTGGAATTTATAGCTGAACAACCAGCTCTTATTATGGATTAACCAAACATAGGACTATGTGAACTAATATTATAATGAAAAGAAGTATAGTTGATTTCAATCATATTTCAAAAGATATTCCAAAACAAGATGTAGACGCATTAATACAATATTATAAATATTATCATAGAAAACTTTGGTGTGTGAAAAAATGTTACAAATACTACAACAAGATCCTTCGAGTAATATCTTATCTACCCTTGTTAATGACTAGTTCTGGTATAATTTCAAGTGGGGTATCATTAAATCCTTTTTTGTTAATCATATCCGCTATTGGTGTTTCACTTACAGCGGCGTGTAAAAAAGTAGAACCAAGACTTTTGATAAAGAAGCACGGTTGTTTAACATCAATTAAAACTTACAAGAAACTACTTGATCACATCCGGTCTTACCTACGAGGAGTTAAATATAATATGGATGATTTATTACGTGAATTTCGTATTATTGACAATATGTTAACAGACATTCTACCAATGAGGGTTAGCAAGTATGAAAAAAAATATCATAAAAAATATGAGTAACATAAAATTTTATCTAAACTTAAGATATAATATAACTAAAATAATATCATTTTCATTCTAATGCTAGTTTAATTTCCACCTTGTTAACTGAAACGTTCTAACACACAGTTTAATTTTCATCCTGTTATCTTGTGGTAAAACCCGTTTGCCGTCTTTAGAATAATTGTATTCCACACATGCGCTGTTCTAACAAATTAGTCACCTCTGTATCAGAGCTTATCGCATTCCAACACCTGTTGTTTTGTTTGGTTACAAAATACCTGTTTACAGGTAGTAGTAGGGGGAAAAAAAAGAGGTGGGGGAGGGTGAGTCAAAACCCTGTTTTATTTTGAAAAAAAAGGGGGTGGGGTGGGGGATAATTTAGGACTATAATTTATACTTGTTTGGAGGGTAAAAAAACAAAGTGAGTTGAAAACCTGGTTTTCTAATACTACTCAAACAAATAAACTACAAAATATTTTGAAACAAAACATGGGCTTTTTTTACTCTTTTACCCACGCAACACAAAAGCAGTCAAAAGCATTTGACCAAAACGCTGATGTAGGCAGTCACATCTGACTTCCTGTAATTAAGTCATTTCATTGTGTCATTACAGATGGAGCTACGATTTAGTCTTAGTGTATCTTTCCTGATTGCTTCGACATTTACGATCATATTCACTGGAGTCAGTGGTGTGCCATTGAAGGATGGATCAGGATTATCCAAGACACTTGTTGGCGCAATTCATGCTGTCAGCAAGCAACTCACCGACAGTATGAGTGATATCTGCAAAACCTGGTGCTTCAAGACTTGCATAGTCCAGGGCAAATTACTGAAAGACTGTCGCGTGAACAATCAGCGCATTTGTGAGGTAAGTTTCTTGACGTGGAAACATAGCTTGGACCAATACTCAGTTTGGTAACATTTCACAATGTTATTCCTTATTGATTAGATGGAGAGAGTTCTTAGCGGATGGCCGCTTGTATAATCATTCGATAATAAACTCTCAGCTGGGCAACGGCTCTTTCCTCAACACGTCACAATAAAAGGAGATAACTCTTGCCGTCATAAGCTTCTATAATATTGATTAATGCATCCGTATTCACAATTTCTACCGCAAACGGCTGACTTGAGCATGTGATATTTTAGAGCGCACCTATGATATTGGAAATATATCAGCTACTACGTCTTATATTTGTCAAGACTGTTTACATTCTCAGAGTGGTTATATTTGCTTTTATTGATGAGTTATTGTGTAAGTATAGTATAGCACTATATTCAAATAGTCTTGAAAGAAGCCAAAAATAAAATAAAATAAAATACAAAAAATAAGTAAGGTTGGCTCTTTGCAGATACATTTTGAATGTTCATGCCTGTGAGTCTGTCTGGCAATTCATTGACAGACAGAGATCAAACATGATCTTATGTTTTATGAGGGAGAGTAGTTGCAAAAGAAGATTTCGGATCTTGGTTTCCTGGTAAATGAGTACGTGGTGAAAAGATACATTATTTATGATAATCTGGACTCTTCCTTACTATCTGAAGTCCTTAGCCACCAATCGAGGAATGATAGTGATATTAAGTATGAGCAAAACAATATCAGTAAACTCAGTTTATATTCCTGAAAGTAGCTCAAAGGTGAGTAAAAGGAAGCGGTTAAAGATCACATTTTAATAGGTAATTTGTAATCAGCTTGTGATCAGAAACCTTTTCTCCAGTCGAGATATATTCGAAAGTTTCCTAGTTTTACTTACGACTTTACTACTAACCTTTAAAATACTTATCTTGAAAGACCGGCATGTTGGAGCAATGTTCATCACTAGCTTAATAAAACATAATTCGGAATACTTCAGTGGTATGCAGTTCAAGTTGAGCAAATTATCCCAATACATCATCCACATCTTTTTATGTATTCACAAGCGAAGAATGCATTAAGCAGTAATATATATATTTTCTGCGTGAGCTTACTGGCTGTGTTATGTGCCAAGATATGACAGTATAAATCCCAGGAAATGCTTTTCGTAAGTGAGAAATAATTCGTTTTGGCAGTGAATGTAATTCACCCAAAATCATATTGTATATACCAATTAGTACACGTTTTGTTCTGTAAACAACATCTCTATCACTGTAACCTTTGTAAGCTATGACCTTTCATTTGCAGGGCGAAAGAATTGCGTCTCCTGATAATAAACACCAAATAGCACCTATGTCTACAAACTTTACCAAATATGATCAGACTGGGGATGGTGTAATATCACCCATGGAATTCTCAGCTGCGGCTGAAGTGCCACTTCAGGATGCAAATACAGTTTTTACGTTTACAGATAAAAATGGTAAAATATGCATTTTCTTGTCTATTTTAGGTTTTAGTTAAGAAGTTTCTGCGTAAGTGACCATTGACCACAACAGCGTTTTTTTTACTATTGATAAAAAGAACCCCAAAGTTAATTATTATAAACGTTTGGTTGTTGTTGGACTTAACGGCATTTTTTAGCACACGATGGAAGAAACTGTGAAATCCGCGGAAAGAACCAAAAACCCGCGAGAAGCTACTGGCAAACTTTCTCACATATCCACATTCGCCGAATCTTAGACTTGAACCCACGCAGACAGGTGAGATGGCAGTGATCCGTAACGGATAGCTCTTTAGACCACTCAGCCACTCGGGTTCCCTTATAAACGTTTGGAATAAAGTAGAAAAAGTAGTAGTATAAAAAGCACAAGAAAAACAAAATGCCAAATTGACATAGTTATTTGATTCAAAATCAGTTGCAGGGAAAATGTAGCTAATGACTCTGAAGTGGAGTTTACTTTTCAGACTCTAACACACATAAAGAACGCAGTATAAATTTTATGGGGGATGAAATAGATTAAGAAACCACGAGAATTATAATTTTTCTATCGTTGTCATAGAAAACGCGTTTAATCTCTTTTGAACTCATCTCTTGTGGAATTTTTACTGTCATGATAAATTCTAAACAAACTGATTTATAAGAACTGAAGATTACTTATAATCGTCATGGGTTTCTTTCAGGTGATGGCTTCTTATCTCTTCAGGAATTCCTGATGGCACCAATAGTCTTCACAGGTAATGCGATTTAAAACCATCATCAGAATAAAAAAATTACGAGTTTAAAATCGATATGCCTACGCTTTCTTAAGCAAGACGTTCTTGTTACAGAATTTATGTGGGTGTTTGTCTGAATCTGATTCGATATCAATGTAGAGAATTTCGACTAGCTACATATTTGACTTGGTTTTTGCATCACACATAATTATTGAAAACCGATACGTTGAGCAGAAAATGTTTTTTTTTTTCTGCCAATATCATGAAACAATATACAACACTGGTGTATTTTTATTTTAAATTTGAACCTGTCCAAGTTATTGGATCCTGCTCACTATTTTGTTGTTTGGCAGTGTAGTCAATTGCTCAATGTTGGGTTTAATTAACATAGGACGAAACTAAGATATTATATAATGTATCAAGTAATTCAATTTAAAACAAACATGTCAAGATTTTGAAATATTGCCTTAAAATTAATTAGCGTCCAACTTTTTCTACTCCTTGTAATTACTTATATCTGTAAGAGATTAATCTGGGATTAAAATGCATGCGGAATATATATATATATATATATATATATATATATATATATATATATATATATATATATATATATATATATATATATATATATATATATATATATATATATATATATATATATATATATATATATATATATATATATATATATATATATATATATATTTATTTTCTTTTTCTTCTCCCATATTTAGACCAAATGGCCGCAGAGATGAATGCTTACAATGGCTTTGGATCAATGTACCATGTAGTAGTGGAGACAGAAACTAATGCCACTGAAACTACTTCAACAAAATCATCGCGGCAAACAGAAGCATCTCTCTACAAATTTTGAAATGGTTCATAACTTTTATGTGGGTAAAAGAACACAATATCAATTTGAACTAAATTATTAAAAAAAATTAAGTTTTAGAAGATGGATGGTCACTAGCTATTTTGAAACATTCTAAAATATAGTATGAGTATTTACCTTTTCTGCAAAATCGAAACATTTTATTTATACAGAACCAAAAACGTTAACAATATTGTGTAATTATATTGCACTAAATTCTATAAAAGAATGCTCAAAAACATGAAGAGTTGTATAGAAAAACAAAAAAATATGATAACGCGTTGATGTAAAATAATTTCACAAAGATATTTATATAGAAGTAAGCATTTCGCTACATTAAAATCAAATATTATGTTCACTTATCATGTTACAGTAAGCCCATAATGTCTGTTAATGTGTGTTTTGCTACATCACGTTTATGAACTTGTAAATCAAATCTCAAGGATATATTTAAAGGAAGAAATGTAAGAACGTTCGTAAAATTAGATACCTTAAAAATAAATATACTTTAAGATATTTTTATAATGATGCTATTTCTTTAGAATGTATGTGTTGAGATATTTTTTGTTCTTTTCAATTAAATTAAAATTAATACTCGATTTATAAAATGTCACTTCTTTCTATCAAATTCTGGTGATATGCTGCTTTAGCTTTATATAATAAGCCAAGTGAGGACTCCAACGTTTTAATGGAGCGATCATGCCATCTTAACTTTAATTGCACAAGCATTAATTGTCAAAAAAATTGAAAAAATATAATAACTACGGAATACAAAATGCAGTTTGAAGAAATGTAGATATAGTAGTATACAGCTACGCAGTTGCAACGGCATTAAACATTAGAAAAGTATATCAATCCGTTTGACAGCTTCAACTTCAGTCATAAATACAGGTTGTCTCATTCTTGTAGCTTTTCGTTGTTGTGGAGCACCTTTGTTAGGATTGCTTGGATTTTTTTCTTTAGATTTATCACATTGTACGAAAACATAATGAGAGGGTTACCTGTACAATACGCAGAATGTACCTAACAGAATACATGATATAATTGCAGGGAAATAAGTGAGAATTAGATCAGTTTTAAAGAATTTAATCCTATCAGCAACCAAATTAGTTAAAATTAAATAAAGAATTATATGAGATACAATGTCAAGACAATATTTAGTCCACACAATGAGTGGTTAGTAATACTTGTGTAGCAGAAGCGATGAAATTGTGAGAGAAATATTTATTGAACACGCTTTATGATTGTCAGATTGAGCAGGCTCATAAACATTGCCTTATTACATTACTGTATTACCGTTGCAGTTCATGACAAAGATCACAATATATCAGCATCACAGACATACGTGTATGTGGGTGGATACTTAGTCATTTTCAATTGTGAGGTTATACTCAATCTTTGTCAAAAGCTACGGACTAAGTTAGACAACGTCACGTTTTGCCTTGCGCAAATCACATTAAATTAATTAAAAATTCATCACAGTCAAGCCAATAAATAAATCGGAAAAATTATATATTTTTATTTACTTAAATCTCGTCACAAAAGACAAGAATATATAGCCATTATATACAAGGCAGTCAATCCGGAAGTCAAGAAAAGCATGAAAAAGCAAAAAAGAATTGGATAGAGGAACAGTGAAAAAGACATTGAGGGAGACTTGAAAAGGAACCACAACAACACGAACGCGTACCAATTGGTCCAAGATCTAACATGCACAAAACAACGGCGATTTACCTCATTACAGGACAAAGCCGGAAATTGACTCACATAATAAAAAGACATTCTGAAAAAATGGATAAAGTGCAGTGCATAACGATACTACTACCGACCTATAATATATCCGGAGGTACTGAACGTCCCTCCAGCAACTAACAACGATAATTACCCTAGCCTACGTGAAGAAGCAGAAGGAGAATTGAGATCACTGATAAAGAGGAAGTCCACATGAGTAGACAACTTCTCAGCAGAACTAGTCCAAGCAAGAGAAGAAGCAATGGTTAGCACCCTCACAAACATCTGCAATAAGATCTGGTAAACAAGAGTATGGCCATCGCCGTGGACCCAGTCACTGATCATCACGCTCCATAAATAAGCCAATTTGTAACAGTGTCAAAACCACCATACCATCAGTCTTATAAGCCATCCAAGAATGTCATGTTGAGGATGCTGCTGAAGAGATTAAAGCCACAGGCTGAAAAGATCATTGCCAAGAAGGCGGCATGTTTCAGGTCATGGGGCAACACAACAGAGCAGATCCTCAATCTTAGAATATTGTGTGAGAAGTACCTACAACAACAGCAAGATCTGTACCACGTCTTCGTGGATTTCAAGAAGGCATTTTACATGGTATGGCATGCAGCCCTGTGGGCGACTATGAGACTGTACAACATCAATGCCAACCTCATCACAGTAATAGAGCACCTTCATGCCAAGACAACCACTGTAGTATACTTCAACGGCAGCATAGGGACTAGCTCAGAACAACAGTCTGAGTCTCAGACAAGGTTATCTGCTCTCTCTCCCACACTATTCAATATCTTTCTTGAGAGAATCATGGTAGAGATTATGGTCTACGCGCTTGAAAAGCATAAAGGGACAGCCAGGATTGGAGGTTGAACAGTCACCAGCTTACTTATGGATGGACTAAAAGGAAATGAACAAGAACTAGCTACCCTAGTAGGTGAGCTTAGATAAAACCTCTGCAGCTAACGGCATGGAAATGAGTACAGAGAAGACCCAGTTGATAACCAACAACATCAAAGGTATCAGCACTGATATCACAGTCCAAGGTACAAAGCTAGAAACAGTCCACAGTTTGTATCAGTTTGTGGCAATTGTAACAGATGAAGGATCGAAGTTTAAAGTACTCTTCAGGATTGCGCCCACATCAGCAGCGATGACAAAACTGAAGCCCATCTGGAACGACATGAATATCGCAGTCAGTTCAAAGGTCAGACTGATGAACTCACTGGTGATCTCCATATTTCTCTACGCCTGTGAATCATTGACCATAGTAGCTGACGTAGAGAAAAGGATATAGGCCACAGAGATGAGATACTTCCGAAGATCCGATAGATCATCGTTGTCTCATACAAAGACCGTGTCATCAGTGAAGAAATACAGCAAAAGATCAGAAAAGCCATTGCGCCTCACGAAGACCTCCTGACCACAGTGAATAAACGTAAACTGCAGTGATATGGGCACGTCTCTTTATCATCAGGACTTGCAAAGACAGTCCTGGAAGGCAGTGTACAAGGTAGAAGAAAGAGAGGCAGGCAAAGAAAGAGGTGAGAAGGAAGCATCATAGAGTGGAAGGATTGACAATGAGCGACTCAATGAGAAAGATGGAGAAACGAGAAGAATGGAGGAAGCTGGTTGTTCTGTCTTGTGCGGTGCCCCAATAGTCTACCAGACTATGGGACGGATGATGATGATGATGATGATGATGATGATGATGATGATGATAATGAGGTACTTTTATTGGACTTTTAAAGGTGTCAAAAAGTATATGTTCTTTATATGACCTTTAAAACTGTTTTAATGTATATATTTTTGATATGACCTTTAAAACTAACTTAAATTGTATAGGACTTTAAGACTGACCTAAACAATATTTTTTTATAGGATATTTAAGACTGACCTAAATTATATAATTATCATAGAACCTATACGAATGACCTAAACTAAATACCTATCATAGACAAATGCTTACCATAGTACCTTTTAAAACTGACCTTAAATATATACTTTATATAGAACATTTAACGAAATTCACTTGAACGAACCTCTTGAAATTATTAATTACGGTGTTTCAAAATTAATTTAAGGCGATATTTGTACTAAATATGATTAAGATGTATTATATGAACTTTTTAAATTACAAGAGTATCATTTGTTCGAGAGTCATCTGCAGTAGGAGCTATCGTCAAATAATAAAACTTTTAGAGAAGACAAAGTCAACAGTATATGCCTAAGAAACAAACTGAATAAATTGTTAGAATTGCGCAGTTATATCGTTCCATGGAGTAATGCACTCATTTTCATGGATGACTGTGCAAATCTTGTGGACGTGAAGAAGAAGGCAACCAATGTAAGCAAGTAAGTTTTAGAAGAGATACTACCAACTAAAATGTTTCGATGATCGGACGTTTTATGTATTTAAATGGACAAAGCCATGGCGGAAATGTTTGATTTCTCTTTGTCTTTGATTCAACGACAAAGTGGAATCGAAATAATTTTTTTTGAAAATGATGTATTTTCATGTGAAATAAATTACAACACTTAAAGATAATGAAAGAGAAAGATTTTCCGTTTAAACTTTAAAGGCTTTAAATAAATTATCATTTGCATCAAACAATCTCAGATGATGGTTGTTAAAATACACGCGTTGTTCCTTGGGATTTGAAAGATAAAAATCATTCGAAGGAACGCAGTAAATGTGTAGTTTCATGACTGGGTTCAATAAACTCTAATAGTTTGGCAAGAAAGTGTGATGATGGTACATCTATCATTTTCAACATTCTGAACTGCGTAAATATGCAATATATTTTTTTTATTCTTACTCAAATATGCAGAGTTAGTTCTATACTTGGGGTCTGATATATACCTCTGTATGTGACAGAAGCGCTTCGAGTGTGTGTGTGTGTGTGTGTGTGTGTGTGTGCTAAATGGATTTTTAACATGTCTTCAGTCATATAGCTAAGATGGCAGTTTATAGTGATATCTAGCACTGGGGCATCATGCCGCAGTCATATAGCATGATGTCAAACCCATTCACATTATCCTGACACCAGGCCGACCAGTCCTAGTACTAACTTCTTAATGCTGAACGACAAGCTAGACAAATACTAGTTCCATTTTGTAAGTCTTTGGAATGAATTGGCCAGGGTTCTTATCCATTACCTCTAATCTCTTAGGCCAAAAGAGCGGTGTTTTATAGTGACATTTAAAACTTCCATTCTTAGGTTGTTTCGAATAGTATCCACCAAATATGTCTTATGTCAAAGTCAAATTGAACAATTTTGTTTATTGTCAGGATGAATAATGTATGCTTGTATAGACATCGAATAATTTATGAGTGCATAATTGCAACAAATTCCTAATTTCGTATCTGATATTGTGTCACTTTTGACGCATCTCTATCTGTGGGTCCTTCGTTGTCTGCATATATTATCTATGGCATAGTCACTGGAATCGTACCAATCTTTGATTAATGTCATGTCCTAGTAAAAATGATCAGTTTCAATAGAAAGCATTACGATTTCGTATTTGTTTAATTTAGTAATACATTTCGATTCATACATTTAAGTGATATCTATCTCTTCTTAAGCTGCAAATACATCCATAGATACTGATTAATTCTCAGTCGTCGGCCAGGTTTGTTCCTTTTGTAAATGATGTGTCCTTCTGACATTTAGAGACCTGATTTAATCTTTTGCACATTTTTGGATTATGGCACAATTCCAGATAAGTTACATCTGTCTCCCAAATACAACACTATTCATAATTTTGTGCAATTTTTGTTTTGTAGTCTTCGTTTCATCCAGGTCTTTAGTTCCACACAAGACCGTAACCATGGTTATTATTTAAATAGGACGGTGGTAATATCGTAGTCGCCCTTAACCCTATTTAAAGAGTTTAGGGTAACGGTAATGGGTGAAATAATTTTTTGTTTAGTTAGGCACTGCACAGAAAAGCTTAGGCACTGATGCTTTCATACTCTTTGTCTTCATTCATTGTATTGGTAATATTAATACAATGCATTCTTCTCATACGCTTTGAAAACATAGCCACATAAAGATATGTATATTTCCAAAGGAGTTTTAATATTCCACCTGAGCTACTTTTATCATTCCACGACATCTAAATATCTTTTAAGAATTTTGTCTGTTTTTTTCTTGTTTCCGATTGGATTTTCCATTAGACATAGATACTTCATGGAATGACGATAAAGTCTATTTCAAGAAAGATGACAAATGACCTTGAACTTGAAGTATGATAACGGGCATAATTTATTTAATTTGCATCCATCAGCGAGACAGTATGGATGGTTAGACTGTGCACAGTATAATTTTGCCTCAGATAGATGAACTAAAACACAAGAAGCTGAGCCCAGTTAATAAGCATCTGTACAATATTTCAAGACGCATCATTTGCCGATGCAGAAGCAAAATAATATCATAATATGTATAATTACTCATGTGTTATAAATACATTTTTGAAATCTTCAGGTTATATAGTAGTCACCTAAGCTTACCAAGGTCTGTTAATTTTAATTACGAACTGTATCATTATTATCTTGATATCCTTCTGAAATATGGACCAAGGGACTAAATTTCTTATCTTGAAATACCAAGTACCGTTTTTAGTATTTCGTTAAAACGTAAATCCCCAACACGTTGTTTTTAAATTTTTAAATGTTCTCGTATAACGTAAACTAAAATCCAATGAAGGTAATATATATATATATATATATATATATATATATATATATATATATATATATATATATATATATATATATGCCGACTTTTCAGTCAATATTCCAGCAACCTGTCAGCGAACATTACACTCTTTGTCTTTAGTCGAGCCAGTTATATTCCGCACATTTTTTTTTAATACCATGTTGTATCTAGAAAGTGCAAATAGTTAATATATTTAAAACAGTACAGAAAACACGGATACCATTTCCCATCGTTATACCTCTAGTGTATTTCATACTTATTTTGGGTGATTACACTTTCCATGAGGCAGCACGGGGTTTTGTTCACAAGATTGGATGAGCTGGAATTGACATCTTTGTTTTATATATTAATAATGTTCGTCAAATTGCTTGACTTTTTGCAAACCAGTATTCTTTTTCACTCTGAAATTTGAGTTTATTGACAAAAGGTAATTTTTTAATTTAGGTTAGTAGACTTTTTTGACTCCATATTTTTATATTTGGAACAAATTTGTAAAATGATACTTTATTTATAATTTTGACGTATCATGGCTACTTTGAAAAACAGAAAGGCAAGCGTTTACTGACGAATTAAATTTAT
The DNA here is from genome assembly GCA_016746295.1 of Potamilus streckersoni. Taxonomy (NCBI): domain Eukaryota; kingdom Metazoa; phylum Mollusca; class Bivalvia; order Unionida; family Unionidae; genus Potamilus; species Potamilus streckersoni. The sequence goes on from JAEAOA010001128.1 coordinate 66,987, forward strand.
CTATTTTTTGTGTATGATACGTCTTAAACGTAACAGCCCAACCCCTTTCTACTACGTATGTCTGGGTGGATTATCTAGTTAGAAGGGAACGAAAAGTACTCACTAATGTTAGAAGTAAAAAATAACCAATAGAAAAGTTCCAAATTAAGGTATGACGTACCTTGATTTTCTAAACTTCGCCCAGCGGAAAACTGCGGTTTGCCCAAAATGATTGATAGTTTTATTGTGAGAAATATGTGATTACTGTCAAACGGCGATACGTTCGAAAAAAAAAAACAAAAACAAGGAAGGACACCAGCAATGTAAAAAACGCGATGAATTGATCAAGACAGGAAAGGATATAGTACATCATTGGTTGTAGTCTGGTCATATAAACTTTCACATTACTACTGCTACTTCATTTATTAGTATCAATAACACCAGCACAATACTACTACTGCCGCTACCACAACCACCACCGCGACCACTGCTACTGCTAGTATTATTCGTCTACTACTACTACTACTACTACTACTACTACTACTACTACTACTACTACCGCGACACCGACAGGAAACGGTAACTAAAACCACTATAATTACTACCAAATTCAGTGTCACTCTCACCATTAGTACTACCGTTGTCTCTGTCCATTCAACCAATGCTTGATAATGTAGCTAAATCAGGCTTATATAGATAATTCCGCAAGCATTATTTGTATGCACTGGAACTCGACGTGCGACAAGAAAATCAGGGAAGAATACAACATTAATTCATGTTAAAATGTGTAATCATTTACCAAACCACATCGGGTCTGGTGCAGAGTTCCATTATCCAGGATGAATCTCAAGTCCACTAAATCTGGATTAAATTATTTATTTGGCTGATATATGTGTGTTGTAAACTCGGATTTTCTAAGGCGATTATGATGCCTCATCGTTGGATCACAGTCTCTTTGCAGGAGTCTGTTCTATACAAGGACGGTAAGATGACCTGAAATTAATTTTAAGATATTGACACGTACGCACTGTTCTAAACAAATATAACATTAAATCATACGTTATTTGAGTTATGTGCTCTTTCCTCAAACAGTCAACTTAGTTGAATGATCCTTTTCATAGAATTGTAAGATGTGAAAAGTAAGCGGATTCCATGTGATTTAAGGTGGATAATGGAATTCTTGTACGTACATAATTCCAAAATATAAAAAAAATGAGAATGTGAATATTTTATAATCTAAGTATATTTTCAACAAGGAATTAATGCTGACCTCCAACAAAAGTAAAATAATCCTTTATCATATGGACAATGGCAACCAAGATTAGGTGAAAATGCGCAAATTCAGTATTTCAGGGGAAAAAAGATAGCTCTCTTGAGCGTTAGATATGTTTTAGATTGCCGCATACAATGCACCATTAAATGGCAAATTAAAGAATATTGTTTACTTAAATGACAAAATTCTAAACACAAAACGGCTAATGCCTATTTATTTCAAAAGAAATCCCGCCAACAAGTTGACTTAGAGCTCAAGTCCACAATAACAACTAAAAGTCCACAATATATAGAAAATAGTGCAAGTGCGGTTGACATGTTATAACGATGCTGATTGGTTTGGTAATTCTTTTTCCTTCAGGTGTTATTTATCTTTTATTTTTTATGAATTCCAATGTCGACTTCAATGAATTACTTCGAAAATAATTTCTTAACTCGAAGTTTCAAAGTTCATAAATAACTTCTAACTTAAACAAGTCCACCTAAGACTACTTGTTTCTTAGACAAGTCGACCTAAAACAACTTCTAGCTTAGATAAATCCACCTAAGACAACTTCTAACATAGAATAGTCTACCTAAACAACTTATAGCTTAGACAAGTCCTCCTAAAACAACTTATAACTTAGACAAGTCCACCAAAAACAGCTTCTAAGACAAGTCCTTCTAAAAAAACTTGTAACTTAGACAAGTCCACTTAAAAAAACTTCTAACTTATGCAAGTCCACCTAAAACAACTTATAACATAGACAAGTCCACCTAAAGAACTTCTAACTTAGACAAGTCCATCTAAAACAACTTCTAACTTAGACAAGTCCACCTAGAACAACTTCTAACTTAGACAAGTCCACCTAAAACAACTTCTGACTTAGGCAAGTCCACCTAAACAACTAACTTATACAAGTCTACCTAAAACAACTTCTAACTTAGACAAGTCCACCTAGAACAACTTCTAACTTAGACAAGTCCACCTAAACAACTTCTAACTTATACAAGTCTACCTAAAACAACTTCTAACTTAGACAAGTCCACCTAAAACAACTTCTAACTTAAACAAGTAAATCTAGGACAACTTGGCAAAGCTTTTGATACATCAGATCTCTATTTGTTGTTCCACAATTCTTTCTATTAAAGAGTAAGCGTGAACGGTGTACTTGAATTTTTGTTTATCCAATTCTGTAAAATTTATGGGAATATTCAACTTCGAGAATGTGCATCCTCTGCGTTAAAAAGTTCCAATCGACTTGATTACCAGATTTGTCAAATGCTGTTTCAATTCAAGCCCAATCTTCCGTTTTAGTCAGAATTTTGAGCTGTATTTTAAATGTTTGGAATCATCTCATAAACTTAAAGAGCGCACTTGAATAATTTTACCTGGTCTGACACCGAAATTGTATGGAGAGTCCGAGTAATTGGTTCCTATAAAATATATCTGCTAACTTTCAATATTTTGTTTTATTGCATTTTTTATTTCCAGTGACAGAGTGTGAAAGTACTAAAAATGATGAATTCCAGATTGACTGAGTTGCTTAAGCGCTTGTTTAAGTTGTTTCAGATATTACTGGCCCTTATTTACTTGGCCAAGAACTTTAGATAACGTGTTGAACACTGTAGGTATCAATGTGTCTGCTCAGTTCTTCAAGCATTGTGGCAAGATATGTACAGAACATGAAATATTCAAGTGCAAACAGCGAATGATATATGATTTATATAAAAATATGGAATTAATAGAAAAATAGTTCATATGATTTACATTATTAAACCAACTGTGTCGTTGAACAATGGCCAGCTGTTAGAGAAAAGCTATCGAAGGTTTTGTTTTTTTATTCAATATTTTTCCATACCGTCAAAAACGCGAAAATTAGTTTACCTGATAACGATGATTCTCAGTACAATAGAGAATTTAGAGTTGAGTTAAATATCTCAATTAGAATACCGTCTTCTTTAATTTAGTCAGCATGTTTATGCCATAAGTGATTTGTAAGGGAAACTTCCAAGATCTGTTTTGTGATTCAGCTTCATCAACACAGCGGTTAGAATTTTGTTAAGTTTAATTAAGTGACAAGATAGGTACAACACAACAAACATTAACATTTCCAAAATATAAATTTACTTCCCTAAAATATAAAATCAAACAATCTGAACGAATAAAAAGTAACTTACGGTATATTAATTCCTAGAGTATTATCCAAGACTGTAGTTTTAATTTTACATTAATCCCGAAATTATCCAAGTGTATTCTATAAAAAGATTCCAGTTTGCTTATATTCTATGCAAGCACAACTGAAGATTCACAGTTGTGATAATCCAAAAGTTTTTAACTACAAAAGTAAATTCCATTAAAGTATAATATCGTTAAAATTCTTTAAAGGTTCACATAATTGGAAAAAAATATTCAAATGTTTAAGTCCTTGAATAATTTCTTTTAATTCTGAAGGTATGGTATGTTTTAGAATGAATGTTTTCTACCACTCTGCTAATCCAACGAACAAATTATAAATAAATAACTACCACCCCCTTGCAAGACTGGCATATAACTGTAGGAGACTGTGCGTATTTACTTTCCTTAGATAACCACAACATACACATTTACTTACATTAAATAGCCAAAATTTACATATCTAGTCAACAAAGTCGGAATAACAAAGAAAGATTCTTGAACATTTAAATCCTTATTTTGCAAAATACTTAACAAACATATTCTGGTCATCTCTGTTTATTTAGCCAATCAAAAACTAGGGTGTGCATGCTATTTCCAAAAATCTCGAATGTGTACCAAAATGATACAAGCCAGAAAGTATTTGAATGAGTTCTCAGCAATCTCAAGTTGTGTTTTAGTCCAAAAAGTCTGCGAAGTACCTCACTTGAGGTGCGACGCAGTAGATTGTCAGTAAGTTCGATTCTAGAACATTCTAAGCTGGTACACAAGGTTAGGCATTTAACTAAAAATTTAGTAAAGACCCCCCAAACTTTAGTAAATATCTTAAAAAAACACACAACAATAATCAGGTAGGCAAAAACTCTACTCTCAATCAGGGACAAACATTCAAAATAAGGCCAAAAGCGCATTCAGGTCCAACGCGCAAAATAAATTAAATCTGGTGAAATATTTAAGTGTTCTCTTTTGTATAGCTAAATATTTCGCAAAATAGACCAGTAGTACCTATTATCTTGTGGGAATAGATCTCCAGCCCAATTCGACTTGAATGCGTGAAAAAAGTCAAGCGAGTTGGAAAGGAAACGTGAACTAACTGAAAAATCGTTTGAGGAATCGCTAAGTGAGGTCGTAGAATTAAGACCAGGATTTTGGGTAATGTGGCTATATAGATGAGCAGCTATGTAACTCTAACAAAACATACATTACAAGTAGCAAACCTTTTATTATTTAAAAAATACTTATTCACTTAAATGCGTCGTGAGTTAATATTGCAATGGCTCTTATGTAAAATAAAAAAATATATCGTATAAATTAACAATATTATTGTGTTCCCGTCTTCATAGATTTGATCAAAATAGAATAGAAGAAAATAAGACCTATAACAGCAACTAAAATTTTTAACAAGAACCAAACGACTCCATGATACACGCAATTTTTGCATTTAGATAACGCCAGACCAAGAGTGATTACAAGAGTTGGAGACGTCTTTTACAAAATTACTACATGTAAACTGCTGTCTCGCCCCGTCCGATAACCATAAACAAGTTTTATCAGCTTTGCGAAAATAATATAGCTGATGATGTTAATAAGTTCGCTATAACTAACGTTCGATGATAGATCAAAATGACAAATGTATGTCATAATAGTCATTTTGGTTTTCTGTTAATGATTTATTACATCATTTACTTATAGCGTTCTCGTTTTATTGTAAAGCTTTTCTGCTGTTCAATCATCGAAATAAACAATTAAGGACGCCAAAATACTGAATACTGTTTTATATATATATATATATATATATATATATATATATATATATATATATATATATATATATATATATATATATATATATGGGTACTATACTGCTATATCTCCACAACATTTCAACATAACGGGGTGAATTATATATCTTAAATGACTCTTTTTTATCAACTGGTATCGCGAATAGTGTAAATATACAACTCAGCAAAAGTTCAAAAAAGTATAAAGAAAGTTAACTTTATACAGGCTTCAATAATGTTACTCCTTATTTTCCCTATTAACGCCGACATCGTCCTTTCCATGAACCTTCAAAAATTCAAGGCATGCGTATCATGAAATCATAAATTTTCGGCACACAAGAGGCTTAGTAAAATGTTGACCTAAGCCTGCTGGGGTGGCCTCCTTTACACAATTGTCTGTCATAATTTGCAATCAGACATTATTTGGTAGATCCCATCTGTATAAGCAACTTTCTTTTTCTGTTAGTGAAGCCGTTTGTAAAAATAAAGTCGTAATACAGCATTAAGTACCATTAACGATGCAACTCGAAATTTATCATCATGAATTTTCTGTAGCATGACAGCTCTTAATACGTATATTCTGTCCGGAATTACTTTAATATTGAAGGAACTAACTTACGTCGTCTGCAGCGATATAAAAACTTTATTACATAAAGGTCAATATCAGCGCCCTTTGACATTTATTTTGAATATTATTCTGTTTTATTATTGTGGTTTCTGTTTGTTTCTCATGACGTGGGTATTCACAAATTTGTACAGGTTAGAAACGTGCTGATATTGAGCACATAACTTTTAATGTCGGATAGAGAAATTTGCTTATTCACTACGTTCAGTTGAGAATTACATGTTCTTAGATGATAGTAAAGAGCGATGGAAACGTCTATCGTTTTATGCGTGATCTTTTCTTATAAACCTTATTTTATAAACATGATGAGAACATAATATTTTTGTGCCACATTTGCTTCAAATCAAGGATTGTTTTATCTGAGGTTGTAATAGTTGTTTCAAACATGAACAAGTTTGTATTACTCTTGTACCAAAGCATCACAAAAGTATAGTACCAAAGTGCTAATGTAGGCAATCCACATCTGAATTCCTGTAATGAAGTCATTTCATTGTCATTACAGATGGAGCTACGATTTAGTCTTGGTACATCTTTCCTGATTACTTTGACATTTACAACCATATTCATTGGAGTCAATGGTGTGCCACTGCAGGATGGATCAGGGTATTCCAGGACACTCGTTGACACGATTTATGCTATCAGCAAGCAACTCACAGACAGTATGAATGATATCTGCAAAACCTGGTATTTCAAGACTTGCATAGTCCAGGGCAAATTACTGAAAGACTGTCGTGTGAACAATCAGCGCATTTGTGCGGTAAGTTTCTTGACGTGGATACATATATGGGACCAATTAACAGTAGAGTAAAATTTCACAACGTTATTCCTTATTGATTATATAGAGCGAGTACTTAGCGAATGGCGCAAGCATATTAATTCGCTAATAACTCTCAGCTGGGCAACGGATCATTGCTCAGGGCATCAAAATAAATGTAGGTAACTCGTGCTGATGTGAACATATCAGATGTCTCCATCTTCATAATTTCTACCCTAAAATATATAGAAAATGGTTGACTTGAGCAAGGAGATTTTGCTCGTGTTACCTCCTTTTCTTTTAACGTTTTGAACGTTGCAAGAAAAGGAGATAACTCGTGCTGTTTTGAACGTCTATGCATATTGATTGATGCATCCTTCTTTAAAGTTTCTATCTAATCCAAAATATTAATTACTTATAGGAAAGGACTGACTAGAGCGTTCCTTTGATATTGGGAACATGTTGTTTGATAGGTGTAATATATGTCAAGACTGTTTACCTACTCAGACTGGTTTTAGTTTGTTATCGATGAATTATAGATGAAGTGTATTAGAGCACAATATTCAAATAAGTCTTGACCCCAACCCCCAAAAAATGAAAATAATAAGGTTGGCACTTTCGCAGATACATTTTGAATATTCATGCTTGTGAGTCTGTCTGGCAATCCATCAGTCAGACCGTCAGAGATCATATATGGCATTATGTTTCATGATGGTGAATAGTTGCAAAAGGAGATTTCGTATTCTGGATACATGGTAAAAGAGTATGTGATGAAAAGCTAACTGGATTCTTTCTTGAAGTCTTTAGCTACTAATTGAAAAATGATACTGATAATATTTACGAGTAAAAAACAATCAGTGAATAGAGTTTTGAATATTGGAAGCAACCCATGGATAAGGAAAAATAAGGGGTTAAAGATCTCATGGACATAGGTAATTTGTTATCAACTTGTGATCAGAAACCTTTTACCCCAATGGGGGTGGGGATGATTATATGAGATATAATCTGTCTTCTTCCCATGTTTTTATGTTCTTTTGTTTGTTTTGTATATATTTTGTATATGCCTTTGAAAAAGACTCATTAAGAGTCGAAAGTGTTCAGGCTAGTTAGTTACTAGTTTCGCACTGTTCGTCGTCAGTTTGTTGCATTTATCTTAATCAATCTCTGACTCTGACCCTCAAAATCCTTATCTGAAAGACAGCACGTAGGAGTAATGTTTAATACTAGGTTGCTAAATCTAATTCGAAATGCTTCGGTCATATGTTACTGCGTGTATTGAATGTCAAGGTATGACAGTATAAAAGATTTATATAAGTGGGAAATAATCTATTTTCGGCGGTGAACGAATGTCCAAAAAATACCAAATCCTTACATCATTTTTGAACACGTTTTGCTTATGAATATAATCGACAACTCAATCTTTGAAACCTTTGAAAAGCTATAATCCTTCTTTTGCAGGGCGAAAAAATCGTGCCTTCTGATGATAAACACCAAATAGTACCTATGTCTACAAACTTTACCATATATGATCAAACTGGAGATGGTGTACTATCACCCATAGAATTCTCAGCTGCAGCTAAAATCCCACTTAAGGATGCAAACACAGTTTTAAAGTTTGCAGATAAAAATGGTAAAATATGCATTTTTTTGTTTCTTTCAGGCTTTAATTAAGATGTTTCCGCATAAGAGACCATTGTCAACAACAGCGTGCGGTTCTGTTGATCATCCCCTCCCCAGTTAATATGGGCTGATTATTATAAAAGTTTGGGGGAATAAAGACGATAGCAATATACAATGCACAAAGAGAAAATGTCATATTTGCATTGTTTTTTGTTTCAAAAAATCATTTACAGGGAAAATGAGGATAATGACTGAGATAGAGATTTCTTTTAGACTCAAGCACAAAATAAAGAATACATTATAAATGTTATGGGGATGACCTACATTTAAAAACCACAAGAATTAAATGTTTCCATCCATTTTATAGAAGAACCCATTAGATCTCTCGTGTCATCTCTTGTAAGTTTTACTGCCATAGAAATTTCTATGATGATTTATAATGACATAAGATTACTTACAATAGTCATGGGTTTCTTTCAGGTGATGGCTTCTTATCTCTTCAAGAATTCCTGATGGCACCAATAGTATTCACAGGTAATGCCATCTTAAACCATTGTCAGAAAAGAAGTTTTCTCAAACCATTTTCAGAATAAAACAATTACGAATTTACTATCGATAAAAGTAAACTTCTAACGTAAGTAATGTCTTGTTAAAGAATTCCTTTCGTTCTTTGTTTATAACAGACTTGATATCAATGGAGAGAATTTTGAATATTTAATGTTTGACTTGGTTATTGAATCGCATATGTAATTATTGTAAATAGATACATTGAGAAGACAAGAGCTTTGGTTTTCTGCCTATATCTTGAATCAATATACAGCATTGTTGTGCATTTTTATTTAAATTAGAAGCTGTATAATTATTAGATCTTGTTTACTATTTGATTTTTTTCTAGCTATAAATTTATTATTCTTCTCCCATATTTAGACCAAATGGCCTCAGAGATGAATGCTTACAATGGCTTTGAATCAGTGTACCATGTAGTGCAAGAGACAAAAAAATAACGCCACTGAAAACAGAATCATCGCAGAAAAGAGAAGCATCTCATTACAAATTTTGAAATGTTCTATAACTTTTTATGTGGATAAAAGAACACTATATCCATTTGAACTGAATTGTTAAAAGAATTAAAATGTAGAAAACGGATGGTCACTGGAAACTTTGAGACATTCTAAATTATAATAGAGACACTCTAAAGTATAATCGATGAACAAAACATATGAATATTTACCTTGCTGCAATATCGAATTGTTTCCTTTATCCATAACTAAAACATTTTAGCAATAATGTGTAATTATATTCTACTAGTTTCTATAAAAGAATGCTCAAAAACATGACAACAGGTTGACATAGACTTAAATAAATTTTACAACAATCAGTTAGAAAAAAATTTGTTTCTTTAAAATCAATTATCATTTTAGCTTCGATGTTCTCTTAGGATCTGTTTTGTTTTATTAATTTTTTTCTGCTATTTTTTCAGTTGCTTTAGCGGCTTAATTAACATGGGAAGACGACCTTTGGCAGCCCTTGTAACTCTTTAAGTAGTCTTTGCAACCGGTTTAAATAACTGTCCTGACACTTCTGACGCGCTTGTAGTTGTAGTTTGACAGAATCACTGACGGATAGATATATCTTAATTGCTTTTAATCGTTGTCGAGTTAGTTTAGATGTGTGGGATTCGATTCCATGGTTGGTGTAATTATTGATATAATAATGATTTAATTACGCAAATACCTCAAGTGATCAGAGATAACTACAATAATTTGGTTGTTTTTAGCGGAATGTCCTTGTTTAGGTCCAAACCCCAATGTAGATTATTTTTCCCATCCAAGATTATCCTTTAAAGTAAGAAATAAATATTCACTCGTGCAATATAGTTCACGTGTAAATGTTTAGATGCGGTGCATTAATACAAATATGTTAAGGTGAACTGTGGCGTGACCGTGTAATCCGAAGTATACAATTTTTATGCACGAGCCAAGAAAAACAACATAAAACGTTGCATATTATTGAGGTATTATCACATTTGATATATGGATGTTATATGAAATTAACAATAAATAGTTAATATTTATTGAAGAAAATGTTTCATTTTGATCAAGTCCATTTTAGAAAATTACATTGTACATAATGAAAAGATACTGTAATTTGGAAGACAATTAACCTTTTAAACTATGAATAAAGTTCATGTTCATTACATAATATTTTTGTGGGTGATTACTTATTCATTAGTCCACTCATTAAAGAGTTCATTTCTGTTTTAACGAACTGAAAGTATATCAGTTGCGCTGTACATCATTTGATTTTCTTATACAATATTGTTTAAATTCAAATTGTGTGTTATCAATTAATATTCAGGCCCTTCTTTACTTCTCCATGTCGTTGGTTCGTATTCGCTACCACCATTCTGACGAATTGAAAGGAAAAGTCTTGAGAGAATATTGTTTAGGGCAGGTGCAGGCACTTCATTAATATGGCGCATCTCACTGTTTTTCTCAAGATTTTCTTCTAATGTGTCCCGATGTTTTGCGTTTCATAACATTCACATTTTCATGCTCAAAAACAAAATATGTGACAAATTGTTCTTCGGCATCTGTAAATCTGCTCTTTTTGAGCGTTTCAGTGTTTTTTTTTAAAGTTTTACTCTTGATTTCGTTATTTTCTCTGAATGAAGTTGGTTTCAGAGACACATGTAGTTCATTTGTTTCCTAGTCATCAGAAAGAAAAGAAAGATCTTCTGCCTCAGACTTTGGTGAATTTACTGACATTACTAGTTCATGTTACGCATAATTTGTGAAACTTTCATTGTCCAGAAAGCGTACTGTATACATGAAATAGGTACCCAGTGGGTGGTAAACATTTACGATGTCTGCTTTCTTACCTTTATGAGTCAAGATGTTACCTAGCTTGTAGTCCATTTTCTTTTTTCCTTATATTTATTGTTTTCTTTCTAAATCTTCTTTCTGTAAATTATTTGTTTCTCTCTTCCAAAAAACTATTTTGTTAAATTTCCCAAAGTGTTGGCGTTTGTTGATCGGAAAATAACACCATCAAGCCTAGCAGAAGATAACAACGGAATGGTTGCGTCCCTTGCAAAAATAGTCTGTAGCGCACGCGGACATCTTGACTGAGACGACTGGTCTGTGATTACTAGACTGAGGCAGGAAAGGTACGGTTAGCTAAACAAGTATATTTCTCTGTCCCATGGGTGAGAAAAGGATATAAGGCATTAGGTAGTTTATATAGGACTCTTAAAACTAACCAAAATGATGTATTTATTATAGGATATTTAAGACTGACGCAAATTATATATTGATTATAGAATATTTAAGACTGACATAAATATATATTTTTATCATAGATGTTTTAAAACTGGCTTAAAGTATATATTTATTATATGATCTTTAAGACAGACATAATGCATATACTTCATCATAGGACCTTTAATACCGACTTAAATAATATACTTATGATACGACCTTTAAGACTGACCTAAAGTATATACTTATTATATGACCTTTAGGAGTAACCTAAAAAAAATACTTATTATATGATCTTTAATAGTGACCTAAATTATATACTTATTATGACCTTTAAGAGTGACCTAAATTATATACTTATTATATGACCTTTAAGAGTGACCTAAAGTATATACTTATTATATGACCTTTAAGAGTGACCTAAAGTATATACTTATTATATGACCTTTAAGAGTGATCTAAAGGATATACTTATTATATGACCTTAAGAGTGACCTAAAGTAGATACTTATTATATGACTTTTAAGAGTGACCTAAAGTATACACTTATCATATGACATTCAAAACTGATCTTACGTATACACCTTATCCTAGTACTCTTAAGAGTGACCAAATGTATATACTAATCATAGGACCTTAATACTGACCTTACGTATACACCTTATCATAGTACCCTTAAGAGTGACCTAAAGTATATATTAATCATAGAACCTTAATACTGACCTTACGTATACACCTTATCATAGCACCCTTAAGAGTGACCTAAAGTATATATTAATCATAGGACCTTAATACTGACCTTACGTATCCCTATCTTTAAAGTATATATTAATCATAGGACCTTAATACTGACCTTACGTATACACCTTATCATAGCACCCTTAAGAGTGACCTAAAGTATATATTAATCATAGAACCTTAATACTGACCTTACGTATACACCTTCTCATAGTACACTTAAGAGTGACCTAAAGTGTATACTTATCGTAGGAAAAATACTTACCATGGGAGCTTTTAAAACTTTCTGTATAGGACATATAAACGAGAGTGAATTGGAAGAACCTTTTGACATTTTCATTTACAGTGATGCGAATTACTGTAAGATGAGATTTGTACTAGATTTGCTAATGGGTTAAGACAACTTTTTCAATTACATCAGCATCCTTTGTCTGAAAATCATCTGCAAAAGGATCTATAGTTAAAGATAGTAGAATGTGACTTTTAGTCAGCAGCATATATCCAGGAAACAAAATGAATAAATGGTTAGAATTGCTCATTTAGATCGTCCTTAATAATGCACTCTAGTTTTATGGATGACTGTGCAAATCTCGTTGACGTAAAGAAGGCAACCTTTGTAAGCAAGTTAGTTTTAGAAGAGATACTACAAACTAAAATGTTTAGATGATCGGACGTTTTATATATTTAAATGGACAAGGCCATGGCGGAAATGTTTGATTTCTCTTTGTCTTTGATTAAAAAACAAAGTGGAATCGAAAGAATATTTGTTGAAAATGATGTCTTTTCATGTTAAATAAATTAAAACACTTAAAGATATTGAAAGAGAAAGATTACTGATGAGACTTAAATATCCATTTCATTACAGCAACACTGAGTTTGCATAATTGATGAAAATTTATAGGCTTTGGATAAATTTTCTTTTGTATCAAACAATTTTAGATGTCTCTTGTTAAAATATATACGTTGTTTCTTGGGATTTGAAAGATGTAAAACACTCCAAGGAGCGCAGTAAATGTGTAGTTTTATGATACCATTGGGTTTAGTAAATTCTAATCGTTTGGCAAGAAAGTGTGATGGTACACCCATCATTTTCAATGTTCAGAACTGCGTAAATATCCAATAAATTTCTTTATTCTTAACTTTAATATGCAGAGTTAGTTCTATATTTTTGGTCCGATATATACTTCATATGTGATAGAAGCGCGCGTGTGAACTGGATTTCTAATGTATTCAGTCATATCGCAAAATTGCCTGCAGTGTGGCAGTTTATGGTGATGTGTAGCACTGATGTATCAAACCGCAGACATGTAGCTTCATGTCCCACCCAGTCACTTTAACCTGACACCAGGCCGACCATTCCTAGCACTAACCTCTTAATCCTGAGCTCCAAGCGAGGGAGCTGCTAGTACCATTTTTATAAGTCTTTGCTATGACTTGGCCCAAGTTCTAACCTGCAACCTTCCACATCCGAGGCGAACTCCCTAACCTCTAAAGCTATTGGCGCGGTGTTTTATAGCGACAATAAAAAAATCTAATCCTAATTTGTTATTGATATAATCTACCAAATAATTCTTATGTCAAAGTCAAATGGAACATTTTTAATTGTCACGTTGAAAGATTTATGATTAAATGAATATTATCTTCGAGTAACTCTCAATCTGTGTGGCTGTCTGTCTGTCTCTCTGATTTTGATTGTTAACGTAGTATTAACATTTTTCAGTCATATTGCTACGATGTCTACAGTGCGACAGTTTATAGTGAAGTGTAGCATTGGAACATCATGCCCAGTAACAATATCCTGACACCATGCCGACCAGTTCTAACACTAATTCTTAATGTTGATCGCTGACCGAAGCAGATGTTAACAACTTTCTTTAAGTCTTGGGTATGACTCGCCCGACATTCGAATCCGCGACTTGAAACATCCGAGGGGACGATCTAACCATTAGGTCACCTGAACTGTCTAACTGAGTGGAGTGATCTCCCATGTTTACCTGCCAGATCTGTCAAATACATTTTGAAAATCTATTCTAATGACCCACTATTTGAGTCGATGCTTATATAGGTCAAGGTAATGGCTGGAAAATTTTGCGTGTGGTTTGAATAATTATTGAAGAAACATTCGTCACCATTATATCGGACTTTAATACATGCATTATAATTCTGCACCCATTCGGTTAAATCAAGGACAGATCCACTCAGAGGAAAGAATTTTATTCTGGTATAGAATCAGGCTGTATCCCCATTTACATTCTTGTCCAGTTTTGTACTTATCATTTCAAACATTCATTCTACAATATCAGACATTAATCTCCTATCTTCCACCATGAAATCCATGCTCATTTACCGCTTGATTAAATGAATCCTGCATTATACAAGTTATGAATTGTGTGTGTGTGTGTGCGTGTGTGTGTGTATGATTTAGATTTTTAACGTAGCTTTAACAATTTTTCAGTCATATCGCTACGATGTCTGCAGTGTGACAGTTTATAGTGATGTCTAGCACTGAGGCATCATGTCGCAGAAATGTGGTATGATGTTCCAACCAGTCACATTATCCTGACACGAGACCGACCAGTCCTATCACTAACCTCTAAATGCTGAGCGCCAAGCGAGGCAGCTGTTAGTTACCATTTTATTAAGTCTTTGGTATGACTCGGCCGGGGATCGAACCTGCCACCTCCCGTATCTGAGGCGGACGCTCTAACCACAAGGCCACCGGAGCGATCTCAAGTTATGAATTTGTGATATGTTAAGGATTTTATATTTCTTATTTACTTTTTGTTTGTTTTCTATGCATTTTACAGAACTGTTGCATCTTAACATGTTACATTTCATCTGGTAGTACTTTTTATTTTCGATTATGTAGAACGATTCATCTGCCTAAAGATTCGGTGTACTTTTCGTTGCTAAAAATGGGCACCGTATAGTCATTATTGTGCTGATGTACCGTTAACCGATAATACATACATACATACATACATACATACATACATACATACATACATACATACATACATACATACATACATACATGTTCGTTCTCAATATTTTCCATTTTATTCGAAAACGGACTGGTAGTGTCTGCGGACGCATTCTTTCTCTCCTTGGTATTGGTGAGCCAATGATTGTCATTTATTTTACACAAATAGATATAAATTAGTACCACATTTCCAGACCTTCATATCGTCCTTCTTAACACTGAGAAAATCGAGGGTCAAGACGGTAGCGTCTATTAGTTGCCTCTTTCCACAATGAATTACAGGACACGATTGATTCAGATAGACTCGTGCGTCCTTCAAAACGAATGATTAGTCTGCAACAGAAAAATTGTATGCACTCTATTACAAAGATAATCAAAAAATGGCCAATAAAATGTTTCTTGATGCAACGTCTGTACAAGAAAGAAATTATACTAGGAGAATAATATCTCTTAGAACCAAATTTAGGCGGTACAGTTCCAAAATGTCTATATAATACAATTTTCATACGTTTATCACACGATCTTAATATTAGTCATGGCTTAGAAATTGCCATGCCACAAGCTCTGGCATATGTGTAATAACTTTATCTGTAAGGTATTGACGAGACAAACTATTGCTAGAATCTTTACCAGAGAAGCAACGCATTTGTCTATCTCCAATATCGTAAGCAAATAAACAATGAAAATGAGTAATTTATTGCAAAGATAACTTTTCTTCTAACCATAACTCATACTAATTGCTGTCCGTTACTGATTTAGCGGCTTTTACGCCTGTCTTGACACTTGTACATTATTGTACACTTGGACAGAAGACATATTGCTCATTTTGACATTGTAATGCACCACAGGCGAACAATCACAACTTGGAATTGTACAAACACAGCTGATAGCCATTGTTTTGTAATCAATATAAGCCATACATTGTCGTCAAAGTACGCACCACGTGCCGTTTGTGATATTTCATGATATGAAATGAAAAGGTTCACCCAATCAATTCGCTCTTTAAAATGGATCAGCTTGTGGCAAGAAGATCCCACATACTCATATTCTTGAAAACTACATCCACTGTTTTAAATAAATTTTCATATGCCGTTGACGAAATGTATTCCTTTTCACAGATAGTATCTTTCCTACGGTTTCGTTTCAGTGATAACATAAAAACTGATTCTAAATAGAGGATCCTTATTGGTTGATCTCCTCTATTGACATTTATTATTCTAAATTGTCAGTTAGTCCGTTTAGAACAAATTAATAATCTATATTTTCCGTACGTCCGTCTAAACAAACATCAAATAAAAATCGCCTAAGTACGAAAAACTTGCCTCAGGGTTGCGTTTAAGACACAAAATTGTCACATTTGCACTCAAATTGTTTCTATTTAATACATGAACCATTTCGTGTTATTGAGATTGTATCTTATCAGTTTAAATACTGTTACATATCATATTAACATTTTGCTAGATTGAACAAGAAGCACACAATGCCCAATATGTCTACTGTTATTTGTTATGAATATTTAATATGTATTATGTGTTTGACTTTTGTCCATCATTGATTGTAACAGTTTGAGCCTATCTGACTAATGTCATTCTTCAAACATGTTTATTTGAGTTTGAGTTTCAGACAGAATTAGTTCTTACATTACAGTTTGGGATAGTTTTCCATTAGGATGATGGAGTTTTTTTTTAAATTTTCACTTTTTTAGGAAATAAATTATTGTTTGAATGTTTATAGACTTGCTGGTGTCTCCTTTTTCTGTTTCATAGGTTAAATAACGTTAGTGTCACTAATCACTTTGGCCAGTAACAGAGGAAACAAACAATTATTAACTAGTGGATGTTTTCCCGTGCTGTGTAGGTAAATAGATTACATTTGAAGTGTTCGTAACTAAATTTACAGGAACATCTGATTAGAATATTCAAATTATCGGTCTTTGCCTTGTAGTTATCACAAATTAAATAGAGGGAAGCATTTCTATCAGAACATGAGCATCCGAGCTATCTCATACCCTTTAACTTCATGGCTTCACCCGTTATCTTACGATAACATTTATGAATGCTAAGTCACACGCCTCCTATCAAAAGTTGACACCCAAGCGCATCAGTATCAGACCTCAATAAATGCATCCAGACACACACACGTCTGTAAAACTTAGCACACATTCTGGCAATTGGACATGTTATAAAATCTCCAAACTAGTAAGTTTCACATTATGATGTTTTTAGTTTTGAATAATGGATAAGATATTATAAGTAATCTCTGCCGTTTTAGATAATAATTGTATTCATTTTGCTTCATATATAAGTTTTAAAATTGCCTATTCAATCACATCTTATTTGAGTATTCTGATAGACTTTACATTTGTCGTGAACGATTATGAGACAGATATAAATATATTTGTATTATTTAAGGCTTTAATAAATTTTATACATATATCACGTGTCAAATATACGCTTATAAACGATTAGTTAATACGATTTGGATTCATAATTCATAAGAACGTCTTCCTCTTAGAGTGGATATACATGTAGTATTCATATACCTCATAGATTGGCAAGATTTATCCTTCTCGTCAGAGGGAAGACACAGACGTCCTGTGTGTGTTTTTGCGTGATGGAGATCTGGAAGCTTAGCGTTGTCTGCGGTATTCTTGCAGCATTCCACGCACCATCACAAAGTGAATGTCCTCCTGACTGTACACTCTTGGAATGGGCAGAAATATATGACCTTGTCACCTTCATTACCATCGTTGAAAAGCTAACACTCTTCGATGAATTTACTGAGGGCGGTCAGTATAATGATTCTTAACGATTATATATTATACGATAGATTCATTACATATTCTACCAGTTTATCACTTTTATGACTTTTTAAAATGAGACAGTTTTTATATGTTATGGAGAATTACCTAGTATCGAGGTTTCTCAGTGAAAACGCAAACAATCAAACTGAGATGGATCGAGGTAGTTGTTTCAATGAAAGGGAATTGTATGTGTGTAATCCCCAAACCAGAGTGTATGTTACTGTCTATTACTCCGTTAGTTTGTCTGCATTATGTATCTCGAAAGGTACTTAGGTAGGGACGTATTGTTTGTTTCTTTATCTCTCTGTCTGTGGCGCCTGTTTGAATTTATCCATAAAGCTTTTGTGAGACGTTGTGAATACCTTTCTTATTTAGGAGACTATTTGAATACATGTTTTCGTTTGATTATATCCATACCGTTTCTCAGCGGGGGGTGGGCATTGTGAATCCCTGTCTGCTTTACCGTCTGGCAACTATTACACCCTCTTTTGGATATTCGCCAAAACTTAGTAATTATGTTTCCAATGGGGTAACCTTAACCTAGAGTGGGGCATCTTTATCTTCCATTATTGATAGACGTGTTGATGGGAAATGAGTCAGATGTAGACAAATTCCAAATACAAGGTCTCTTTGTCGGATATTATATTACTAAGCATTGCATATGCAGCGAGAAGATGCACTATATATATATATATATATATATATATATATATATATATATATATATATATATATATATATATATATATATATATATATATATATATATATATATATGCTCACTGGTTAAAGTAAAATAAATTCTTTTTCATTTCTTTTTCAGTAAATAAAACCCTATTCGCTCCATCTGACCTAGCGTTCAACAAAGTGCCAAAAGATGTATTGGAATCGTGGAAACATAATCCCTCTCTGCTAAAAAACGTACTGTTTTATCACGTGTCTCATGAACTGTGGCCATCGAAACGATTTACTGACGGTGCTATCATCACATCCATAGACGAATCTGGAATAATAGTGAATGTTTACAAATCTAACTTGGTTAGTATCAGTGAACGAAGAAAATTATATCAATTAAATGTACGTAAATGTTTTCAATACCTAAGTATTAAGGTGAAATTTTTCTTCACAAAATTTGGACAGTTTCAGTGTTCAAAGACTGTCAATTATCATTATCTGTCTCAAGAAATAGTGCACATATCGTAAAGTGATCTCATCTAAATTAATAAATACACATACTCTTATAAATCCTTTCGAGTTCACGTTTATATGTTGAATCAGGAGAATCGCGTAAGAGAGAGAGAGAGATTAGATGTAAACTTTAGTGTCGTCAGAAGCTCCACGTTATCACTGGCTTATATATGCCTGTAGTGTAAACAGCCTCTCAGTTTCGTTCCATGGAGAATCCAGTTTAACGGGGAATTCCATGGAGAATCTAGTTTAATGCCGCTAGATTCAGCTTCTTTTTTGAAATTGTTTGTGACTTTGTAAAATGATTGAAAAAAATATATATGTTTCGAAATGAAAATAGAAGGTATCCGCTTCAAGCGATTACACAAAATCCATTTTAGAGCCATCAAAGTTTGCGAACCTTTTCATTGTTATAAGTCAATGATCGCATTAGATCATAAAGAACTTAATGAGATATTTTTGACTTTGAAATTTTCTGATTTGTCTTGAGTCTGTCAGCACGATCACAGATTAAGAAAATTAATCTTCATTTATGCAAATAAGATACTTTATGAAGGCCGTTTGTTGGTGTCATATGAACAGGAAGTTTTTTTTGTCTTGAGTCTGTCAGCACGATCACAGACTAAGATAATTAATCTTCATTTATGCAAATAAGATACTTTATGAAGGCCGTTTCTTGGTGTCATATGAACAGGATGTTTTTTTTTAAACGAATGAATGAAAAAAAAAACAGAATGAAATCTTTACTCATCCTGTGGTGATGAAATGTAGATGACAGCACTATTTCGTACGTGAATAACATTTTGAAATAAAAAATACTAATGGACCTTGATAGCGTAGA
The DNA here is from genome assembly GCA_016746295.1 of Potamilus streckersoni. Taxonomy (NCBI): domain Eukaryota; kingdom Metazoa; phylum Mollusca; class Bivalvia; order Unionida; family Unionidae; genus Potamilus; species Potamilus streckersoni. The sequence continues at coordinate 86,986 of JAEAOA010001128.1, forward strand.
ATTTTAGAAATAGATCCAATCACTTGGATCTCTACCTCGAATTTATGTAAGCTTACTATTAGTCATAATATGTATCGATTACTTACTATTGTTGATTTGATTGCCTTAGCAATTATATACAGTGTATCGGTCTAATCAGCGTCTTGATCCTTTAACTTACCAGTTGAAAAACTCAGGTTTCGATTAATTGATACGTCTTCTAAATATGGGATTGTTTTCAAGGATTAGCCTAAGTCGACATATAAATCAATTTGTGGAAAATTGCCTGCCTGGGTGAGTGTGGACGTGAAGGAGATTTTTTAATAGACATGGGTTTTTCGTACAATAAATTAAAATATTTAGTTTAAATAGGGACTGAGGTAATTATTGAAGAAATAATGTCCTTAGGAACAAACCTTTGCAATAAGTCTGATTAAATTCGAGATTTTTGATAAAACAGAGACCCAACAGGCACCAAGGCAATGTAATGTCGCATTGTCATTTTGATTTACAAAACAAATAACATCATTTTTTTTTCGAAAGTGAAAGTGTTATTCTGAACAGATCAACACAAACGTTATTTCTCTCTAATAGAAAAATAGAAGAAAATTAAATGATTTATTTGATATATTACTACAAATAATTGGACCTGAGTTCCAGAGGTCACGAGAATATCAACTTTGTTGGTACCTACTAGATCTACTTAATCGTACGGTGATCTATATTTTAATCGGATTGACTACACTAACAAAATTACTATAGTGGCTAAATACACACACACACAAACACACACACACACACACACGATATTATATATATGGACTGAACTATTTGTTTCAGGCAGGACCCATCAATACGGTGAATGGCGCTGGCATACAACATCAAGATATCTTTGCAACAAACGGCATAATGCACATTATAGACTCCGTCCTGTACCAATTTCCTTCACCTTCGATCTTTTATTTCGTTGCAAACTGTGGACAGTGTAGCACTTTTCTGTTGGCTTTATCATATTCTGACTTGTCTGATGACCTTACAGGTAAGAAGAAAGAACGAGGTGTGCATTTTTGATACAGTTTCATATAGTCTCGGTACATGGCTTTAACTAGTTTAATAGTAAACTCTCAGAATTAATTTATTTTCTTCTTAAACTGTTCATTCTCGTAGCTGATTGCATTTTTTTCCATGTTTTGAACATTTATCATGTTTTGTTTTTAAATTTATTATTTTAAGTGTTTTTATTCTTATTAGGTTCTCTAAATCCATTCCTGTAATGTAAATAAAAGGTTTTCTTTTTATCTGATATGCATACATTTCCTGTCATATCAAAGCTCGAAGACACGCATAAGATTTCATTTCCTGTCGATTTCAGCTGGTAATTGGACATTGTTTGTTCCGAACAATGAGGCATTTGATAAACTTCCTGACGGTGTGCTCTACAATCTTCTAAACAACATTACTCTGCTTGACGGTGACGTATACTTCTAAAGCTTGTGTTGTTAATTAATACTATATTCACTGAATTGGTAACACATATTTAATAAAAGGAAAGGAGTAAAGAAATGCAATAATATATTCAACAGTAATAATAAATGCAAACTCGAACAGCACAAGCGTTATAATCTGTTAGGCATCAATCGGATTGGTGGAAGACCAATTGGTGAATTCTCAAGCAGAAAGTACGTTTTTCTCTAATTCAGTTTCGGCTATTTGTAGTATATGCACTTGCTTTGACTCGCTGTCCCTTACGAGTTCAGGGCGGTTGTTATTTATGAATCTACTTCAGAAATGCCAACAGTGGTCACGTTGTAGTTTGTCAGACAATGAGTTTTCTATACCATATGAGAGTAATTTGTATTTAAAACTGAAAACGGTAACAAGGCGTTTTCAGTCAAATCACGAAGCGCATTATACATAAAATATATGCTATGTTTTCAAGATTATTAGTTGCGATTAATGTAGCATGAAGTATTAAAACTATACACCTAAAATAAAAAGATTATTCAAGTACCGTATGACTAAGGAATGAGATTCGCAAAAGACCACATTTATTCGCATGTGAATTCTACATAACAAAGAGGCAAGGCACGACGGCGACGCAGGTGACACTCTGTATTATAAAAAGGCATAAATTGGCTGTATTTCGTTCAGTTTGCTTTACCTTATGAACAACAAAATATCGTATTGGTGTGGACATTGTTCAAGTTCGCGTTAACGTCATTATTGAGGCAATTCTGTTTTGGGGAATATTCTTTGTTAAGATATGCGTCCTTTTGCCATTATCTACTCTCTCCAAACAAATGTGTCACTAGACCTAAGACGAATTTATTTGAATATTAATTGCGTCAATTTATTTAAACGCTAAATGCGTACTTAGACTGAACACACATATTTAATTTGTAGATACAATAAAGAATCATTTAGTGCAAGGTGTCTACTACGAGATTGCTCTAAGGGAGTTAACTTACATAGAAAACGTCGACAAGAGGAACCTGACGATATCAATTAAAGGTATATTTACAGTTCTTAGTTTTTTTACTACTTAGAAGCTGCCTAATTGTAAGAGGGAATTCGTATGATCGTGAAATAGTCTTTTCAATGAATGGCGATGAAAAGATTAAATTTTATTTGACGAACGGATTAGAATATTACGCTTTTCAAAGCATATACATTAATTTTTAAAAATACCCTTGTCCACGTTAGAACTCAATCTATTTATAAAACACTGAAATATAACTGCTCATGAATAACGTTAAAATAGTCTTATGCAGCGAAACTAGGACATTAAATGAGAGGTGAAAATTAAAATGCTAATTAAAGTATAAATCCTTAAAAATGTTGAATAGTTATTTCAAACAAATGTCTTCATCAACATACCTTTTGCATCATTCTTTCGAAACCCCATTTAATAAGCTTAAGTTGCAAAAAGTCTGATCGCTTCTCCATTTGTCATTTCAGACACAATCTTGATGGTTAACACAGCAGTGGTCCAAGAAGCCGACAAACCAACCTACACAGGAGTAGTTCACATAATTGACACTGTTCTGCTCTTGCCAATAGATACAAGAGGCAAAAAGTAATAACGGAGCATTTCTTTAGGACATCCATGAAATTTTCTATTAAAACCATAAAACTTAATACTGCTTGTTTATGCTATCTAATGTGAATAATGTGTAAAATATAAGCAGGCTGGAAAATATATATTTATGATTAAAACTGAAATAACGCAGAAATTATTTCGTTAAGAATTAAAATGCAGTTGGAAAGGATAGACGAATATGACATTATGATGATTAGAATAGTTATACATAAAGCGCCTATCACTTTTTGCTGTAGTATTTTTTCTTTAGTATAGAGCATTCTACATAATTAACGCCAAATCCCTTTTTCAAAAACATGCAATTTAAAAGCTGCAGTGTAAGACATGTGCTTTTCAATAATCGTCAGCTGAGATCCATAGCTACAACAAAATGCAGTTGTTTAGAATGAAACAAGGTTTTGATCAATTGATAAATTTAACTATGTTGATATTTACAGTGACTGAATTCAGAACGACCCTTAAAGACGTACAAGTGGTCAGTCTAATATCATAAGAATAACTTTAGCTTTCATTACTGTGCTCTAATTGACTCCCAATTTGGATTATTTAAAGCCCTGTTGTGTAAATTAGGGAATGTATGATATTATAATTGGGTCACATAAGTTAGTTATTACTGCATTATTTACAATTTTTTATAAAGTAAAGTAAAGAAGTTTTAGCTAAATTGGCAGCAATGGTTTCGGTCTTTTTTCTATTTCAAGGCATTTTGCTTGCCACCCTCCCCATTGATATAATAAAAACTTAACTCTCTCTCGCTTTCTCTCTCTCTTTCTCTCTCTCTATCTCTCTTCTTCTTCTTCTTCTTCTTCTTCTTCTTCTTCTTCTTCTTCTTCTTCTTCTTCTTCTTTTTCACTAGATGTTTGCAAATGTCATGCGTTGATCTGTCGAAAGCGTACACACACTCAAATAGACAGTTATAAGTGAAGTAGAATGCGCAGTGATTCATTATTTAAAGTTGATTCAAATTTGTAGAGATACGTCGATGATTTTTTTAAACTTTATTTAAATTGCTAATCGTTGATTTCAGTGCTGTGAATAATAGGTATTAAAAATATTCGGATATTAATATCTGAGCTCAATAAAGTATATTTAAAGACAGCAGGATATTTACCAATGTAATCAAGGAAGAATGTTATTTTGGATTTGCTCGTGAATTCACTTAAGGACATTTTGGAATGCACTTGAAGGCATTTCAATTTAAAACAGAGACTTCTTTGGTACTGCTGGCACATAAGAATATTAGTGCTATCGTTCGGAAAACAATGGAATGTATTCTTATTACTTCGTATCCATTGGAATTGATAGAACATTTTAGAAAAAATAAAATTCATACCTTACGTTAGTGTATTTTGTGATATGTCTTTATGCAATTTAGGGAACAAAATAATACATTAATATTGTAAGAGAGAAATATTTTTAAAGCTATGTTAAAATGCAAATCACACACACGCACACACTCGCGCGCGCGTTCGCAATAACCTCTTAAATGTGGCATCTCAGAGGTACCTTTGTAACCACAGTTCAATGTACACCAATGATTCACTAAAGTCGCTTATGTTATATTTGACCAGGATATATACTAAGTGACCTTTCCGTCACTACCTAAGTGACCACCATCATATGATCAATCTGTACCCTTTTAAAAACTGTTTTAGGACTGTGGAAATTTTTCCTCTTTTTGATTGTACGAAAACAAAATCTAGAAATATAATTCTAGTGCTTTTCTCGTTCACAAAATTCTAAATGTTTTGTGTAGCGAGTGAACGAGAGCAGCCATCGGTGGAGTATCAGTTGACACATTGCTAATATACAACTAACTGTACGTCTTATTGGACTTTAAAAAAATCATCACCTTTGTCGTTGTTGTCTTCTACAGGAAAAGTCACACAGGTCATGTATGTAATAAACATCGATTATTTCAGTAATGGTTGTGATTTTATCGAATTCTGATTCTAATACTTCTTAGGTGGCAAGTATTCATTTTTTTATTCTTATACATGCATATTCTTTTGGAAGGTCATTATTTACACGCCCCGACAAGTGCTCACAACAAAATCAATGTTAAAAGCCCATAGATATATTTGGATGAAAAGGTATGATCCAGTACAATCAGGATTGAATGTCGCGCGTTGCGATATCACAATGAATGCTACGAATATTGAAAAACAAATTCATACTACCCTATAATGTGACGATTCCACTCGAGGTGCTCTTTTCTAGACCCAAGTTTAGTGCATTTTCAACATTATTAAAGACCACAGAGATCGATAATTTTCGTCGGGAAGTTTCTTGATGACAGTCAAGGTACAGATCATTAAAAATCAGGATTGAATAGACTTTCGTTAAAGAAAAGTATTGTTAGATTTTAAAAGAACAATTTATATTTAATATAAAATGAGTAAACGCGTATACATGACCCATGTAACTTGTATGTATATTGGTACCACTGGATAATAACATTTGTTTGCAATATCCGAATTGTTTGACGTGTAAGAAATAACACATTAAACAAATGTGTCCACTTAATTGTTATTCAGAAGCAGATTTATTCCACCTTTCGATCATGGTATAAACAATTTCTTCGGGACAACACTTATCACTGGACTATGTCGTGAGGAGTGAAGAAATAGTCCTGAGTCTGTTGTTATCTAAAAATCAGTAGTAGGGACAGTTGAACTATTATGAATGTAGCAAAGTATCCCTAATCATCATTAGATCTTAACGTCTGCTATCAATCCAATTTATATAGGAGTTTTGCAACGATCTCTGTAGTGGTGACCATTCTCTAAGATATATTTTCAGTCATAGGCCAAATATCAAGAGCTTTCCACAGATAAAATTAAAATATGGCAGATTAAGTAACGATTCTGTCCCTATGGAAATCAAATCTGACATCTGATCCTTTTTACATCTAAAAAGGTCCAACACATTTTCTTGCTTAGATATTCAAAATGTTTCTCGAAAACCTTCAACTACTATTAAACTATTGTTTAACGATACTTGCAAATATACATAATCTAACAGCTGAATATTTTAATACTGGCAAGATAAATTGAACTAATTTCGTCATACAGAGAGAGAGAGAGAGAGAGAGAGAGAGAGAGAGAGAGAGAGAGAGAGAGAGAGAGAGAGAGAGAGAGAGAGAGAGAGAGAGAGAGAGAGAGAGAGAGAGAGGAAAACAAAAGATAATCTTGCATCTTTCGGTTGTTTCCCCTCTCTGCCCTCTGTTAACCTTGTATGAGATATGGTACGGTAAATGTTTAGCAAAATACAAGTAGTTGTTAAAAAAATGAAATCCGATTAAATAGTTATGACCATAACCAAAATTTCAACTACATATGTCTATACATCCCAACAAAATTCTGACAAGATACCTATTTTGAAGACTTCCTCTATGTTAAATTTCAAATGAGATCACGCTGAAGATTACAAAAACTATTTAGCTCTCAAAGAACAAGACTCTTAATCGAGTTCATGATACTTTAACAGAACCAGATGTTAGTTTTATATAATCTTCTGAAACAGTTAACCGATGCATCTCTCAATAATAATATTAACATTTCCAAGAGAATCTGTAAGCTGAAACATCAGTCGTCATGGTGAGAAGCAACAGTGCTACCTACAGATAAACCTGGAAAAGACCAAGCACAGACCTTCAAGCAATAATTCCATATTAATAACAAATTGCAAGACCATTGAAGTACCAATTCACGACAGACTCATCTTGTATTTGAAACAGATTAAAGTGTACGCATTCTATTGAACAATAGCTACAGATTCGAAATCTAAAATTGGTTGTGTGCACTTCTCCTGTTTTGACAGGATTAACAGTGATTGATGATCGATCCAAAACTCTCAAAACTCTATCTTGACTGTTCTTCTCATCCCTGCTGTTAAGGAGATTATATTTTTAGAACTTATCATTGACATTAAAATACGTTACCTATTCCTAGTACACATTAAATAATCTGCAATCAATATGTACTTCCAAAATAAAAAAACAATACAAACAAACTAAATAAGTTCAAACAGAAAACAAAACGCACCAACATAGAAGCAAACACAGAGCAGAAATTTTGATTGAATATCACTTGTTGAAAGATAGAGTGGAAACTAGACCACAAAGTCATACTTCAATTATGTCTTTATGAAATCTAAACACAACTATGGATCTTTTGTGTACGGACGAGTTTTCAAATTGTACCTTCATATAATAGACCCAACACACAACCAGAGACTTGGACTTAATTTCTGATCATTTGGAATGTTTATTCAGCATGGTTTAATTTTTCATCGGTATTGGTTACAGAGCAATTAAGAAGAAATCGTAAGCGATATGTTTTATTAAAACTTTATTTACACTTTAAATCATCATTTTATCTGTACTGACATTCAAAAACCAAACATGACTGGCAGGGTTAGAAACGTTTGAAACTATTTTGTTTCTACAGTTACATAATATTAAAATGCCAAATATAAATATTTATCTTTCAAAAGAATATATTAATTTCAAATGTAGATAACGTTTTTCTTTATTCAAAACTGGAAATAAGGAAAGAAAAATGTGTCAATAAATGCATTAGCGATTTATAAATATTCCATGAATAAGACCGAGTTTAAAACGCGATATTGGCGGAGATAAGAAGTCACCAGATTTTAGTCCTTTGATAGTCGACAACAAACGAGTTGCACCAAGGATTTTAATTCATGGACATTATGGAAAAAAACGGTATTTTGAATTTTGTATAATATAGTATAAGGTAATTTGATGTTTGTTGAAACTTCAGAAACTTGCATCATACGTAACAAGTTATCACGTGATACCAACGAAATAAAATGGCCAATCCGAAACACACGACACTCTGAAACTGATGTGATGACGATGCATAGCCCTATATTGTAACTTAAAAAAAAACAAAACAAAAAAATTGATAACAGTTATATAGCACCTGGAGTTTCAGTACTTTAACTACTTTCTTTTCTACCAATTCGATGAGTTTATAAAAAATGTAATTATTTTGAAAATGTATTCACGCATAACTGCTTCAAATTTATACAAACCAGAAAATATTGATAGAGGATTCAGAATGATCCATGTTTGGTTAATAATTAAGAATAAGTGTGAAGTAAATGGATAAATCTGTTGCTCATGCATCTTTGTTCGACAAATATTTGGTAACTTTCGTTGATTTTACTCGTTTAAAATTAATTAAAAGTTTTTTAAGAAACTTTTTGTAAACTGACTTACACTATTGAGAGTTTGCCCTATATTTAATACATTATTTGTTGCAAATTATTACTAATTATTAGTACATAAATATAGCCTGCGTAGAAAGTGTCTTTACTCCTGTGGTCAAACTGGAAAAGAAGAGAATGTTCCAGTGTCTAAATTGCCACACAACATGATGGAATGTCATTCTGTTATATAACAAAACAAGGTGGTTCCAACAAGTGGAAATCAGATGAAACTTGATAGAAATTTCGAGTGTGTGTATGTATGTATGTATGTATGTATGTATGTATGTATGTATGTATGTATGTATGTATGTATGTATGTATGTATGTATGTATGTATGTATGTATGTATGTATGTATGTATGTATGTATGTATGTATGTATGTATGTATGTATGTATGTATGTATGTATGTATGTATGTATGTATGTATGTATGTATGTATGCATGTATGTGTGTGTGTTTGTGTGTGTGTGTGTGAGAGAGAGCTTTTCTTAACAATTGAAATCCTATTTGCAAAACCTTCAACAATTTCTTACATGTGTAAAAAAAATCCTATATTTGATATATGCATAAATGAATTGCATATATGTCAAAAACATTTTTGATATATGTGGAAATAAACTTATATATGTGAAATATGTATTTCTTTCATATATAAATATCTTTTGATATATTTGGAATTCTATGTCACGTGTATAAAATTCTTTTTTACATTAAATTGTTATAATGAAATTATATGTGTAAAAATAAATTTTACATAGATAAAAAATTTTTGTTTTCACATCTGCGTAAAAAACAATTTCACATATGCATAATACATTTTTGTGCATGAAGAAATCTGAGTGAAAAGTATGCAAAAATGCAAAAAAGAGAGAATAAATGATAAATCTATTTGGAACTCAAATGTTTGGAACCTAGTATTTCTACTCTATGGCCTTAAAATAAGTAATATAAAAGAGCTAGAAAAAAAACTTTGTAAAATGCAACTAATACTTTATTTCCCTATGAATACCAAGTACAAAATGTGAAAGGATCTATTACAAGATAAATTCCAAATTATCATATAATCACTTACACAAGTCCAAAAGATTGAAATTTTGATAAACTTTAATAGTAATCCAAATTAAATCTAATGCTGGAAGTGTTGATGTGCCTGTGGTAGCCCTTGTAGAGGTAATTTTCCAACAGTCTTTTGCACAATAATACAATCCAATAATATATCCTTATTTCACTATAAAGTTAAGTCTCTCTCTACAAGAATGTTAGTTTTGAGCACTGTGTTTCCAGAAAAGAATAACTTAAATTCAATTTTTATAGAAATAAATTCCAGCACAAATGAAATGATGGACACAACAATGATTCTGCCTCAAGATCGTATAGTACCAATACAATAAAGAAAAATAAGATTATATAGTTATCTGTTTTACCTCAGGTCACAATTAACCTTTTCTGAAAACAATTACCTAATGGAAAATCTCACCGTTGAAGGTTTCCAATGACAACAAGATAAAATCTTAGTTATATTCAGAAAGTATACAAATCATATGATAACAATGAAAATTCTAAAACGAATTTCTTTGATTCAGTCAAAGAAAATAAGCATAATAGTTAACTCATACACATAGAGAAAAATGCGTTACGCCATGTTGTTCACAGAATTAAAAAAAGCATGATATGGATCAGGTACAAAAACAACTTGATTTTGGAAAAGCTCGCGTTCAAAAGGCAATTATCTATAGCATAAAATTAAAAATAAAACATAAAACGTTGACTAATAAACAACACACATTAAATATACATAAGACTAACTAAACACTGGATAATCGATAGTTATCTTTCCCTTGATATTGCAAGTCGTAGATAATCAATAAAATATTGACAAATTCTTTGGCGTAATTAGTGTAAGGCCAATTACAAATTTATTTACAAAGATAAATCTGCAAAATGTGCTACTTTCTTATTTTACACCTTTTGAAAAGTCTTTTAATTTTACAACGGACAATTTGCAATTTCTTCACATTAATTAAATACTACAAAACTTAACTATTTTTATCATTACATATCAGAATAACGTATAATCTTGTAAAACCCCTGGCGTTTCCCCAAAATGTTGCCAGTGAATTGAATTGTAAAAGGAAGTATATTTAACTATGCAAAACTGTGGCCACCAATAGATCACCGAGAACAATTTGTAATATTTATTTTGCATGCGTATCGTTAGACTATTAGAAAGCAGCAGGATCGATCTGTAACGTGTAAGTTTATTTAACAAATTTACTGATAAGAATGCTTTAAATTTAAAATAAATAAGTAAGCAATATGCAGGTACTAGTGGGAAATTTGTTTTGATCACATACCTGTTTTAAATTTCAGATACAGGTTCAGACTTAACGCTTGAAGGTAATTTGGTGCGTTGGCGTTTGGTACTTCGCCAGGAACATAAAATCGTTCGTTTGATTTTAAGCTGATTTCTGGTTCCGAATAAGCAGAGGCGAACGCAGGCTCTCTTTATTTGTATAGTATTTATTAATCACTATTGGGTGGTGAGCACTGGCTTAGATTAAGGGACTATTCTTAATACGTTAAAGGGAAGTATTCTGTATTTTGACTATGATGCATAGTCGGGCATCGACGCTGTCCCGAACTTGAAATCTACATTAAATGGCAAGTTTTAAGTTGCCCTGTTTACAGTTCAATGCCATAAAGATTTTGATGAACAGAAATTTACTTTAAGTTTGAGTGGAAAGATACTATATATTAACATGCGACGTTTTGGATTTGGACACACTGAAACGTTCAGTCTTAAAAAAGTAAATCCCTGTTATTTACTTCCCTGAAATATGTATTTCTCATGTTACAGGCTCATGTCGATTACAAGTTAGAGGATTGTTTCCCTTTTGAAAAAAGGCGATAGCCATTTTGCCACATCCTTTAATTGATTAATGTCCCTTATTTGCATGAACGCTATGACTTGAAAGTTTGTATATATATATATATATATATATATATATATATATATATATATATATATATATATATATATCGACAATTATATTGTTCTTTTACTGATCGGGTTGTCGACTTATTGCGTGCTTCTGAGACTAAACCCAATTCTGCTCATCCAACAATGATCAAATATTTGATTTCTGGGCTACAGACTGCTTAAAATTCTCTTTGTGTAGGTCTGGCAATGGGCATTCGCTCTAACAGTCTTGTTAGACTTGGGACATATATGAAATGCAGAAACACCGATATCTTGTAGATAGAAGAGAAGGCCAATATATAAAGAGTCTTTGCAGAATTTATGGCATAATAAATTTCAAAAACTACAATAGCACTTGCTCAATGAGATAAATATAACACATGTTCAAGTGGCCTACACCGTTGATGATCTAGATGATATCTACTGAGCATATAAGTTGCTCTTCCCTTATATCATCTAATGGAAGCTAATAAATTTGTAGTTAGTCAAATTGATCCAAGCTCAATGATCAATGATTTATGTGTATATGTAATAAATGACACACGCTGCATCATCTAATATTTCTCATACTAGCCCAGAAGTAATTAATGTAAGTGGTCTGGAATTATCGTTCAATACTATATCCACAGAATCAGCAGCACAATCTATCCTTATTGTAAATTCTAAAACCTGGCTGGGGTAGTCAATATTCCACGGAAATTGGCAAAATATCTTGAACCAGCCTTAGAGGAACACACACACACACATACATACATACATACATACACACATATATATATATATATATATATATATATATATATATATATATATATATATATATATATATATATATATATATATATATATATATATATATATATAAACTCAGGGAGATTTCCTTAACTGTCTGAAGCAAACACAGGTTACTCCCACATGTAAAAAAAGGATATCGTATTTGAACTGAGTTAATATTTTAAATCAAAATCTCCTATATGTTTAACTGCTTCTGTCACGCAACCTAACGTTGTCTCTTCCAGAACTGGGACGGACTGTTTATCAAAACAAAAGCGCTGTCGAAATACTATACATTTACCCATGACACGTGACTGCTTTCACCATTACTTACATTTGAAATATAGTAACTTTGGAGTAGGTAATACCGCTTCTATTTTAATATGAAATTCCCGTAGCACTGACAATAATTTGCCAGATTTGGATTATTTCAAAACGACATGCTGGACATAGTTAACGGAGTTCTCCATGAATCTGTTCTTGTACCTTTATTATTTAATATAGTCATAAATGATACATTTTGCTTTGCAAACATGCCACGATGTGCAACTATGCAGATGATTATATTCATTCCTGTATAAATGCAGAAGGTTTAGTATTAAAGATATGATGCAAGCTGTAGAGTGAAGCCATGGTACACTGGTATACCGCAAAAGTCGCAATAACATTAAAAGATAAAGGCCAGCCCAAACAAGTTCCACATCATTTGTATTGACTAAAAGATGCATGACGGGTATACAATAATTCTGTAAAACGCAGTATTTTAGCACCCTTTATCCCACATTGAAATACGTTTTTATTTTTACAGTAGATTTTTGCTTCACCACTTTTGGCATCGTCTAAACACCGGATGGAAAAATATAAACAAGCTAGACAATAAACATGAGAAGGACAGATGAAAGAATAATGCGAAGACATTTATTTGCTTGATATATCAGTATGCTGTAGATAATTTCATCAAAAATATGATTATTATTATTCCCATCATTATTATTGATGTTGATGATTCTTGCTGCTGATATTACTTTCTCGTATTAGTAGTCGTAGTAGCTGTTGCTCTTATTGCAGACTATGTACTAGCAAACAGTTCTTTAAATTCACAAATGCTTTGTAATGTTTGCCCGACAATAGCAATAACATATTTAAACTTGCTTTCCATAATATGAGCATTCTGTTCATTTAGTCATCCGCAATAGGAGCCAGTTATCAGTCATTACTGGAGATTAAAATATGCCCGATATAGTCTGGATGAATGATGACAACATATCCCACTGGGTACATCCTTGTGTTTTGAGCAAATTCAAATGCATGACTGAATTATACATTTAGTTGACAGTGAGAATTTGCTGAATAAACCCTTGTAATGAAGTTTCAATATAACATTTTTGTTCGCCTGAAGGAAAAGTGACCAGTAAGACGGGATTGAGTTTGACTATTAAAGACGTAAACAAATATTTTACTACGTGTACATTGTCTTTGAAGTGGCTTGAAAATGTTTCAGGCGTTTTATGACGATTTAAATTTGGCTATAATTAAATGTGTAACAAATGTTTCTCCAGCCTGGTATGATAATATTCCTGAATTCCTTGCTAAGAGAAAAGGATAAAGTTTGTAGAGAATAATAGCCACTATTGATGTGCGGAGAGTACTAACAGAACAGTTTTTTAAGTTTTTAGAAAGCAACCAAAACACTTTATTAGTGTAAATTTTAAGTTCCGATCCCACATAATAGAAAAAAACATAAATGTATTCTAAAATGTAAATGTGAGGAAAGTTCACTCCGTCATAAATGCAGATGAAGCTTCTGCGACCACTGACTATTTAGGCATTGCAAAATATTTAGTGGCATCTTTGATAGAATCTTAACTCCAGTCACGTGGATCTTTTAAAAACTAGAAAAGGTCGAACACTGCCCATCGAACCTTTGAACGACATAAATAGTAACACGCAAAGTTTTTAAGTGAACCATGTGCCGAAGTATTATGTGCACTTGTATGCTACCTTGATTGATATGCGCAAATGTTACTGCATTTTGTAAATCAAGTGTTAGAAATGTAGCCTCAAATTATAGATATATGTCATTGTTACCAATATCATATAAAGTGTTTGAATGAAATTGCAGATGAAAATGTTCAAGATTTGTTTTACATAGCACAATTTCAGAACAGCTTGGCTTCATGTCAATTCCTGTTTCAGAAACTAATTACCAAGATTCATTGATTTTCTCGCCCAATAAATCGACATTAAATCATATATTTATATAACTAATACGGACTTTCCATAGCATTTGATTATGTATACTGAAACCAATGCGAGATCTTGAAATATTCTGAACTGATTTCGCTTATTTTATATGACGAATAACAAAATGTTGCAGTAAATGGTCATGGTTCAGAGTGGTGTCAGAGCACTTTCTACGTAACTTAGTGTTCAAAGTTAGGTTAGAGATCAATTTATTGTATTGCATAAAAAAACAGCCTTTACGTTCAGATCACTCAAAGTGTATTTAATTTGATAAGGACAGAAAGGTTTATACATCTATGGACAAATAAAAGATTACAAACTCCTTCAAAGAGATATCGACTGAGTTTACGAGAATGTCAGAAAGTCAATTTTGTCAACATGGAAAACCTTTCAGCTTAAGGTATTTAATGGCAGACATAAAGCTTAAGGATGCGAGTAGTGTTTAACGGTTGTGTGAAAGAGTTGGTCTTGTTTTCTCACCACTACAACCACCCTCCCAACCTTACTGGCTTGGGGATGAATAATATATGCCTTGTGCACCCTCCCCGCACTTCACCTCGTAAGATAAAACTGAGTGTTGATATGAAATGTGTACATTAATGAATTACGAATTATAAAGTGCAGCAATTCTAGAAAGAGTAAGATGTATATTAGACGTTTAGTTTTAAGGCTTTACATTTGTTTACTTCATCTTTATTTTATTTGCCTTGTTTTGGAGTTTTGAACTGCATAATTTTCTGCTTATATGCCGTTTTATGTACATGCATGCAAACAGCGTTGTTTTCCTCAAACGTTTAGTCTATCTTCTGCATTTCGTGAAAGCTACTGACAGACATTTTTTAATATGATCTACAAATAAGGCAATACATTCATTCATGTTTTCGACTCCTTTAAAATGCACTCAATTCTTTTTTTCTCTTTCTTGTTAGTTTTTTTTAATGAGGAAATGAAAAAAATATTGGTATTGTCTACAGATGCAAATGAAAATACTGACATTTTCAACGTTTCGATTGGTGTCATTCTTTTAGTCTTATAAGCCTGAAAAAATGATTTACAGCTATTTTATATTTCTGTAGAAAAAATAAATTTTTATGCACAAATGACGTCACTGAAGCCTGTCTCAGATTCTATTTAGCCATAAATGTCGAAAGCGAACTTACTTAATGTTAGGATAAGGAACGTTTACCTATATTGCTTATCTCTTCTGTGAACCTGTAACGCACGTTGCTAGAGTTCATCACGTGTTGTGTTATGAAAGACAACTCTTGCTATTAATCTGGGATACTTAAACTTACAGTTAATTATTCTGGCAATATAGGAAATGAACTGAATTACTAAATCTAGTAAAATGTGAATTGTAAACTTCCACCCTCGCATTTCATTAGCAAATAGCGAAAAGTGTCAACAAATCTGCCCATTTACCTATTTTATAGGACACTATAACTGCTCCAAACACGTGATACCTTGACCTCTATAAGTAAGAAAAATCGTGTAATCGTTCAGATAATACCTTTATCTGTGTTGAATGGCAGCGATAGACATGATCAAAGTTTTGGCAGTTATCCTGGCATTTATTTATTATAATGCATCAGGTGCACAACAGAAAATTCCTGAACTGGCGAAAAAGCTTGGAGCGACAACACTCTTGAGTTACTTAAAGACAGCTGGTCTTGACACCGAGCTTGAAGGAGATGGTAAGGAAGTTTTAAACACACACACACACACACACACACACACACACACATATATATATATATATATATATATATATATATATATATATATATATATATATATATATATATATATATATATATATATATATATATGTGTGTGTGTGTGTGTGTGTTTGTGTGGTGTTTTAGATTTATAACGTAGCTTTAAGCATATTTTAAAAGATGTATTTTGTGTAAGTATATTCATTTGAAAGCTTCACAATTTATCACAAACTTTGCTGTGCATGCTTAATTAAAACGTGTCATATCTTTGTTAATAAAAATATTTATTTATTCCTTTAGGAATATCATCATTACGATGGGTAAGATATTTAAAATACATCGAGAAATTGCTCCATATACGATTAGAAAGAGCAAAATTGCTATTAGACTTAGTCTTCTTCAACGTGGACTTCTTGCAGTACAATTCTCCTTCAACTGCAATCTATCAGCAACTGCTGACAAAAGCAAAAGCGATTTAAACAATTTTTAGGATTTACTGACAAACTTGAACACCATTTGGCCACTTAATGAAAATAAATTATGTTAATACCATCTAGTGTAGCCAAAGGAAAATATATATCTAATCAAAGAGAATATTTAAGTGGCTATTTCTGTCAAGTGCACTTTCCACACAGGTCCATTTACTCTCTTTGCACCGACGAACGAGGCCTTCGATTCTCTTCCCACAGCGGTTAAAGAGAAATTGGCAACAGACAAGACCCTGCTGAGAACTGTTCTCATGTTTCACGTTACAAACGGAGCCGTTTATTCCAGTCAGCTTCAGAATGAGATGTTGGTAAAATCACTGGATACCACCCTTGATATAAGAATCAACATTTATAAGGGTGGACAGGTGAATCACTTTATATCCCTTTCTTTCCTTCTTTAATTAATTAGACATATGTCATTTCGATCATAACTCCAATTATTATGTGAAGATCAACATGAAGCGATGTTTGTTTGAGAACTATGCGCCTAACTGGCAAAAGTGCGATAGATCATCAGTACTTTAGTCTTTTGAACAATGATATTTTAATTTTATTAAATTTTAATGTAAATGGATTGTGGAAACATTTATATGAAATTAGACAACAACTGAAACTTTGAAAACGTACTACACACATCGTGAAATTTTATTTAATAATGAACAATACCTTATGTAATAATTGGCAACAACTAAATCTTGATCTGTAAGGTTTGCAGTTGGAGTCGACTTAAAGTCGATTTTATATATACTTACTTGACTCTTTCTCGTATACCTACATGCAGTTGAAAAATATGAATTTCTCATTCTATAGTCATGTGATTTATTGCCGGAACTTTATAGGAATAACCTGACTTCATAAGCATACATGCACAAGTATAGAATGCGTTATAAACTTACACTATACGTAATCTGTTTTAGCCTCGTACCATTGCAACACGTGCAAAAAAAACATAATACATATTTGTAAAATTAAATGCATTGCATATTTAAAACAATTCAGTATCCATTTAGAATATAATTAGCATTGATGCAATTTTCGCTTGCAAACAGCCTTAGAACGTATATCCGCTAGTCTGTCAGCTATGCCTAGACCAGTGACGGTAGTTTATTATTATAGATTAAAATATTAATCGGTGCTGCCTTTTGGTATCTCATTTGACTTTATTTGTTTTCGTAGATTGAAGACTAGCTAGCTGCATATACAGGTAATTCATAAGGTATACAAGTATTCTTTCTAATTGCTAGGTTATCACTGCAGACGGCAGCCAGGTGATCAACCCCAATCAGAATGCAACCAATGGAGTTATACATATAGTGGATAAAGTCTTGTATCCTCTACCAAACATTAACATCCCACAGTACGTGACTATTAGTCCAGAATTGTCTACACTTTTCTACTGCGTGGTGCAGGGTCAGCTCACCGACGTTCTCTCCGGTACTTTTATTGTTATATATCATCTTTTCAAATTTTAATATTTCAAAAAAGGAAATGTTTTTTGTTTCTTAAGATAATATCGTTTGAAGATTAAAATAATAGAGTATGAGCATATGCCTCTTAATAAAGGAGATTAGATTAATTAGATGGATTCAAATTATATATATATATATATATATATATATATATATATATATATATATATATATATATATATATATATATATATATATATATATATATATATATATATATATATTGCATTGAACCTGAATTAGCAGTTATTATACAGTGCTCGCGAACATTAATTTCTGCAAGATATAAATAAGCAAAACTCAACTCTTCTCAAACACTCCCCTTTATATTATTAATCTAATTTTTACTCAAGGGACGAAAGTCTTGAGTCAGGTAATACATGAACATTTATAGAGATTGTCACTACTTTGTCAAATTTTCGAAATTGCAAAAGTGATTAAATTAAAGCACGAAATTCACAAATATCAAGCGTTCATTAATATGCTTGATTTTTTCCATTAAAAAAGTATCGATTTGATTATTGTGGGCAGCTAAACATGTTATATGAAAGCACAGAGCGAATTCAGATAATTGATGGAATCCAATTGAACTGACTAGTGCGGTCACAAGTTGCCTCCCTTACAAGTCATATAAATATTACGTGTCTATTACTTAGCTGTCACAGTCATTGCCAGAATATTGCTATGCAGAATAATCATGTCTCAGTGCCACAGTAAAGTAGTGTGGTACAAATATCTGCCAATGAATGAACAAATTGTATTGTCCCTAGGATCCCTCCTGGATTTATGGCACGCTGAGAAAATGAACTAAATTTTCTGTCAGCCATGTTTTATGGATCACTCGGAAACCTAATTACAAATGCGCGTATATATGATTCGATTTAGGCTACATTCACTTTGTATACATTTTAAGGGCAAGCTAATTAATTTGTTTATTTATCTATTTATTACTTTTTTAAATACATCTTTTTTCGATTGAGAAGGTGTTCTAGAGATACAAATATACTCATCATTGACAAAAAACAAACATTCCTACATTTACTCATATGAAAAGATTAATAATACATCAAATAGATCAAGAAACATACATCTTCAACAATTTGCTACATAGGGGCAAAATACCAAGTAATATACTGTATATATTGGAGCCTTTCTGGAAATATAATGCCTGGTATTGTATATACTGATAAACTTTCAGGACAAGGACCATTCACCCTTTTCGCTCCTGATAATACGGCCTTCGACAACCTACCACCTGGCGAACTCAGTGACCTTCTCAGCAATCAGACAGCTTTAGTTGGTACTTACTCTCATTTCGTTGATACAAAGTACTATTCACATTTTCTGAGTTATGGAATGATCGCTTAATAAGAAAATGTTGTAACTATATGAGTATGCTTTGTTTTTTTTAGATAGTCAACCAGCAAATCAAAACCACATATTCTCTTGAATGACAATTTTATTTGATTAAACATTGATGGCAAGTTATTAAATGTCAATGAGTTATTCTGCGTAATATTCTGTAAATTCCGGAATGATTTTGTTAATAATGTGAAACGAGGATAAAAATATTCAAGTATATCTTTGTACACTTGAATCTAACTACACGTAATATGCAAATTATAACGTTTGCTAAGATAAAACCCAAAACAGTGGAGCGCATGATGTAGACTACCAAAGCAAAGAACAATGTTTGGACTGCTGTGTAAGTTCTTCATTGGCGTTCAAAGTTTTGGAAGCTTCTTTAACTGCTACTGCTTTTGCTACTACTCGCACTGCTGACACAAATTTCTCTGTTGTTAATTTTGATGGTCCTGCAACATCTTGATGTTGCGGTGGCAACAAAAATTCATCTTTGACCTTTGCTTCAGATGTATTGAAATACCACGTAGTGTCTGGCACTCAGTATAGTAAAGGATTAGTAGATGGGGACGTGTCTACACTCGAAGGAAAGCCGGTCAAAATAACCGTCGAAGGTAAGATTGAAGAATGTTGTGATAATTTTTCCAGTGGATATTGTTTGCTTGTTCTTGAAAAGTACCTATTTTTTCAATCAGTAGAGAAGTTCATCGGACAAGTTGATAGCCTAGTTTCAAATAACTCTTCACGTTCGTTTTGCATCAACAATGATTGTATATAATTAATGAAACAGAAAGGATAAATGATGCTGCTAGTATTTGTGTTTTGTCCCTGAAAGAAAGCTATCGATGGCTGTCTCGTTTTTTGCTCCCAAAGTTTATATATGCATTTTAAAGTATTTATAGATACAATGTTTCACTTGTTGTCTATATTGTAATTTAAACACAAGATAAACATTTTCCTGGAAAGAAATTACTACAAGTCAAGAATCATTCATAACCGTTTAAAATTAAAGATTACAAGTTTTAAATAAATCATGTGCTTTATTTTACTATCTAAATCCAACGAGTATGAGGAGTCCAAAAATGTGCTGCTAATACAAATGTGCTGACTTCTATTTTCAATACCGACATGCTCGTATTTTTAGGTGGTGTAATGGTAAACGATGCAAAAGTATTGATGGCTGACGAAAGTGTTTCAAATGGAGTAATTCACGTGATAGACAAAGTACTCTTTCCGCCAAAGTAGACCAGAGGAATGATGATATCATATTCGTGCATGTAAAATTTGTTATTTACATTTTAGAGGAATAAATGCTTTTCAATAAGAACACGAATTATTGCCATGTGATTATGTTTTCTATATATACATACGAAATAATCATTTAAGTTCGAGGTACGAAATTTCAAATGCAATATCGAATCAAGGAATACCCACAAATATATCTCTTAAAAATTTTTATTCTAAAGATTTGTATCACCTAAATAAAATTGATGTGCCCGAGAAGGGAATGCCTCAGATTCTACATTGTCGTTATCATTAGCATGTTAGATTAGCGCAAACATTCCAGCTACGGACAATATGCATTTGGATTTCGGTAGGTGGGATCATAAATTCTGCTTCTATATTCAAATATGAAAACATTCGCGAAAAAGTTTCTAAGATACGGAAGGAACTAACATCGAAACTAACATGCCTTAAATTCTAAAAACGTGCATGCATATGGCTAAAAAGATATCAGGCTGAAAAAAGAAACTTTCATTATCTTTATGTGAAATAAGCGGTTTCTGGTAAATGATTTAAACAATCTCACGAAAGGTTTGCTTACTATTTTCAACTTTTCAAAGTCAAATATCTTTTTCTTTGAATGCTTTACTCTTGAATATATATATATATATATATATATATATATATATATATATATATATATATATATATATATATATATGTGTGTGTATGTATGTATGTATTTATGTTTGTGTATATATATATATATATATATATATATATATATATATATATATATATATATATATATATATATATATATATATATATATATATATATATTACAAATCATAGCGAATAACAGAGCCCTATCAAGAGCACTGGATCCAGCAAGGGATCACGTGTGTCAGGGATTGATTGAGATAGATGCAATAAACTGTCGACGAACAGTACAAAACTAGTATCTAACTAGCATGATGAGCCTTACTCAAAGGTATATACAAAACATAGACGAACAAATAAATGAAACATAGAGAACGTTGTGTTTGTAAAATGCTACATGGCTGTTTCTACATGAATTAAACCTTTAGGTGCATTATGTCTCAACCAGCCTATATAGACTTGTTGCGGATACTGTGAAATATTTGTAGTTAATTAGAAATATATGAGCCATAGCGAAATCTCTTACTTTGTGTACATTTACATAACGCAAATTATATCCCAAATATATGATTATATTACGGATATTTTATTCTTATAGTAGTAATTATAGGATACTAAGAAGATTTAGTAACGTTTGAAAAAAATATGGCTAATGTAAAAGATAATTCTACTAGTGCATAGTTTTGGTTTTTCGAGTCTTCTTGGTTTAGACCGCTTGGTTTTAATGTTCTAAGGCGGCGTATCCTGTAAGTTCCTTTTCCTTCCTGGTTTCGGAACTCCATTTCAGGTTGTTAGCAATTGTTGTAAGTGTTACATCACTGAAAGTGTGGCCAGGGGAGGAGACGTGTTTTGCGACCGGGGTTCTGTACAGCTTCATTGTCATCCAATCAGATGTATGAAGGTTTATCCTTTTCTGTAGCTTTTCAATTTCTCCGACATACTGAAGGCTGCAGATCTTAAATGTGTGTGATGAGGTAAACTACATTTTGTTTTGCGCGTTTTGTTTGGACTGTATATGCTAAGTTTTTATCTGGTCACAAATGGTTTGGACTGTGTATGTTTAGTTTTTTTTTATGTTTTCTTTTCACGGTGCTAAGGAATATCATTGTCTCTATCATATATTGACAGGCTTTGCATCTTTTATCTCAATAGGGGCAACATTAATTGGGGGTGGTCTTGACTAGTGACTGGCGTTAGCTTCGCCCTGAGTCGGATGTTTTTGAGGTGTTTTGGTATACTTCTATGGGTTTGTTCGGAAGGATTAGCTTTAGTTTGTCTGACGATTCCACGATGGGCCTCTGTTTCGTCATGATTTTGCCTACTTTGGGGTTGTTTGGATGGTAAGTGAGGATAATGGCATACTATCAGACTTTTCTTTCTTTCCATATTTGAGTAGGTCACCGCAATTTCTTTATATAGCCTTTTGGATTGCCTCCGCAATCAGGTCTTTGTCATAGCCTGGGTAAATTAAATGTTTCGACAGCTTTTCAGACCTTTCTAGGAATATTTCATCACCGGAGCAAATTCTGCGTATCCTCATTGCCTGGCTATATGGAATGTTCCTAGTGCTGTGTTTTGGATGACATCTGGTTTGAAGGAAATACCGATGTTTGTCGGTTGGTTTCGAGTAGATGTCTGCATGTAGATTGTTTTCGACCAGTCTGGTTGTTGTATCCAGGAAAACGTCGTTTGAGTAGGATATTTCTGCCGTGAATTTTATTGAATAATGGAAGTTGTTTGTCTTTAATATGAAGTCATTCAAACTTTCTCTTCCATAATGCCATTTCATTTCTATATTTTTGATAAAGCGTACCCACTGGCACGATGTACGCTCAACCGATGCTAAGAGTATACCCTCCATTATTCCCATAAACATATTAGTGTTAAAAGAAGCCACTTTAGTAGCCATTGTGGTTCCATAGATATGGAGGTAGTTTTCTTCATTAAATTCAAAGTTATTGAGTCTTAGGGCAAGTTCCAGGACTTGGACTAGGAAGTGCATGGGTGGATTGTTTACAGTTCTTGTTTTCCATGCTTCTCTACACGCCTGTATCCCTTTGTTGTACGGTATATTAGTATACAAAGATGTGACATTTAAGGAAACATGTAATATATCTGGCAGTAATGGTTCACTTGCTTTGCTTTTTATGAGATAATCTGTCGTGTCTTGAAGATATGATGGTAATTTGTGGATATGTGGTGTCATAAAATAATCAAGATATTCTGATATCTTTGCTGTGGTGAACCATTATATGCAGGCTCAATTATAATGTATTTTCTGTTTTTCAGTGAGTGTAGGGCATCTGTTTCTTCTTTTGTCAAATTAGAGTATTTCTTAGTATGGTTGATATGTCTGGAAGTATCGTTTTCAGTTGAGTTGAAAAAGGCTTCTAGATTCAGAATTAAACTTTTGGGTGGGCTCCAGTTACTTTTCTTCCTAAATATGGGTTGGTAGAACCTTATATTTTTCTTTGATTTATTTGTTGGTTGCAAGGCAAAATGGGCTTTGAGTTTTAATCGGCGGCTATACTGTTCGGTGTTCTTTTTAAGCTTCCTTCTGTCGTATATTTTTGGACGGGAACAGAAAGTAAAACCTTTCGATAATAGTTTTATTTCTGCATCAGTAAGTTCTAAGTTGGAGATGGTGACTACTTTGTTAGTGACAGTTGAATTAGTGTTTGTTACATATTGCTTGCGATTCTTCCTTTTGCGGCGATTTTTCTTCTTACGGTTGCTTTTAGAAGAAATATTTTCAACTGAAGTTGCTTCACAACAATCATTTGGTTGTAGATTATGGGTTCTATGTTTTCTATCTCTGACTTTGTATAGTTTTGAAGATAGTCTTTGTTGATCCTTATTTACGTTAGAGTAAAATATTTGCAATTGTTCCTCTGTTGAAACTAAATTGAACTGATATTTTGATCCCTCGATAGTTGCTGATTTGACTAAATATTGACGGTTTAGGTTTTCACCAAGCATGGCTGTGAGTCTCATAGAAGCATCGTGAATTATTTTATTCCATCTTTTGTTGAATCTGTTTGAACTCTTGCCAGTAATTTGTGGCCTCACATGAATTTGAAGACCTTTAGTTTTTGCTTCGAGGAAATGATGGAAGAGAGTGCGATGATGCTTTAGACGAGGTTAGGTATTAATTTAATTGCGTAAAGTTTTGAATGTTTTCTTTATTTGTTGAGACATCATCTTCATTCTAATAGATACAGCAATTATCTAAATACAAGAAGGAAAGAATTGCAACGGATACACTAGCACGACATCAATACAGGACCGAAAGGGTGTTATATCACACCAATGGTAGATCGTGTCATACGAGGTTGATAATATAAAGAATACAAATATTATGG
Source organism: Potamilus streckersoni (assembly GCA_016746295.1). Taxonomy (NCBI): domain Eukaryota; kingdom Metazoa; phylum Mollusca; class Bivalvia; order Unionida; family Unionidae; genus Potamilus; species Potamilus streckersoni. Next base: position 111,589 of record JAEAOA010001128.1, read on the forward strand.
CGAATAACAACCCTTTTAAGCGCACTGGATAGAGCAAGGGATCGCTTGTGTCAGGGATTGATTGACATAGATGCAATAAATGGACGACAAACAGTGCAAAACTATTATTTTTTTTATGGAAAAAATGGAGGGTCAGCTCTTAGCATCGGTTGAGCGTACACCATTCAGTCTTTCTCTTCCATGTTGCTAGTTAGATATTAGTTTTGCATTGTTCGTCGACAGTTTATATGTGCGTGTGCGTGTGTATGCAAATGCATGTGTGTAAATATGTATTCTTTTGTATAAGCCTCTAAATGACAAAATACGTTCTCTTTTATTTGTCATGTTATATTAATTTAGAAAATGACTTACAATTTGAACATGAATCTATGTTGTTCCCAAGGTTAACAATAAATACGAAATGAGCACTATATCAATAATAGCTGTATTGACTTAAGTGAATAAGGCGGTAATTCTCATGTGACCCTATTAGCCAATAATTATTGTGTTTTTTATATTTATTATAACTGATTTCTGAACGATATTTGTCATTGTTTAAAGACTTTGTAAGTAACATAGTTGTTTTACAACTATTAATACTAGTTTCATTTCCGACCAAAACTTAGCACCCTCTTGTTTCGAATGAGATAAAGTACACGCCTTGTTAGTGGTAGTTACAAAAGAATAAATATTACTTTCCGAAGCAACGTCTTCTATAGCGAGTTTTTATCTAAAATGAATTAACACTAGTGCAAAACCTTGATATTAAATATTAGTAATAATGATATAAAAATTATACACCATTTGTGTCACTCAATTTTTCTAGGATTGTGTCAATCTTTAGCCTGGTTATTTCCAAACTCTCAATATTTTGATCCAAATTTCTTTCAAAGCTATTTACCAATCAACACGGGTATTTACCAATTAACACAGGAACTCAAAGATTAATAAAAGAACAATCATCAGTATTATATCACAGACATACATTGTATCAAGTGTCTTTACAACTTAATTCAATTAATAAGTCAATTAATAAATAAATTAGTTAATTCATTAAACTAATAATATGTACAAACGGCCTGTCAATCGACAACCCTTGGCAAAATGGATGAAACTTTTGCATGCTTGTTCTGCTTTAGCGAGCTCGCCTCCGTCCTTCTGCCGACAATTGCCCTCTGATCAACGCTAGCGGTATTTCCACAGGTAACACATATATGAATGGGATCTTTAGTTTTTGAAAACATGTTTTTGAGGGGAGTCTGTCGCCGAAACATTTTACTGTTGACTTCTGACTGGTACATATCGACGGAGGTGCTGGGGTTAGATACATCAGGTCTAATTCTTGACGATGTAATTGCTCTGGTCGTCTCTCTTTCCATAATCGTCTCTCGAAACAGTTCTTCTAATGGATCCTCTGTGCCTGTTTTGTTACAATAGATATTATTGAAAATTAAGAAATATTCTTACACAGGTGAAGCATTAAAATTATTATCGCAGGTATGATATTAGCTTTTGTGTTAATATTGAGTTAAATACTATCGCTTGCAATGGTAGAGACAATAATAATCAATCCAATAATCTTTTGCAAATTCCTAGAGGAAAAACATAATGGCTGTTGTTTTTACAGTGTTACATCGGGCATCATGTAATCAATGACATATTTCTTTTTTTTTGTGGAAGAAATGGTTTAATAACTTGGCAAATTTCCGTAACTTATAAGTCTGGCTAATAATACAAACACATGCATACTAATTACATTAATATATATATATATATATATATATATATATATATATATATATATATATATATATATATATATATATATATATATATATATATATATATATATATATATATATATATATATATATGTGCTTATAACGCAACTGTAATTGTTTATTTTAACGACGAATCTTGGAAGAAAGAACTTGGAACTGTTTTTTAAAATGAAGTTCATTGCGTATATCAATGTCGGTAACAAGAAAAATTAAAACACTAAGCATAAGGAAAGAAATGAAAAAGTATTAAAAACTAAATTAGTTTGTACTTAGACTGTCATTTGGGTACCCACCGCATCCTCTGGGCTTCCTCATAAAGCAAATCACATATGTCATCGCAACCACGAAGACACCTATAAAAAATAAACCACCAAGGACACTCCAGAACCTATAGATTAGAAAGCAAAGTTTTGATTATTCTTAAGTAAGAACTTCGCAGCACATAAATAGTGCTTTAGAATCTTGTCTCGACAATTAAGATACGAGTCGTCACTAACGCAAATCTTTACCTTAAAGTGATGTCAGATTGATATAAGTGAATTGGTGTTGATGAATTAACAATGACAATAATAAGAAAAATGAAAATAGCAACAAGGAAAATGATGATGATAACAACAACGCCACTGATGACGATGGTCTTCATCATATGTAATTTTACTGTAGATATCTAACCAAAGAAACATGTTTGACTTAATAAGGCAATTACAGTGTGAACATGAAAATATTGTCTCTCTGTACAGTTTTCCATTTGTTGAACATCGTATAGAGTGATATAAAACAGACTAAAAAACTTAATAGGCTCTAGCAAATAATAATACTTGCATTACTTATTTTCCAGGAAAGAAAATCAGACAAAATTTTTATTGGTAACCAAAACGTTATACTACGGAACATAATAATGGTGACGGACTAACGGCCATTGTTAAAATTGCGACAGCTACGAAGGTAGTCTCTAATTAAAATCATATTACCTATCAAATGTTGTAAGATTAACTTTACTGCATGCCACACATTTGTCACACTGTCTATTTACGCGTCCAAGTTTGAATTTTGATCGATGTTGATTAAGTTGATTAAAATCATATGTGTGCTGAGCAAACTCAATCAAATATGAATTAATGTAATTTACCATGCACTTGTAGCTTTGTATAAATGAATGTAATTTACCATGTACTTGTAGCTTTGTATAAATGAATGTAATTTACCATGCACTTGTAGCTTTGTATAAATGAATGTAATTTACCATGCACTGGTAGCTTTGTAAACATAAAGAAATGCAAGTCAAAGACAGTAACACCCATAACACTCTTAACACTGGTTGACTATTTAAAATAATTTTGTTTTTGTTTCATGCAAGAAACCTGTGTTGCTATAGTAGAATAAACATAGATAACAAAACAAAACAACAGCAGTGAAACATTATAAGATTCTAAACAAACGAACAATTAATGGACTAACCTATGTGATACTTGCTTACAATTACAGAGAGAGAGAGAGAGAGAGAGAGAGAGAGAGAGAGAGAGAGAGAGAGAGAGAGAGAGAGAGAGAGAGAGAGAGAGAGAGAGAGAGAGAGAGAGAGAAAGAGAGAGAGAGAGAGAGAGAGAGAGAGAGAGAGAGAGAGGGGGAGAGAGAGAGAGAGAGAGAGAGAGAGAGAGAGAGAGAGAGAGAGAGAGAGAGAGAGAGAGAGAGAGAGAGAGAGAGAGAGAGAGAGAGAGAGATGTGTTACACGATGCCAGATATGTCGACTTTTGTTTCTTTTGCGGAACAGCTGGAATCTGAGCAGTAACTGCTTCCGGTGGAAATACAGCAATATGGCTGAGACACCGAACACGTCTGATTTATAAAAGATCCGTTTAATAAGCTGTAGCTGCAGTTTGTGCCTGTCATTTCCACGTCTCACCATTCTAATAAAGACACATAATCATGATTAAACTACTGATAAGTAATGATGAAATAGTAAAAAAATATAGCAATGGCACAGTCAATTTAAGGAATATACTGCATCAAGTATCATCTAAATTTAATATTATACCACTTCCGTACCTATATATATATATATATATATATATATATATATATATATATATATATATATATATATATATATATATATATATATATATATATATATGACAAAACATTGTTTATGATTAAATTTTTAATTACGGTCCAAGATTATAAAGTCAAATTTGGATCATCTTTTTGTTCCTAGTATGCTGTGTAGATTTTATGTTGGTTCTTCAGATAATCAATAATTGAGAAACTGGGAGCTGCACTCAAACGATAAAGTTGGCGTTTATGGCGTTTTTTATTCTCGAGTCTGAAAACATTCATCGATAATACGTTCTCTTAGATTTCAATTGATCATTGATTGCTTCGTGTGTTTAAATCTCGCGGAATCAATGCAACGCGATATAACATCTAGAGGATCAATTTAAGTCCTTACAAGTGAATACAATCAATGACCAAAACCATGTTGTGTCAATATCTCGACGTAAGGATCTTAGGTGGAAGACAGTAATATGTCCTATCGTACTAATCCGTGTTTAATGCGCACATAAATATATAGAGGGTACGCACATTAAGGATGTGTGGACACATCCTTAAGTTCCTCTGACGATATATTTGGTTGACAGTTTAGAGGTGTCATCTGAAAACGTTCAAAATACCCGAACGTCTAGTAATTAAACGTGAAAAATTCGTTGCGGTTTCGTTTTTTTTTTTTTAATTTACAAAGTTTCGTCCCCAATGTTTGCATGATATGCACGTGTTTCATACTCTCGCGTACATCATTTATCCGTCTTCATGTTGTCCCTTTTTTGGTCTTGCAGTGTCTTCTATCATGCCTTTTTATCCGCAGTTATTGTATTTCCTGTCGTAGATACAACCTCCTCCATACAACGATCTTATTAGAAAGCCACGCATGTAGAAAACTGCTTTTACTGTCTTGTTTTTACCCTATTTTAAAAATTTGACTTAGTGATTGCAATGTTGCATGTTCTCTATATGAAATATATTTGTGTTTTTGCTTTTAAAATTGACGTTTCCTTCTAAATTTTATTTTTCCGCTACAAGAGGGATTTCTTTCGTATCACTTCCACAGCTTTTGGTATAATTTTGTGTCTTTAAATGGTTAGTCTGTTGCTGTTATTATGCTTCCCATGATTGCACTTGATCCTTTTTCAAGCAACGGATTTTCCTCATTTTGGTGGATAATAAAATCACCTTTATCAGTTATACTTTTTGCTGCCAACTTGTCGTAAGATACATTCTTAGGCTAACTGTATTTAGTATTAGTTTTCCCATGCAATGATTTTGGATATATATAAAGGACAGTAAATTAAAATAGAACATGAATAATTAGATATTGCAGAGAATCAGTAGGAGGTTTCTGTCCGTAATCTGTGCGTGAACTAGCGATGAATTTGTAATCTGCCATTTCAAATGGCGTTTTGTGTCGTCTCTTCAATATCGGTCGAAGCTCAATCGATGGAGCCAGTGTCGTAACACAGTTTACTCTTCGCATATACGAACAACAAAATCGAACTTTATTGCAAATAGCAAGAATCTAACACCAAATTGGTTGCACGAATGTAAATGTATTCAATAATCCAATATTTTTCAAACTATAACACAGTTTGAATTTAGAATAGAACATGTTTATATTTAGAACGACAACTAATGAAAATAAATAGTGTTGATTTGCAATCAGTTGATTCGAACTCAAGCAGTCAGTTGTTTAAACCATACGATGATAGTTGTTCAATTCTGCCCTGGTAACAAAACTAAATGATAGTGATAATTAAAATGACGGCAGTCAAAATTAATATTGTCGTCATTATCATCTGCTCAATCCTTATTTTCTGGCTTCAATTCTGCTTAATAAATGTGCTTAATCAGTCGTATCATCTCTTTAGTCTCATCATCAAGTAGAAAACTAACGCTGTGCTTTCGAGAAAATATTTGTGCAATAAAACGTATTAAACGTTAGTATGTACCTCTGTTCCAATTAACAACGAAAAGAACAAAATATGTTTTAAATCAATATTTATATCATAAAAACGCCTTTTCATTTTGTCGTCTCAATGTTTGTATTGATGATTCGACATGGTTTATATTTTTTAAATAATATCTTGACTGCACTGCTCGGTACTATCCTCTTTTTTACTGCACTGGTCGGTATCTGTCCCGTTATGACTGCAATGCTGGGTATTTCTACTTGTGAGGATTTTAAAATATCTTAACTGCACCTTTCGGTATTTGACTTTCTTGACTGTAATGACCGGTATTTGTCCAATTTGACCGCACTTCTCCGTATTTGACCTTTTTGACTGTAATGATCGGTATTTGTCCATTTTGATTGCACTTCTCTGTATTTGACTTTTTTAACTAATAATCTGTATTTGTCCCTTTGTGACTGCACTGTTTGTTTTTGTATTCATTTTAGTTCACTGCTATGTATTTGTCCATTTTGAATGCACTGCTCGGTATTTTCAACTTTTAAGGAATTTTAAGCATTTGAATACAAATTTATTTTATATTACAAAAGTTAAACACGTGCGCATATAAATTTTCACGATCTGTACCATCGATATCATGGACTTTATAGTTTGAAGTCTTACTGAAAACTTTGCAAGAAGATCCAGTGTCTTACCAACTAGCAAAATGTCGTGCAGGGGAACACATCTATTATCATTTTTAAAATTATTTCTACATATTGCTAGAAGTTTGAAAATCCTATATAATTTCTTTTTTTCTTCTAAATCATTCTAGCCAAATTAATATTTGTCTTTGCATTTGATCAGAACATTCCTTAATTAATCGATTTCCTAGGCCGTGAATAAATGGAACACTGTTAAAATTAGCAAAATAATAAATGAAACAGGCCATCGAAAGTGCATGGGTCAATATCCATTGCATTATACTAGCAACACGTCAAAAACGCATTATTTAAAGATAAAATTCATACATAATTGATAAGGTGAGAGATAGCATCGATATTGTTATATTTATCAGAGCTGAAAAACAAATTGTCGGATAGAAGAAAGCACATTAGTTTCAAACACTCTTAAAGACGATAAATTTATACGTTCAGACTGATATGATAATTTCCGAGAAGTGTGTAAAGGTAGTGAAAGAATACGCGTGTGGTGGATCGAACTTTTTCGTTTGCTGTTATTTTCGGAATTTGTTTTTTTTTCTTGTTGGGAATATAGAGAAACCACAATAAAATTAAAGAGCTCTAATCACACATTTTACGGAAATATAGATAATGGAATAATGTTCAATTTGCGAGATTAAAATTCTTCAAAATTGTTTGGCATATGAAACCGATACATATTTTAACCAGAAAGATGTTGCTTTAAGGCAATCACTAACCTTTTGAAATTTAAACAAAATTTATGACTGATGGTTGTTGACCAGATTTTAAGCCAATAGCAAAATACCTTGTTTAAAGGACACTTCCGTGCATGGATATATATATATATATATATATATATATATATATATATCTATATATATATATATAGATAAATATATATATATATATATATATATATATATATATATATATATATATATATATATATATATATATATATATGGTGATAAGGATAAACATTTGACATCAACAGAAATGTGATACGTAAAATTATCACATCAGTAAACTAGTGATACGGAGAAATATATCACATCGAGAAATATGTAATGCGGAGAAATATATTGCATCGAGAAAAAAGTGACAGAGAAAATACCACATCGAAACAAATGTGATACAGAGAAACATATCACATTGACAAACATGTGATATGGACAAACATATCACATGGAAAAACGTATGACATGATTACTTAAGAATACAATAAAAACTGATACAAATAAATTGTCAGTTGAGTAAAGAATAGTCGCTGCCTTAAGGATTTTATATGGATAATAAACTTAGAATGTTTTCATGGAAAGGTCTATGGCTTTATATTTAAACATATGTTGTTCCAAAACTTTAATCAGTTTGTACGTTACTTAGTTATCCATAAAATACCGTATTTGACCATATTCAAATACACACATTATGCCTTGGATGTCATAGTAGAATTTGTTTTTCAAAAGGCCTAAGAAATTGCATATCTTATTAAATAACTTTGTAGACATGATGTCATATTTCAATGGCATATCTTTGCAAAGTGAATATAAAAATACACGAAAATAATAAGATGTGAACACTTACAATACCATGCTTAATTCGTATCGGTAAGTAAATATATGAACGGAATTCACTGTAATGTTCACCATTATATTTCTTGTTATGCTCTGGTATGGACAGATGACCGCAACGACTTTTTAAGTAATCACTGTCTTGTAGCGGACGAGTGGTTATTTTGTGTTATAAAATGGGCATAATTCTGTTCTCAACTGATCACAGGGTTTCACATGACATAAATGCTGTTTCTGACTCTAAACACTGCCGGTAATGGTCTAGTATCAAGCTTACTATGAACTGTAGTCTAAACACTTCCGGTAATGGTCTAGTATCAAGTTTACTATGAGCTGTTGTCTAAACACTGCCAGTAATGGTCTGGTATCAAGTTTGCTATGAGCTGTTGTGTAAACACTGCCTGTAATGGTCTGGTATCAAGTTTACTATGAGCTATTGTCTAAACACTGCCGGTAATGGTCTGGTATCAAGTTTACTATGAGCTATTGTCTAAACACTGCTAGTAATGGTCTGGTATCATTCTTACGCTGAGCTGAGGTCTGAACACTGCCGCCAGTGATCGATTATCAAATTAACGGTGAGCTGTGGTTTAAACACTGCTGGTAGTTGTTTAGTATCAAACTTACGGTGAGTTGTGGTCTAAACACTGCTGGCAGTGATATAATATTAAACTTACGGTGAGGTGTGGTCTAAACACTACTGGCAGTGGTATAGTATCAAACTTACGGTGAGTTGTGGTCTAAACACTGCTGGCAGTGGTATAGTATCAAACTTACGGTGAGTTGTGGTCTAAACAATGCTAGCAGTGGTCTAGTATCAAACTTACGGTAAGTTGTGGTCTAAACACTGCTGGCAGTGGTCTAGTATCAAACTTACGGTGAGTTGGGGTCTAAACACTGCTGGCAGTGGTATAGTATCAAACTGACAGTGGGTTGTGGTCTAAACAATGCTAGCAGTGGTCTAGTATCAAATTTACGGTGAAGTGGGGTCTGAACAATGCCGGCAGTGATCTAGTATCAAACTTAAAGTGAGCTGTGGTCTGAACACTACAGGTAGTGATCTAGTATTAAGTTTACGGTGAGCTGTTTTCTAAATTTTGTCGGTAGTGGTATTTGCTTGAAGTTGTCTCAAATTTAGCAGACAGAGTTTTCAGTTCATACTGAGATATGCAACAGTTGTTATGTGTCCTCTCAAACTGTTTTACGTTATTTTGAGACGTGCGATGAACTGCTTTTATACAAAATGTATATAGCTTTTACTTTCTTGAAAATAAGGATTCATATATGGCTAAATGAGCATTTTGTTTATCGACAAATTGGTAAATTCTGGGAAAATGAACTGAATTTTGCATACAGAACTGAAGGGATTCACAAAGTGTAAAATATAAATCAGTTTAACAACAAGCTGACTAGAAAATTTAACTTGCTCTTAGGAAAATTTAAGTTGCTTTTAGGAAATTTAATTTGTCCTGAGCAATATTTGACATGCCCTTAGGAAAATTGAACTTGCCCTTAGGAAATTTAATTTGCCCTGAGCAATATTTAACATGACCTTAGGAAAATTTAACTTGCCCTTAGGAAATCTGAATATCCCAACATGAGTGAACAAATTTTGATCAAATAAAATGTGCAATATTTCAAATGAAACCGCGTTATATGTATTTAGACTTTTTTCGCCTTTTAGCTTTGGTGGCACCTGAAAGCCATAATTTATATATTGTAGCTTTGAAAATAGGCGACATTTCTCAGACATTTTGACCATCTGGCTTTTTAGACTCTTATTTTTTTAATATATAAATGTAATCGTTTGCCGAGTAGCAAGTATATATCGATCTCTTGTACACATCAAATCATATGGATGCTACATTTTCTGCACATCGATCACTCTGAGCGAAATCTTCCCGGTAGTTAATCGTTTGAGATGAGTATCTTTTATTTACAGACACACTTGTCAAAAAATCTCACGGGTTATATTATTAACAATTAACACCTAATCACCTAATAATCTGACATAAGCATCGAAACAGATCATACGTTTATAGTCGGCAAGCTCACAAACTGCCGGATGATAATTTAGGACCTGAAAGTCGCCAAATCCCGGATACATGCAAATTTTATGATTAAAATATACATGAGAAGTTAAAATATAAATATTTTATTCCTTTGTTTTTGTTAAACCCGCTTTCAATTATAGATATTCACGATGTAACGTCTGCGCGAGAAAACGAGAAAATGCGTGACTGCCTTTGACATTTACTTCAAATTGCAAATGACCTACGATAGATGAAGGAAACCGAGGTAATATAATAATGCAGCAGGTATAAAAACTAAATTAAAAGGTGCTGATATATGTATTGTGGCAAGGTATAAACCATGCAAAACCCAAAGCATTGTGAACGGAACACGTCATCTCCCCCCTCTCTCTCTCTTTCTCTCTCTCTCAACATTTTGCATTTTGAACTTGTCTGTGAAAGTGCTTCAGACATGTTAGCTGGCCTGAGCCAAATCTGAACTTGTCCTGGGTGTGGGAAAGTGGATTGTTTTAAATCGCTACAACTGTACAATATTAAGCGCGTATTCCTTCACGAAGCAGGTCATCATAGCTTTCTTTCTTTAATAAAATATCCCAAATAATAAAAACACAAACCAAAACCAAAACAAAAACAAACAAAACAAAACAAAAGCAATGGAAATAAAGACAACCAACCAAACAAAACAATACGGACAATAATAATAATATACAAGTTTCTTCTTCAACTTACAGGATTAATTTTTCACAAATGGGCCATTATATATTTGGAATGATACCACTGGCAATCTATACCACATTAAACAGTCTCACAGGAATGCATAAGTAGTTTATCCCCAAAATATATTTTTAATTATATAAATTTTCTTCATTTTTGTAGCCTTATGAAAAGTGTATCTTCAGCACACTTCGTACTATCAGCATATACATTTCTACTTTCACATATATTCCTAAACTTTATTTTCTAATTGGTAGGTGTGAAAAAAACCCAATAAAAAGCCAACAAAAATTACTCGCCTTTTTCATTATCTTCTTCTATTTGACGTCCGTCCATCTGTACATATGTAAGTACTTATGTGCGTGACACTTTCGTAAAGGCTAATACATTCTACATTGTCAAACAGGGCAGGTAACCTTCTTAAAGAATGTAGATATTCAGCAAGGAATCGGAATTTCTCTTTGGTTCTAGTGGATCTTATGATCGTATTGAAAAGGTAAACAATGGATTAAAATAATAATTCTTCTTTGCTAATATTCCCTTTCAGTATCAGTTGGTACAGTTAGTAAGTCAACAAAGATAGAAAATTCATGTAGCGTGCTGTTTACGCTCGGAAACTGGGTTCCTCAGATGGAGATTGGGTGGGGTAGGGTCAAAGGGATCAATTGGGTCAAACGTCATTAAGACATGCAAATATGGATATCATATGAAAATTATTTGAGAGTAATAATGCATGGAGAGAATTTATATCCTCTCACCGACCCTGGAACCCAAGTGTTATATTGTAGAAACAATATGATATCTTATCTTCAAGATACTCATTAATTATCAGTGTATCGACTACATGTTTTCCAAAATTCTGGGCAACGCCAGTCTCCCTAATCCCCTTCAGAACCTCTAAACTGGATATTGCGATAAACAATGTCTCACTGTCCTTTTTCTATTAATCCCTCCTGGTAAAAGAAATTTAAGGTAACGGGATCAAAGGGTTTAAAACATAAGACATCACCAACATGTGATCTTAGTTGCCAAAAAAAAAAACTTTGTCGATAGTTCTTTTGCGCGAAATGAATTTTCAGTTTGAAAACTTCGGAATGTGAAAGGCAGAAATGTAGAAGATACAAAGAGTTTGTCTTTGCGCCATAGATGGTGTAAAGAATGATCTATTTTTAGCGTGGTTTGTACTAAACTTGTTTTGTACATGGAGTTGCATGAAGGTCAAATCATGTGTAATTAATACTAAATTCTGATCCTGTATAACTGCCCTGGGGTTGACGGGGAGGGGAGGCTGTTGGTGAAGTAAATATTGTTATAATCCAACGATTTTGCTTGATCGAGCGGTGTCAAACTATGTTGAGATTCCTTTGTAAGTCATAAGTTTCTCCTTAATTCCAAAGATCTGTATATGATTACTATTGTATATTAGAAGGCACAGCATGTCCATTCTATAATTATTTTACTCTAATTATTACAAGACCACAGACCCAACAACTTCCCAATTGTCTATCAACTACACATCTGCATTGCTACTCTTCGTCAACTTTCTCTATCCTACAGTCAGCATTTCATGCCGTAAAACTTTTCAACTTCCCTAATAAAGTGAACCAGTTTTACTACGCCACATTAGGCCAGTCAAATCATAAATTTATGCCAACTTTTGCCTGTAAAACTGAGTTATATTTACCACTACAACAATAAACGGCGCCTGCCGATGACAGAACAGTCCATTCTCGTTTATTCCATGCGTAATATAAACGTCTCCAATCTTAAATACTGCACATGGAGTCACACGATCAATGTACACAATTAGATTTAAATAGGGACTATGGAACTATCGGGAAAGTCATGCGGCTTTGACCTGAATTCACCAAAAGTAAACCATGACATCATTAAAATCCACCAGCACTTCACTCTATAACGTTTGCGCCTAGTAATTGACTAATCATTTCGGGCTAAGGAATATATTCCTTGCACCGACTTCCCATAATCAAGCACGTAATCACACAAATCTACGAATTCATTCAAACAAAACAAATGCGCATACTCCAAATTTATTACAATATGTGCAGTTGATTTAGACTGTGTAACTGCCCAAGGGTCGGACAGGAAGAGGAGGTTGGTGGAGGAGAAGTAAATTTGTGGATCTGTGATGCCTTTTAGTTTGAATTAGACGCAATTTCCACTAAGAGATTTTGAAATCGCGTACCATCGAAATTTTTCGATTTTAAAGTGAGATCAGAGTTATTTTTATATATGCACTGCAAGATCATTGCAAGAAAGGAAATGTACATCTTTAAAGTTTAGATAGTTTTTGCCTTTTCCCTAGGCTAGTAGATAATGCACTATAGAATAATAATACATTAAAATTAATAAGAACTTTAATAAAATTTTTAAATAATTTGCAAATTGCTTTTTTCCCCTTATTGGAGATAAAACCATCTGGCGATTGTTTGGGCCACAACAGTTTTGAATGTTAAATCTAATAAATACAATCTTGGGTTTGGAGTGGAAAAATTCCAAACCACTCTGAAAGGAAGACGCAAATTTTAATACATTGGAATATATCGCTACATAAACAAATCTCTAGTTCATATTGACAAACGAACTTAACTACACGAAAAAGAAATATTTTTCATTAAATATATTATATTTGAAGACCGACCATTCTGTATAAATACTAAGCAAACAAAAAAAACAAAATTCTGTTCCAGTTAATGTTCTAATCTTATTTGGCGCTGCCGCCACCATAACAAATGTACATTTGTTTTGTTCTTCCAAAGATGGCCTTTAGTGGTACCGCAGTGCCTCCAATACTACATGCACCTTCATCAAACAAGCCGACCATAGTCTTCAATAAATACAAAGGACCTTTAATCGAAGGATTTCATCACTCAACTTAAATAAAAGCAATGGCATCTGATCGATTATTCAGTTTTCAATAGTGAGCGGAACACATTTATTCTGCCGTGAAAGTTTCCTGTTTGCAAGAGAAAACGTTTATGCTTACGATCAATGGAGTCGTAAAACAAATGAAATTTGCAATTTTTTTTATATCTTCCCGTCCAGTTAATTGAAGGTGGGACATCTTACAAGGATGTTTTGTTTAACTTTATGATATGTTTACGTTTTCATTTACCTATGAATAACCTCGGGAAGATGATAGTTGTCTTTAGCTGACCAAAATCTAGCTTATTTTAAGTACATGTACATATAGCACGTCAATATATATATATATATATATATATATATATATATATATATATATATATATATATATATATATATATATATATATATATATATATATATATAATTGGCGAGCTGAAGGACAAGCCTATAAATCTGTCACTACTTGGGGAAACAAATATAGGAGTAATTTATATATATATAAGTATATGAGAGAGAGAGAGAGAGAGAGAGAGAGAGAGAGAGAGAGAGAGAGAGAGAGAGAGAGAGAGAGAGAGAGAGAGAGAGAGAGAGAGAGAGAGAGAGAGAGAGAGAGCATTTTGCCAATGAAATATTGTATTCATAATTTCAAAATCCAGCCTAAGAAAGAAAGACCTAGAAAGTCATATCACAGGCATCAGATAATTAAGGGACACTAACTACGGCTACATTAGTTGAACTTCAAACGAATTTGCTAATTGCCGTAATGTGCAATGTGCTGAATTGCGGGCGCAGTGAAAAAATTAACAAGCAAAGATTAAACAAGCAAAAATACTCAACGAAGGTTTATAAAATCAAAGAAGAACGAAAACTTATGAACTTGTTGATCTCGTTTCCAGCTACTGCAGTGTTGACATAGAAAATCTACAATGTAAATAATGTAAAATTCTAACCTAAATCAGAATCCGTTGCAGTTTCAGAGTTGCAAAGATATGGTCTACAAATGAGTTTTAAAGTATTTTATTAAAGAATGAAATTTCCGTTTATCAGTTAATGTTACTGACTAATCAAATTTGTTTAGGAAATCTGATGATAACAGTTAAAAACAATTCCAACATTGGGGTAGACGTATCACGGCGAGAAATAGCTTCTTGTGACCATGATTCAGATCTAGAAGAATTACATCTGGCTACAAGAGTTGCAAAGATATTTAGAAGAACTACATCTGGCTACAAGAGTTGCAAAGATATTTAGAAGAATTCATCTGGCTACAATGCTGTTGAGACCTCTTTATTCCGATTTAGAAGAATTACATCTGGCTACAAGAGTTGCAAAGATATTTAGAAGAATTCATCTGGCTACAATGCCGTTGAGACCTTTTCATTCAGATTTAGAAGAATTACATCTGGCTACAAGAGTTGCAAAGATATTTAGAAGAATTACATCTGGCTACAATGCTGTTGAGACCTTTTCATTCAGATTTAGAAGAACTACATCTGGCTACAAGAGTTGTAAAGATATTAAGAAGTATTACATCCGGCTACAAGAGTTGCAAAGATATTTAGAAGAATTACATCTGGCTACAATGCTGTTGAGACCTTTTCATTCAGATTTAGAAGAATTACATCTGGCTACAAGAGTTGCAAAGATATTTAGAAGAATTCATCTGGCTACAATGCTGTTGAGACCTGTTCATTCAGATTTAGAAGAATTACATCTGGCTACAAGAGTTGCAAAGATATTTAGAAGCATTCATCTGGCTACAATGCTGTTGAGACCTGTTCATTCAGATTTAGAAGAATTACATCTTGCTACAAGAGTTGCAATGATATTAAGAAGAATTAATTCTGGCTACAATGCTGTTGAGACCTTTTCATTCAGATTTGAAGAATTACATCTGGCTACAAGAGTTGTGAAGATATTTAGAAGAATTCATCTGGCTACAATGCTGTTGAGACCTTTTCATTCAGATTTAAAAGAGCTACATCAGGCTACAAGAGTTGCAAAGATATTTAGAAGAATTACATCTCGCTACAATGCTGTTGAGACCTTTCCATTCAGATTTAGAAGAATTACATCAGGCTACAAGAGTTGCAAATATATTAAAAGGAATTACATCTGGCTACAAGAGTTGCAAACATATTTAGAAGAATTCATGTGGCTACAATGCTGTTGAGACCTGTTCATTCAGATTTAGAAGAATTACATCAGGCTACAAGAGTTGCAAATATATTTAGAAGAATTACATCTGGCTACAAGAGTTGCAAAGATATGTAGAAGAATTACGTCTGGCTACAATGCTGTTGAGACATTTTTTATTCAGTTTTAGAAGAACTACATCTGGCTACAAGAGTTGCAAAGATATTTAGAAGAATTACATCTGGCTACAATGCTGTTGAGACTTTTTCATTCAGATTTAGAAGAATTATATCTGGCCACAAGAGTTGCAAAGACATTAGGAAGAATTAAATCTGGCTACAAGAGTTGCAAAGATGTTTAGAAGACTTACATCTGGCTACAATGCTGTTGAAAATTTTTCATTCAGATTTAGAAGAATTACATCTGGCTACAAGAGCTGCAAAGATATTTAGAAGAATTCATCTGGCTACAATGATGTTGAGAACTTTTCATTCTGATTTAGATGAAGTACATCTGGCTACAAGTGTTGCAAAGACATTTAGAAGAATTACATCTGGCTACAATGCTGTTGAGACCTTTTCATTCAGATTTAGAAGAATTACATCTGGCTACAAGAGTTGCAAAGATATTTAAAAGAATTACATCTTGCTACAATGCTGTTGAGACCTTTTCATTCAGATTTAGAAGAATTACATCTGGCTACAAGAGTTGCAAAGATATTTAGAAGAATTACATCTGGCTACATTGCTGTTGTGACCTTTTCATTCAGATTTAGAAGAATTACATCTGGCTACAAGAGTTGCAAAGATATTAAGAAGAATTACATCTGGTTACAATGCTGTTGAGACCTTTTCATTCAGATTTATAAGAATTACATCTTGCTACAAGAGTTGCAAAGATATTTAGAAGGATTCATCTGGCTACAATGCTGTTGAGACCTTTTCATTCAGATTTAGAAGAATTACATCTGGCTACAAGAGTTGCAAAGATATTTAAAAGAATTACATCTTGCTACAATGCTGTTGAGACCTTTTCATTCAGATTTAGAAGAATTACATCTGGCTACAAGAGTTGCAAAGATATTTAGAAGAATTACATCTGGCTACATTGCTGTTGAGACCTTTTCATTCAGATTTAGAAGAATTACATCTGGCTACAAGAGTTGCAAAGATATTAAGAAGAATTACATCTGGCTAGAAGAGTTGCAAAGATATTTAGAAGAATTACATCTGGTTAGAATGCTTTTGAGAACTTTTCTTTCAGATTTAGAAGAATTAGATCTGGCTACAAGAGTTGCAAAGATATTAAGAAGAATTACATCTGGCTACAAGAGTTGCAAAGATATTTAGAAGAATTACATCTGGCTACAATGCTGTTGAGACCTTTTCATTCAGATTTAGAAGAATTGCATCTGGCTACAAGAGTTGCAAAGATATTTAGAAGAATTACATCTGGCTACATTGCTGTTGAGACCTTTTCATTCAGATTTAGAAGAATTACATCTGGCTAGAAAAGTTGCAAAAATATTTAGAAGAATTACATCTGGTTACAATGTTGTTGAGACCTTTTCATTCAGATTTAGAAGAATTACATCTGGCTACAAGAGTTGCAATGATATTTAGAAGAATTACATCTGGCTACAAGAGTTGCAAAGATATTAAGAAGAATTACATCTTGCTACAAGTGTTGCAAAGATATTTAGAAGAATTTACATCTGGCTACAAAGCTGTTGAGACTTTTTCATTCCGATTTAGATAAATTACATCTGACTACAATAGTTGCAAATATATTTAGAAAAAATTACATCCGGCTACATTGCTGTTGAGACCTTTTCATTCAGATTTAGAAGAATTAAATCTGGCTACAAGAGTTGCAAAGATATTTAGAAGAATTACATCTGGCTACAATGCTGTTGAGACTTTTTCGTTCAGATTTAGAAGAATTACGTCTGGCTACAAGAGTTGAAAAGATATTTAGAAGAATTACATCTGGCTACAATGTTGTTGAGACTTTTTCATTCAGATTTAGAAGAATTACATCTGGCTACAAGACTTGCAAAGATATTTAGAAGAATTACATCTGGCTACAATGCTGTTCAGACTTTTTCAATACTGGGATGCACTCAAGGAAGGTATATGTTTGCTTATATTTAGCATTTCTGCGACTGTTCAAATAGAAATAAATAGAATAAAACAACAATATTTTATAAATCCTTTTTGACTCAAGTATCCAAATGAATATTAAAATATAGTACTCATATTAGAAAAAAGGCTTACTCTTCATTTTTGTAAATACCTTTATGCTTAAATTATCACCTTCCAGTTGACTGCATAAGTAAGTTCTTGTATTAAATGAAAACATAAAAATGGAGAATTTCAATGTACTGTAAATGAATTAGCTTTCAGCATAAAACTGAATGTTTTTAATTACTTCTAGCTCGTGAATGTTGCCTATAAATCTGCTTGGAAGTAGAGTATGTGTATATTAGATATATTAGATGAGTGTAAGAAGACGGGTCAATTGCTTATCCAAAACCTATGTCAGCAGTTTAAAAACATTAATAAGTTTCATACAATATGTTTTGAAAATTCAAAGTAAATGAGTAAATAACCTTATCTACAATGTAGTCAGACCAATGACGAAACTGCACAGTATAGATATTTCCCTAATCCCGGTAACGTACGTACTGATTTTTCAGATAGTTGTACAATATCATTCATAAAACGCTCAATGGCAAATTAATTTTTCTGAATGAATTGAATTCAAAAATTAAAAAGAATATGAAAATAAGAAGGTTAGATAAAACAATTACAAAACCACACAAGTGCTTTGTTCCGAGTCGGGGAAAGAACTCGTTTGATACAATGTAGGAAGATAAGTCTCAGTATGACTGCCACAAAATTGTAGAAAGCCTCAAAATAAAATTCCACAGAAATGAAAGTTTCAAAGTTTCTTTGTGCCCTCAAATCATTAACGTCTTTCTTGGCATATTGCAGGAACTCGATTTCTAATACCGGTCGTTAAGGATATAATCTGAGTCTACATTAATTTCTTGTTTGCAAAAGAACAAATTATATTTCATGGTGATAGTGAATAGTCAAATTAATAATAAAATTCCATCAGAGATAATATTGACCTTTAATTAATTAATAATGATAGCTTATTTCCGTAAACAAAATAGACCCCACATAATACAGACAGATAGTGTTTTCAATGCACCATAGATTTCGTGCGAAATTTATGTAAAATGCTTTCTTTGTCGGTCACATAAACTAGAGCGTCCACACTTTGCCGCATACGTTAAAAAAGAGCATCAGTTTTAAGAGGTTTTTAAAATTTCAGTAAAAGCCCGTTTTGGTTATATATTTAATCTTTAAATCTTTAAATCTTTGGAAATATGATACATCGATCGATATATTAGATATCTTTACTGCCAATATTGATATTTATCCACAGACACCTCATCAAAATTCTTTTAATCGTTTTGATATTAAGAACATTGTTGAGCTGTCTGTGGATAAAGATCAATATTCGAGTGAAGGTACTGGAAAGTGTCGAGTGAAGGTATTGCAAAGTGAAATCACATATTTATAACCTTTCAACAATTTGTTATTGGTTATAAGGGTAGCATGTAATTCAACATCACAAATTATAGCTTTATACAAATATTATCTACTTTCAAAAATGAATACACGTGTGTTCTCAAATGTTTTGAAGCACACTATGTTCAATAAAACTCATTATATGGCATTCAAATTTAAAGAATAATAATAATAATAATAATAATAATAATAATAATAATAATAATAATAATAATAATAACATAATTCGCATTATTATCAATATCATAATCACTATTATTATTATTTATTTATTTATTTATTTATTTATTTATTTATTTATTTATTTATTTATTATTATATTATTTCTTTATTTATTATTATAACATAATTCGCATTATTATCAATATCATAATCACTATTATTATTATTTATTTATTTATTTATTTCTTTATTTATTATTATTATTATTATTATTATTATTATTATTATTATTATTATTATTATTATTATTATTATTATTATTATTATTATTAAATTTGTTAAATCTAAATTATATGAGTTTATGCTATCTACGAGGACGTTATACCACATCTTAGAAAATATACAAATTTCCTTGTTAATGTTAGCAACCCGAACAAAAATTATATAATCAGCACGACTCAGCACCTATTTATAGATCGTTAAGAACTGAGCAGTTAAAATTTATTTTCCCAAAGGCTGCATTACTAGGGTTGAAATATCTCAGGATAAAAAGAAAATTTATTCATACATTACAAGTGTTTGGAAATGAAACAGAAATATGCATCAGAGAAATGTACCCATGGAAGCAGGCCACCCGGATAATTATTTTCTTGGAGGTGGGAGGAGGTCAAACGCGCAGCGGCCAGTTATTGTTTTACGGGTGTAGGCCAAAACATGTCGAGAAGTAAAATCCAGGCTTGAGGGAGGTACTCCCCTCCCCCTTCGCCTATGTTCATTCTCCCATGCATGAAGGCATTTTCGATACTGTCTCTTTCTTAAGTTCAAGTTTGCTAAGTATGGATCTTTAAGCTACCCGTATCTTCTCTTGGCTTTATTGTACATTATTAAGTCTTTCGTGGATGAAGAATATTGTTACCGATATCAAAACCTTGTATAGCAATGATTTTGACCAAATTCTGAAAGTGTGATTGTGATCTTCCCTCAGTTCTGTTTTAAAAAGTCTTCATTAACGCGTCCTTATGTATTAAAATAACAAAGTAAATATATTTAGGTAACCTGACCTGTTCGTAAAAATGTTAACACTAGAAGTAAACGGTATGCTATGTTGATATCAAAATTATCTTTGTATCTATTAAATATATATGGGGATTTTCTTGAAAGAAGTAAATGTTATTATTCTTTGATTCATTCCAATGTTATTGTGCAAGGATGCATTTCATCGTTTTTAAGAAAGGATAAATGCCACTTGTATTTTGCAATAATACATTCCAATGTCATTGTGTAAGGGCCAATTCCAATATATTCGTGCCAATTATAAAGACAATGGCACGCTTTAATAGCATTAGTTGGGTTAAGATAATGACATAATTGACAATAGAATATGGTACTCGAAGAATTGCCAACTTTTATAGAAAGAATTTGTTGTAAACTCCCAAAATTGTAAAGACCTGAATTATTTCCACCGTCTCTTGTCAAACTGTAGTAAGTTCTACATGTACTTTTTGTTTTTGTAAATGTTATGCAATTTCTAGTTTGCACGTGACATTTTTCGGCACGTCTTTAAAACTGTTTTCAACGTTTCAGTCTAGGAATATTTATTTGTTTGTTTGCTTGCTTGCTTTCCCTCCGGATATTTCACCCTCTGTGTTGTTTAAAAATTAACCATCCTATTTCATTCGAAATAAATTTATAAAATCTGGATGAAAAATATACTTACCTAGAAAGAGTCTCCTCTTATTATCAGTTTATTTACCTCTAACCCATCCGTCTAACCGATTCCAGCATTTTCCACTTATGACCTGCACACAAGGAAGTGTCTCACGTATCACGGCACCAAATGTTATTTTAACAATGCTGTCCTTTTTATCAATGTTTGGATACCTTCTCCGTTAATCAATAAGGACAAAACAGCACTAGCGTAAATTCGATATCCTGTTTATAATGACGGCGCATAATTAGTGTATAAACAATGGAGATATTCTCACTTTAAAGTAATTGATTGATAGTCATTCAATGAAAATCAGTTCAAAGAATTGTTATCCAAAACCACTAGGTTATCGACCGGTACTTCCATCGTCTCCCTCGCCCATCGTAAAATCCTCTTAAAAAGAACTTAATATGAATTCAATAATCCCATATGGACTCAGGTTCTGACGACATAATTAAAGAATGCAGCAGACCTAATTTTCACGTCTGAGGACATGGACAGAGTAATAATTTGCATGTGCAAGATAAAGTTTCAATTAGCGCATACATTATTATTTTATCATGGTCGCATACAATTCTTCTATATTCCGATGTTTTATGAAAGCCATAAATATTCATCTTTTATTCAAGCTGACGTATTGACAGGTTTATAGAGTAACGATGGCTTATATTCGAAGGGCTTGAGGTAATTTCATTTGATGAGGGTTTTTTTATTAAACGGTGTAAAGCGTCATTTTCTCCACTGCAGAAAGTCTCCTATCTATTCAAGATTTAAATTGTCATTGCTTTAAGTAAAACTTAACATATGGAGGTTTCATTTTTTTCTTCTTCAAGTATACATGGCAAACAACAAAAGAACTAACAATTGGAACAATTTGGAAGCAAAATCAACCAGAACTTTGAAACTGTTTTTCCAATAATATAATATCAAAACATTTAAATTAGAAAACAAGTTTTGTTTATTAGCCAAATGTCGCGTGAAAAATATATTAAAAATGTATTCTGTCCAAAAACAAGTTTCTATATTATGTAATGAACGTGTTCTATATAGATTTGATCTAAAGCGATTGTCTTACCGTTTGGTTTGCGGACCGTTCTTAGTCCGTACCAAAATATAGAACTGGTTAGAACTTCCGAGATCGCCACTCTACCTTATGGGTACATGAAGGCGTTATCGCACTATTATAAGAACCAACATTTTTATGGACTTTCTTTATATTTCACTTGTTGGGCCAAACATTTTGTCCTGGGGTCAAAGTTCAGTACTCCTCTCCATCCAGACTGTTGTCCTTTGGGCGAGTTTCCATCCCCTATCCCCTCAAGATGATTTATCCGTAAATATTTAGTGTTGTTTATCGCTCTTTATGTCTAAAATGTATGTCTATTAGTACATTTTTAAGCTAATCTTTCACCATTTTTTTCTTCAAAGTAATTTTTCTCTTCCTTAAATGTTATGGCGCATGCATGAGTGCATTCACTCTCTCGCTTCTTCTCATTCTTTTAATATGTCCATTGCGGATCTTTTCGTTTCAAAAAGATATATATATATATATATATATATATATATATATATATATATATATATATATATATATATATATTATTTTTATTTTTTTTTTTTTTCATAATTTTAACAAAAATCGTCAAAGAGTGTTCTCCAAGTCCTCAGCAAATTTTAATTTGTAGTAGATCTGTATTTGACTGCTTGTTTCCTCTGCTTCTTCCTTTTTTCGTCTTTTCTTTTCCAAATATTCTCTGTTATCTACCTCCTTTCCCGATTCCTTCATATTCGGAGTTGAACTTCCTTCTTTTCCAGGGTGTGTGTGTGGATTTCTTTCTTTTTCATCTTCTGTCTTCTGCTTTCTTTTAGTTTCCCATTACCGTATTCTATTCTATTTTAAGTTTTTGTTTGTTCTTGTTGGTTGCGTGGACTCATTTATTTTGATTTTGCTGTTGCCCCTGTTGATGTTTGCTCTCTTTCTTATCTTTAGTTAGACCTATCCCTTTCGATTGCGTGCACTCTACCTCTACTGTTATTCTTTGATTGTTGCTGCCATTTCCAGCTTTCAGTTATTTCGGCTGTTGCATTCATTATGGAACTACTTGTTGCTCTATGTTGTCTGCTCTACAAGTTTGTGGGATGATACCCCATTACGACACATCAATATCATCTGCCACAATGGAGACTTCATAGCAATATGACTGAAAAATTGTTAAAGTGACATTAAAAATCCAAAACATACATAAAACACACTAGGGCTGCCATAATCCTCGCCATTGAAGGTCTTCGTTCTCTCTCTCTTTCTCTCTCTCTCTCTCACTCACCCCCACCCCCACCCCACTCCCACCCCCATATATATATATATATATATACATACGTGATTTTTAAGTTGGACAATTCTTCATAACCGAGACTGGAATTTATTATATAATGTCTATATAATTTCTATTAGCATTTTGGCCTCGGAAGCATACTGCATGATCCACAAAGGGTGGTTGATAAATTTTCATAGACTTTGGACTTGTGTGCTGTTTGGTTAGATCTTGCCATAGCTGTAATACCCTGGAGAATGAGATTCAGAATCTGATTGTGTTATCACTGGAATCAGACCAGAGTCAAGATTTCGAACTGATAGAATGTCGACTTTAAACTGATTAAAGCTTCGAAAACACTGATATTGTCGACTTCCAACTGATTAAAGCTTCGAAAACACTGATATTGCAAACCACATGTAGAACTAATTACACTGAAAGCTATGACAGTCTCTCACATGCATTACTGAACTCAAGGTTGTAACAGTTTCCCACATGTACCGATAGCACTGATTACACTCAATGTTGTGACTGATTCACAAACGATACTCGCTCTCGTGTTCAGGTCCCGGGTCGTAAGCTTGCACTGGGTATACATGATTCAGATTGTTTTTGTTTATGGTTGCAGGTCTAAAACAAGCATATAACTCAGTTTGTTTTGATGTGTCTGTTACACAATAAAGGCAAAAGGGTGCCGGAGTTCAGCACAACAACCATGAAAATCGTTTAATAGTGACAAGGACACGACGGGTCCACTTATTCTTCATTTCGATTTTTCAGCTCTCGGATTAGTCATGAATAGGTTGTTGTACTGTTACATGTGCTATGCAGGCCACTTCATCATTTCTATTAGACGCATGTTCCTTAATAACCAACGCGCCAGAAATTACAATAGCTTAGTAAATGGGCCCCTCTTGTATCACTTGTGTTTGTTAAATCTAGTGTAATATCTTTCTGTAATTTTGTATTTTCCTTTATTCTTTAATGTCATATAATGGTTTTATTGAAACCTTTGCAAATGAATGAGTGCTATAGATTCCAAGTTTGTTTTCTTCATATCTGATAAATAGTTTACGGCAAAAAAGGCAAATTCACGTTGTCAAAATATCCATTAATATATATATATATTTATATATATATATATATATATATATATATATATATATATATATATATATATATATATATATATATATATATATTTATATATATATAAATATATATTTATATATATATAAATATATATATCTATATATATATATATATATATATATATATATATATATATATCTATATCTCTCTATCTATCTATATATATCTCTCTCTCTCTCTCTCTCTCTATATATATATATATCTATATCTCTATATATATATATATCTATATATATCTATCTATCTATCTATATATATATATATATAACTGTCCTTATTGGATTTAACACGTAATTAGTGCTATTACTTATTGTAAATGCGTAAAGAACATATTTAATAGAAATTACTTTAATGAATATATGATGACAAATTATTCTAAAAATACAGAATACATCAATATTAACGTTTGAAATTATTGAAAGTCTGCGTTTAGAATGTAATATTGTGACATTGTGGATCAATTGCCTTTGAAGGAACCACTTGGTTTGATCTAGCTGTAAACAACGTACTGATAAGGGTTACGCATAACATGGATAATAGGATGCAATTCAATCAATCTGCATCAACAGATAACATGCAGTTCATTTTGCATACGTGCAGGTGACTTTGAGTCATTGAATTCCACTCTTGATTGACAAACAAGTTGCTGGTTCTGATTTCCTGTATGCTGTGTTTGGCTGAACAAAACGTTTTTAGCGAACGATTGCAACATTTAGTCAATAAAATAACAGTATGTGTTGACATTCACCAGTGAAAAGGCATATTAACTGGTCTGCAGGGTCAATTATTGTTTTTAGA
Organism: Potamilus streckersoni; assembly: GCA_016746295.1. Lineage (NCBI taxonomy): Eukaryota > Metazoa > Mollusca > Bivalvia > Unionida > Unionidae > Potamilus > Potamilus streckersoni. The sequence goes on from JAEAOA010001128.1 coordinate 137,068, forward strand.
GTATAACAATGGCTTTAACTGACCGTGGCTCAAACAGGTTTTAATGATATATAGAAGTATAGCATCCTTATGTTACCAGAGCGTTCCTGAAGAAAATAAATCTTATTTTATATATACCATGCGGGTTGATTACTTTATATCATCACAGATAAAGGAAATTGCATTCGGTATATTCCGTGCTCGATACGAAGCAATGTTGCAGTTAGGATTTAGAGTAATTATGTCTAAAAATCGTAGCATTATTTTCGTCAGATTAGAGTTTAACCAAAGGTCGAAAAGTTTTGTTTCTCGACTTAGTACAAAATGTTGCTCAACTGTGTTGACACATAACCTTTTTCTTAGCATCCATTCGCAATATATTTTTTGAAAAAGGGTGTTGATATTGTGAACAAAAGCTAGTAGATTAAATGTTACCAAACCTGGATCAAAAAAATGCAGTCGGAGTTTCTCAGATATAAATATCACATAAGCGAGTCATGAATATATTAAAACTTGGAATTTTAGCGTCCAGTATTATGCGTTGAAAACAACTACCTCTTAGACTTCATATCAAATTGTGACTGGCGTATTCACAATCGGAGGCTCATATTAAATTGTGACTGGTGTATTCATAATCGGAGACTCATATTAAATTGTGACTGGTGTATTCATAATCGGAGGCTAATATTAAATTGTGACTGGTGTATTCATAATCGGATGCTCATATTAAATTGTGACTGGTGTATTCATAATCGGAGGCTCATTAAATTATGGCTGGTGTATTCATAATCGGAGGCTCATATTACATTATGATTGGTGTATTCATAATCGGAGGCTCATATTAAATTATGGCTGGTGTATTCATAATCGGAGGCTCATATTAAATTATGACTGGTGTATTCATAATCGGAGGCTCATATTAAATTATGGCTGGTGTATTCATAATCGGAGGCCCATATTAAATTATGGCTCGTGTATTCATAATTGGAGGCTCATATTAAATTATGGCTGGTGTATTCATAATCGGAGGCTCATATTAAATTATGACTGGTGTATTCATAATCGGAGGCTCAAACCAATACTCAGATCATCGTCGTGATCGGAAATGAATGAATAACGGGATACGAACAAGCTAAATGATGACGAATTTGCTTTTGAAAAGAATAATTATATGTGTTTTAAGCTGGGCTTGTCGAATGGAAACATATTTAAAATAACCTTATCTGAATTCTTTCCCTTTAGTTCAGTTTGTATGTAAGTAGTACGCCATGTTCATTAATAGGTTTCCCTCTATACAACCCACTCCTCTTTGTTCTATACTAAAAGTGTAAGCTTTTAGAATGTGTTGTGCATGCCAATTAGTTAACCAGTCAAGTTTTCGTTTACATGTAAGTCTAACAACAGTTTTACGTACATACATTGCTAGCTAAATATATAGTGGAGATAAGCGAATTTTTTTTAAAATATGGAATACTGTTAGTGCAACGTTTGAATATTTTTTATACCTCGTGATTACGACTTACGAAATAGTAATTGCGAATGCCACCTCTTAATATATAGTTTTTTCGACTCTCGACTCTTAAGCTAAGTAAGAGAAGAGAGCGAGAGCCAACAAGTTTTGTAAATGCAACAAGTAATGCTTACGTAGTGGAAAGTGTTTATGAGATGAAAACTTTCATAGAGTCAAATTTCAATGGTAATGCTAAATTCTTTATCTATAATACAGCACATTAGCATATACTATCCAACACACCGTGGGTAGTGGCTGATATTTCGATCTCTCCTATCCAACACCCCATACTATACTATCAACATGTGTAGTGACCAATACCCAGTCATTAATTATCCATTATCCTTAGTTCTGTAAACTTTAGCTCTGCAATACCATCCCATGACAAACATAAAACGGATTTTAAACGTATGAGCCAAGAACGAATTTTAATTAAACATATGGACACTTTTAACACTGGATTTCACTGAAGACCACAGGGTACCTTCTAATGTAAACCTGCAACGTAAAGTTTATTCCGTATAGCCACAGAGATTTATATTCAACTGTTAGTTTGCTATTCCAAAATATCTTCTAGCACAAAGTCATTGTTAAGGTTAAAAATGACCAGACAATTTGACATCTTACTGTAGATTAAGAATTAACACTTGCCACTAGAGACTTGATACGAATATGTCAGTTCTAAAATCTCGGATTTCGGTATACAGCAAGAACTCACTTGGTAATAAATCGGGGCTGTATGTTAGATAAAGCACTTTTTGGATGATGTGCTCCTTCATGAAGTCTGTCACGTTAACACATTAATGCGAATGGGTTCAAAGAGTAAATTAATACAATACGTACCATAATCATACGGCTTGTTCAGTATTGTTCCGGAGCATAAGACAATACTTTGGATGCATACGTGTCCTGTGACGATGGTTGAGACAGGTACATATACCGCGAGGACGGGGCCATTTACATCGAAAACATGAGTATAAACATCTCTAAACAATGAAATTATGTCACGTGATCTTTTACTTATGACACATTTTTTAGCTTCAGCCTTTATTGTTTTCTCTTGAATCGAGTTCAAAAAGTTTGATCTATGTTTCAGCACCTGTGATACTCATATATTTCGAACATATTTGGTAACTCTTTTCATACTCGGACAGCAGTTGTTCGGCGATTTCAATCCGAGTTTGGTTTTGATCAGCCGTCAATAAATGTTTTGCATACAACTTTTAAGCTTCATCTGATTCTCAATATATTGATAACAACGGACGAAATAATGCCCATATTACCTACATATAATTGAATTGCTTGTATGTTAGTTTTAATTTCTTTTTTAAATTTTTATTTTATTACATGTTACTGAAATTATAACTTTATTCACTGGATTTGACATTGTTCCTAAAAATTAATTCAATTCCATTTTAACCTGGTAAATAACCAATATTGCTATATTGTACTTTTAGCTGACCTAGTTCCATACCTTGATCCAGAACTGTTGTAAACATTGTTTGCTTTAAATTTCAATTTTAATGTGGGTATCATCGATTTCTTTAGCTAGGCTATACTGGCGTACGTTATAGTCGGCTGTGTAGTGTCAAATGATCTAAAATTGCGTTTCAATTAGAGTTAAAGCAAACGTTTTTTAGTAAAATAGTCAGTCGTTATCGACACCCTTAGAGCTTAAAGGTGTTTTGATGTCGTCAGTTTGATTTAAAATTATTTTTTCTGATTTAATAATTTATATTCCCTGGAAAATGCAATTCTTGGACAAATATATTTATTGATTTTTTATTCAGGAATTTTAACCTGGAGCATTATAAACTGTGATTCAACGAAGAACTATTGACTCATCAACATAAAGCAGATTATAGAAGACTTACATATTGGAATTTCATCGGATTTCGAACTTTGATTCATTTAGAACTTTCTAGTGATAGGACATATACATTTAAATTCTAGGATTACTTTCTGGATTATATTCACAAACCGTAGGTCATTTTTCATATTTTATCTTGTTTTCTAGGGAAATAAATTATTTTGTTAAATTTTACTAAGCTTATTGGCTTCACTCTTTTCGTTGATACTTTTGTACGAGCCTAGGCACGTAGCAGAATATCGCAATTAATTACATCAGCTGGAGAGTATCCTGCAAGTGAATGAATTTTGAAAAATTGTCTTTGCACACCAGCAGACATCATTCTCCTTGTAGACATTTTTAGCCACTGTTGTTTACCTATATAGCAATCATTTACCTATGTCTTTGCTACACATATCCTCAGGTGTCCTGTGCACGGCGTATTGAGCTGCATATATTTGAATAAAACTCTATTTTCACTATCGAACAACATTAACTCCTTTGATAGGTTCAAAGAAATAAACTGTGGTAACAAAACTATTTGGGAGCGTTTTAAGTATTGCTTGCATAATAAAGGAAGGCAAAGATCTAAATTTCTGATAAAAGGTTAATATGTTTAATATACCAGCTTAGAAAATATTTCGACACCTCGTCTGTGGTAGCATTTACTTTTTAAACAAATATTGAGATTTTGAAGATGCAATGAAATTCATTACCATTCTCATTAAATTCACGCATGTCCAACATCAGATCGCCTATATCAGCACAATACAAGATCCAATTATAAAAGGAAGTTTTAATTTAAATAAATATAATTTTCTTGCCATTGCGATGGTATAAAGCTAAAGAAGTCTACATAATATCAGGCAAATTTAAATAATTTATGCATTTATGAGAGATGAAAATCTCAGCTACCTGTCCTTGTTTAAATTAAATCAGCAAGCTTAAATTAACAATTTTTAACAGGCACTTTCAAAAGTTGCAAATAAACCGTGAACCACATCAGAGATGCTCATCATCACAATGGGGGATGCCATCTTATGTTACTTTTCATATCAGTGACAAACTTAAATACTTAAAATTTTCAATCGTCGCAAGGGCAAAGACGAATGGCGTTTGCATTGTTAGTGTATGTCATAAATAGTTCAGTTTTTCTTAACAACTATTACTTAATGTAAATTTCATTCTACAAGATACTAAATGTTTGCTATATAAAATCTGTACTAAAATAATAATGTAAACAAAATGTTTTTGAATCAGACCAAGATAAATATGTTCACTTCTATTGATAATAATCTTAATATTATACTAACACTCATAGATAAAATATTAGGTATGTATTAGTTGTTTACAGAATTAAAACAAATATTAATTTCGGTCAGGTACACAATTAATTTTGTTTTGTAACAGGTCTACTACAGGATACAATTTTGCATAACCCACAACATATAATAAATAAAAAAACAGCCAAACAATGCAAATTAAATATACATAATAATAGGCTGTATACCATAATACCATACTGAATAATTGTTATGGCGGAGACTCCATTTATCCGCATGTAGAAAGACCATTTAATCATACTAGAGTGATCATAGATTCTCTATAGTTCTTGGCAAAACAGTTACACGAATAACTTTACCGACTGTATTTATTGAACACAAAATACATCCCCAGAAAATGAGTAACAATAAATCATCGGAAAGAAAACAACTGAAACTCCAACATCTGTAAATATAGTCTATGATGGTTATAATATCAAACAGTTATTATATCAATGTGCTTGCACTTTCAGATTTAGTTCTTGGCAGACATATTCAACACCTTAGAAATGTTTGCTTCAGAACAAAACTGGTTATGAAGATTTGAACACTGTTTAAATATTTGTAGAATGTTTTAATTGTTCAGTTTTGCCAGTGGTAAATACAATATTTAAATCTTTATAATATGATCATGGAAGTCATTCATGCTATGACCATGGAAATCATGTCTTGCATATGCTAATATCAACAAGGCAGCAAAAGAATCTACTTACACAATATACAAACAAAGATTGCTGGAAAGAATGGTCCGTTGGCCAGAGGAAAAAATACACGTATATAGACAGTTTATCCGAACTTTGAAATTTATTATTTATTTCTGTTCGAAAGTAGTCGTTAACACTTTGTTCAACAAATAGAATAAGCTTGGATCAATTTATAGAAGCAAAAAGTATCCAAACTTATCAATCCGAAATCTATTAATAACATCTATAAGTGGTGTATTCTAATTAATATTATTATTAGATTTGCATTCCATAAACAACTTCCGAAGTGCAGTACTGGTATAATATTTCCTAACGTTTTAATTTCAAACTGATACTTAAGTAAATCATCAGTCTTTTTGTCTTAAAGAACACCATTGTCAAAAGTCAATATCTTTTGTAGTATCGAGGATAATATTACAATAGTAAAAAAATAAAGATAAGCAAAGTCTATGCAGACATCTAAGTCTGTACACATATCTTTTTATTTTAATAGTGCTTAAATTATATATATATATATATATATATATATATATATATATATATATATATATATATATATATATATATATATATATATATATATATACATATATATACATATATATATATATATATATATATATATATATATATATATATATATATATATATATATATATATATATATATATAAATATATATATATATATATATATATATATATATATATACATACATATATATATATATATATATATATATATATATATATATATATATATATATATATATATATATATGGCGGTATATGGAGGAAAAAAACAGAGAACTGGATGGGTTTCTGTGTCTGTCTAGCGTGTGAATCAAATGTAATATGGGATTAACAGTACGTTCAAGCGATTGGAATTGATTTTATTGTTAATGATGCGATTACAATAGTAGTTGACATAATTGTGATTTTCATTCTAAAGGAAATGTAGCAATGAAACTAAAGGGAAGTGATATAAATGGTTTGTAGTCTAAAGATTTTTATTTAGGATCAATTTATGCGAAAGGTAAATACAAAATTCATTTAAAATGACGTTCCTGTATATTTATGCTGGAAGGTAAATGATAAAAGTATAAAGCTAACGGAAAAAGATAACATCAGGCTAGTGATGTATCGTGTGCTTAAATACTCTTTAACGTCATACACGAGACATGTGACTTCTCTAAAGCAATATTGTCCATAATGAACAACCAAAATACATATCACTGAACTGGCGAATATTTCTTTACTGAAAGTTATTGAATGAAAGGCTGAAATGTTTGATTCAGGAGTACTGATTTAACATTTAAGATTCCCGGCGAACGAGCTATAAAATCAATAAATCTAGGTAATAAACAAGTTCAAAATATCACATTACCAGCGATGACAGATGAATTTAATAGAACATATGCTGACACAATAAAATCTGTGACTGGTGTAATGCATTACAACGAAGATGTAAACAAATCATAGAATTAATTCAGCATCTGAACCAGATGTTGTTTAGTTTCGATTATTTTAAACGAGTTATGATAAAACTATCCATAAATGGGTTCAGAAAGATGACAAAAATGTCTTACGTTAATACGTTGAAAGATTTGATACAATTTCCAAAAAATATAATTTCCATAAATTAAAAGAATCATTAATATCGCCAGGGAAAACGTTCCAAGAATCCTCGAGGCGTGGAAAAAGTAGCCCGACCACCAGGCATTTTCCGATACAATAACGATCCATACGGTGGCGACCGTCATGTCGCACGGGGCATCGTCAGTTTCACATCAACGATCGCTGTCAATCTAGTATGTGACATTATTGATGGAAGTTATGAAGTCGGTAACGAAGTTACTGGTGATATATCCAACCAGGACCAGCAAGGATACGTTCTCTACTTATTTACCCCTCAAGTCTCATCAGGTTATTTGATTGTATCAGAACCAATCAATGTTATTTATCTAAAATGTCATAATCCACTCTTATCTTGAACACATTTCAAACTTACAGAACAATCTGGATAATTTCTCAATGTTAGGTCAAAGTCGTTAAATTTAAATCTGTATGTGCGTTCGTAATTACCTCGTCATCGTAGGCCATGATTAGATCACGGCAGAATATACCAAGTAAATAAAATGTCAAGGATACAATTTTGATTTGTTTTACGAACATTGGGCCATGATAACGCTTATTATTTTAACAATCTGAGGAACCGCTCCAGTGGCCTAGTGTTTAGAGCATCCGCTTCGGATGAGGGAGGTCGTGGGTTCGTTCCCCGATCGAGTCATACCAAAGACTTACAAAAATAGTACTAACAGCTACCTCGCTGTTAGGACTGGTCAGCCTGATGTCAAACTCATGTGACTGGGTGGGACATCATGCTACATACCTGCGTCATGATGCCCCAGTGCTAGACATCACTATAAAATTCCACACTGCAGACATCGTAGCGATATGACTGAAAACGTGTTAAAAGCTACGTTAAAAATTATAAACACCACACCAAAAATCTGAGGTATCTATTATAGTTGGTGAATCGGAACAAATATTATATATTTATTATGAAAATGTTACGATAGGCCACTTTGGCCGTGATAATGTTGAACCACTGTGGAGTATTACAATAATTATATAATATTTATAAGAAAACTGCAATACTCAACTGTCATAAATGTTTGATGAATCGTGACAATCATTATATATTTATGATGAAAATGTCCAGATTCGCCACTTTGTGTCATCGGGGGTAGGCAAGTAAGATTATAAATGAACTGTTCTGTCAGAACTTTACAGGTGACAATTTTAGTTTCGGACTCACTGTGATCAGAGTCACACTCAACGATATCGTCGTTTCCATCTTTAGCCAGTAATTCTTCTATCATTAGCTGTTTTATACGAGCGTGCACGAGTCTTTTCGTTTCGTATTCTTAAGATAATTCTAACCTAACCTTCTCAAGAAAACAGTACAAATAATTTCACTTGAGTATCCGTTATTGCAGTAGGAGATCGTAACATCGCTTACTGAATTAACTTTATGAATCTATAATCGTAGGGCAAGGTATGCATATTTTCTGATTTTTTAATTGCAATTGATTCAGAATCGCTCACAATTTTATCAGGATCAAGTTGTTCAGATATTTTCACACTTCTGTGTTGTAATTGCTTAATAGAATCAAAAATAGCAATTAATATTTTCATGATTTATTATATGATAAACATTTGTTCAAATAAGAAAAAATATTTCTGAATGAAAATAAAAATATATATCGGAATTCTGAATGAAAATTAATATAAATTTATTTCTAAATATAAATAAATACAAATATGCTTCAGAAATCTGAAGAAAATATTTTTTTTTTGCAAAACATATAGTCACAACACAACCCCATGTGAACTCCTAGGTTAAAAAACACTGTGCTCAGTGGCATTCGAATTAATCCCATGTAAAACCCTAGGTTGCCAAAAGACATCCTATCAGGCTCAGGGGTTTTCGAAATTAGACGAAACAAACCCCAGATGAACTCCTAAGTTGCCAAAAACATTCTAGAAGGCTCAGAGGGTAATTTGTGCAAACACACAAACCCCATACGAACCCCACATAAAGCAAACAACATCCTAGAAGGCTCAGAAGTTACATATGAACTTAGCTCTAGGAAAAAACAGTTACAACTTAACTAACTTATCTCTAGGACAGCACATAAACAATGGTGCCTTTTTCTATGTTCAACATAAATCTGCACACAATCAACCTCGGGGAGTGCAAAAGTGCACCCACCAATTCATGATATGGTGGGAGAGTATTTGTTCTGTTGAATTTTGAGGGTTGGCGGAGTCCCACTGTTAAGAAAAATGTATCACGGGAACAGAACTCAAGACCTCGAGTATGAGCATCCATAGCGCTAGCAATGAACATTCGTTTATATATATATATATATATATATATATATATATATATATATATATATATATATATATATATATATATATATATATATATATATATATATACACACAGCTGGACCAATTTTATCTTAGCTATATATATATATATATATATATATATATATATATATATATATATATATATATATTAGCACTGACTCTGTCACCTTGACTATGTCAAGGATGATCAGTGTTATACCATCAAAATATTTTTCTAATTCTGAATAAAGTTTTCAGTTTTATATATGCCATTTCTGCCTCCTTAAAATATATTTTCAAGCCTCTTTTTGCAGTCAGGGCAGAACTTTGTTAGCAAATGCGTTGGATATATTCCGCCAACTACAATGATACATGCAGTCTTTTGCGATCGATATGTGAAGCAGTTATGTACAATATCAGCCTATGACATAATATCACGGCTGAGCTTTTTATATTTGTTTAAGAATATATTTTCTGAAATTAATACTTTCATATAGTTAAGATATCTGGACTGGAGAGAAATTTAAACAGTATTAGACAGTAGAACTATAACTGCTTGACTACTATATCATTGATGACGGATTTTTTTCACTGAATATAAATGTGTGGTCAAGCAAAATGCAATAATAAAAAAGGGAGACAACAATTTGATTGCTCTATCAGCGGTGACAAATTTATCTCGCTTCAATGCATATACCAGAGCGTTATCTTTTGTTCGAATATTTTCGAACATCCTGATTTAGTAATATTTTCTGCCACACGTTGTACTGGATTCGAATTAATACCAAGATATTTACCAGCCGCAGTCATTGATGGAAGAATTATTTCTTAACCAGTCTCAGTATTAGTGGATTCAATAGTTGTCTTTCCAAACATTTTACATCTCCCAGTATTTCCAGGTGTAGAATTCTTGCTTGGTGTAACAACAGTTATTTTTTTATTACCGTCAATATGAGTAATTACAAGTCCTTCTTCGATGATCCCATGAAAACATTCAAATATAAACCTATAGAATAAATATATCTTTTTTTCCAGCACTGAATTTAAGAAAACTAGTATTAGTAACAGAACAGTATGAAGGAATTTGAGAGATTATCCACACTTGAACTTTTCACTATCTCGGCGGGAGCGAGTAAGGTTTGTTCTTGTCAGACTCAATGACTTTGATAAATAGCGATATAATCGATCCATGAAGCTATAAAAGAATTTCGCAATAATGGTGCGGCTTATAATTGGTTGACATTCAGGATCATGAACGACAACACTGTTAGTGTTGTTGTCGATGGTAGAATGAGCGACGAACGAGGTAAAAATATTACTATCTATCTTGACAATCAGCGACATATTATTTTAGCAAAATTTATTATAGAGACAGATGATGATACTTGGATTATCCGTGATAAAGGTTAACCTTTATAACTTCATGCTGGAAATAGTACAGCTACATTAAATGATAAATCCAAGCCAGGATCATTAACTTGCATTGATAAACCATATTATGACTGAGCATATCCAGTAACGGCAAGTATCTACGCGATATGTCAGCTAAAAGATAAACCTAGCGTTGATGATCTCAAACCAATGAAATATCAAGGAGACTAAACTGCGCAGCTGAGACAGTTATGGAACATTTCTCAAAAGCAATGAGTGGAACGGTTTAACGTATCTACGAAGTAGAAAAAAAATGTTGCCAGAAACAGCAACTCTGAGTGACATATTTTTTAATAAGATAGAAAAGAAATTGAGATTTCTAATAAAATAAAAAACACTAACCGGAATTTTTTTTTTATATAAACCGAGATATACAAAAAGAACCCATGTAACAATCCTTGATCATAATGCACATGCATAGACTGAAGCTGTAACAATACTTTCACGAGATAGAATGGTCAGATTTAATGACTACATATTCAATACTATATGAGCATTATCAGCTAGAATTATACTGTATCTGTTTGGTTATTTCAGAGTTCATAGTCCGTGAATAACGATCAATTTGTAACACATGATGGAGTGATTTGCCGTAGAGAACATCTCTATGAAGAAATGAAGCATTTTACATTGAAATATAATTCGGATGATGAAGTGGAGCAAATTACTAAATAATTACTTTACAGTTCTATTTGTTGCTGCCCAACCTGCTCAGGAGAAAGATTCACGGTCTCCGACACGATCAGAATAAATTGAAAATATTCAGCATAGTTGTGTCTAATATGGACATGGCGGATTATGGAATACCAAATACGATCATCGTAAAGCTATATCGGTTGATATGGTTGCATGTTATCCTGGAAGGTTTCTTCGATACGAAAAATGTTCTGAATGCTTTAAAAGATTCGGACATTCCACACATGAAATGACAATAGTTACCATAAATGGGTCATCACCTAAGTTTGATTTCATTGGATTCGATTGTTTAAAATCATTTAACTTTTATTCCAATCTTCAACCGATCGCTTATGCGTGGTTTCAAAATATCTTCGAAGAATAATAATTGGTAAGTTTATTCAAGGTGGTTCGTATGATCGTAATCGGAAATGTACACGATTAATCATGAATGATTCTGAGCTCGCTTTTAACGAACAAAGAAACATTTATAAGCAGAGGTAATGTTTATTCGTCAGACGGCTCTAAATTAAATACAATCATGAGTGATATTGATGGTGAGTCACCACAATTTACTCTTTTAAAATCTTCTATGCTCGCTTACATATTTTGTTTATAAATTTATTATTGATGATAGATATATTTTCTTGTTATGCTGTCAGAGTTGCTACGGATTCATTATATATAAATAGCATGTAAGTAGATTTGGTAAAACCGTAACGCGATATTGATGGATGAGGATCATTGACAATAAAAAAGAAAAGTATAATTGACTATTTTTAATCAGCAGATACTGATATCAAATAAATATATTACGGTAATTACAATCAAATACCAGTATCAACATCACCAACTGTATTTGATCCCGTAGCAAGATATAAAGCGATTTATCAAAATAAACCAGGAGGTTCTGATAAAATAACACGTGTATTTAATTATTTCGGCACGGTACTTCGTACTTCGCTGATATGAATGTGCTGACACCTAGATACAGAGTAGCAAGAGAAATAAAACAAGGAGGAGTAAAGTCACGTACATGCAATAGTTTCTGTAGATGGTGTGCAGATACATGGACACCTGAACAAATGGGAAATATATTCCCAAAATCATCATCTGGCATGAAATTTGTATGGTGTCGTTAGAAACACTAAAACTATTTCTTAACTGGTTATTAATGAAATGTGCTGCTGTGATGATGTACGGCAATCACGGTTAACTATCACCTTTTTGGGCAGTCTCCAAACAAATGGTTAAATATCTGGATTATCGATGATAGAATAGGATGGTCAAATTTAGTTTATCTTGCAGTGTCTCGAGTCAGCAGAATACCTCAACTAAACAGGGTTATTATGAATGCTACGGAGAATAATAATCAAACTTTTAGCGCTAGCGAAGTTGTCGTCGGCGTAATAAGATAAAAACTATTTGGTTATAAACAATGTGATAAAAATAATCGCGATTTTGATATCAATGGTGAATTAATTATGACACTAAAACAACGGCAGAACAATCATTGTGCAAGTTGTAACTGCAATATGCTATGAGAATATTCGAGTAATACTTCAAGACAGTTCAGCATAGACAGATGGAAAAATGATCATGGTCATACACGTGATAATGTTATATTGACATGGCTTGAATGCAATCGACGTCGGGCGCTTATTTTCTAAAGTGAACGTGGTAGCAATTGTGTGTCTTCAGGAATTACTTGTAATTGTTCACCTACAAATCCACGTTGAGGAGCAGTTGAATCTAGTCTGTAGATGGCGGGTCTACCAGTGAATGTAACTACGCTAGAAAATTGATGTGTTCACGCTCGAGATAGGATCAGTTGCTCTTTTTTACTTCCTGCAAGTTCACCAGGTTCAATAAATACCTTACAGTTACACTACCTATCCCTGGTTGTTTTAAAAAATCACATAGTTGTCCTTAACCATCTCTACGGGGTATATGTTTCTTTGTAATTGCATTAATAGGTTTCAGAGAATTTGCACAAGTAATTGCATTATTTAACGCAGCTATCTCATTTTTGTAATCTTGCAAACCATTCACGAGATTTCATTTCATGTTGCTCTGAAATATTTTTTCGCATATTTGTATCCAACTTACCACTTAGCGAGTGTTCGATTAAAACGTTCAACGATTGCCTGATCTAGATGAATTGCGATGTGTCCTTCTTTGATTTTGACATTATGTTTTTATCTGCAGCGATGATACTGCACCAAGAAATTCTTCGCCTGGATCAACATGTAAGTAATTGTGGCCAGCGTAATGGTCCTCGTTGATAAATTAGTACAAACTCAGATGTTGTTTTTGTTGATAGCGGCTCCGCTTCTTTATATCTACTTGCAGGATCAACGACAGTTAAAACGTATTTGTATGTGCGTGATTGACGTCCATGATGCTTGATGAACTTCATTGGGAACGCTGACATCAAAATACGCGTATTGAAATTTTTCGGTAGACGTAGATAGATTTGTCATATTGAATGTTGTGCTAACCACGCAGCAGCAAAAGCACGTGAGACTTTTTCTGCTTCAGCAAGTTTACTAATAGCTGCTCTACCTTTCCAATAACCTCTCGGGGAATAATAAATGGACTAAATTATAATAAAATTATATAATCAAATACCCAGCCCCTAGTATTGTTTTATGAAGAGAGTGACGCTATTATTTTTAATCATTGATATGGATGAAGTGCCATCTGTAAATAACCTTGATGGAAATATTAATAATTTAAGGGTGTACGATGATGTCATGCTTGACAAACAATCAAATCCAGCTATGATATTTTTCAGAGGCAGGCATAAAACTGCAGAAGTTATTTATGTTACAAAGTGTTATACACAAATTCCAAAAGTGATCATAGATAACTTAATATATTAGTTGTGTTTAATGGAGTTGATAATCATACGCTGAAAAATATTTATTATACTGGTGTTCTGGGGACATGAATATGAACAAATTCAACAATGCATTTGCACACGCGCAATATACCCCTTTTGGATGAGTGGAAACAAAATGAGTGAGACGCAAACAAAACAGGCCTAAACTTTGGAAAAATATATCAATGAACGAGTAACAAATTCAAACTAACCTATTGATTTTTGTTGTTGAAATATGTATGTTAGAGGATCCAGTTTGGCGATTTTGACCTTATTTTATCCCTTCGTAGGATATTTTATTTTTGCTCACGGATCCTCTATGAAAGTCCACCCTCTCTGCTGCTTAACCGGTGAATTCAAAATCAGGTCACATCAAGGTGTCGAAAATTGTATCATCAGGTAGAATGACTAAAATCCACTTTATCGATTGATAGACATTGGAATACACCTCAATGAAAATTAAATACAGTTCAATCTGATGCATGCTGAAATATTGTTTAAACGTCCCTGATGTTGTTAAGATTATGGCGAATCATTAACGAGTTTCGATGCAAAACATCGCCGACCGTTTAAATCATTTCTTCTTTATTCAAGTGTAAACCAGTATTTAAAATAAGATTCGTTATTTCTTTTAGTTCAGTGTATTTAAAGATGACACAAAAAATTGTCTTTTGATAATAGAGTCTGTTGATTGTCACTGAAAACAACTCGAATATTTAATATTAAAGCAATACTACCAAAAAAAGTATACCGTATTAATGTATGTATGTATGTATGTATGTATGTATGTATGTATGTATGTATGTATGTATGTATGTATGTATGTATGTATGTATGTATGTATGTATGTATGTATGTATGTATGTATGTATGTATGTATGTATGTATGTATGTATGTATGTATGTATGTATGTATGTATGTATGTATGTATGCATGCATGCATGTATGTATGTACGTACGTACGTACGTACGCACGCACGCACGCATGCATGCATGTATGTATGTATGAATGCATGCATGCATCTATGTATGTATGTATGTATGTATGTATGTATGTATGTATGTATGTATGTATGTATGAATGTATGTATGTATGTATGTATGTATGTATGTATGTATGTATGTATGTATGTATGTATGTATGTATGTATGTATGTATGTATGTATGTATGTATGTATGTATGTATGTATGTATGTATGTATGTATGTATGTATGTATGTATGTATGTATGCATGCATGCATGTATGTATGTACGTACGTACGTACGTACGCACGCACGCATGCATGCATGCATGTATGTATGTATGAATGCATGCATGCATCTATGTATGTATGTATGTATGTATGTATGTATGTATGTATGTATGTATGTATGTATGTATGTATGTATGTATGTATGTATGTATGTATGTATGTATGTATGTATGTATGTATGTATGTATGTATGTATGTATGTATGTATGCATGCATGCATGCATGCATGCATGCATGTATGTATGTATGTATGTATGTATGTATGTATGTATGAATGTATGTATGTATGTATGTATGTATGTATGTATGTATGTATGTATGTATGTATGTATGTATGTATGTATGTATGTATGTATGTATGTATGTATGTATGTATGTATGTATGTATGTATGTATGTATGTATGTATGTATGTATGTATGCATGCATGCATGTATATATGCATTTTCATTTATCCTCCTGATACTGAGAAACATGATATTTGCATGACTTTCCATTTTAGGTCTATTATAATGAAAAACAAATACAATTTTAACTAACAATGTATTATTATTATTGGAAGTAGTCGTAGTCATAGTACTACTACCAAAAGTAGTAGTACTAATAACAATAGTAGTAGTAGTAATTGGTGTTGTTATTGTTGCCAAAAATGTATGTCCTTACTATTGGTGGCACAATGTTGTAATTAATATTTATATTTCTTTCTTATTTTGATGTAAACGTTTTTATAATACTTAAAAAATATGACCAAAATTATATTTTGAATGGAAAATTAGTAGATAAATCATTGTCTATATTTTAAGAATGTAAATTATTTTAGATTTTGTTCCCCTTCAGGATATTTTAAATATTTTGTTTTGATTTTCTATGAGCTGGAATATGATAAACGCGCTCATTTTTGTAATAAGTTCTTTCTCTAGACTTTATTTAAAAGTACATTAGTAAACATTCATTGTTTTTATCATCACATAAACTTATTCATTTGGCATTCTTCAACCCATAGAGACGTTTAATAGCTATAGTATTCAATTTGTCCAAAATTGTACATAGATGAGAGAAAGAATCTTGGGAGGTCTTAAAATGAATGTATTCTTTCATACCAAATTTATGGGTCAACTGTTAGGAGGCAGTTAGATTCATATTGTGTTGCTTCCAGTTTTTCTTAAATAAACGAATACCCCTTTGCTTGGAGAGAACATCTATTATTGCTGATAGAGACCGAAAGAAAGACATACACACTGAGAGAGATAGAGATAGAAAGAGAATGATTGATGTATAGGTATATTAAAACAAATGTTCATACAAACGTGTAGAAAGACAGAATTTCTCTCCTTTCCAACAGCTATACATTCCAATAACCTAGCAGCGTCACTGGAGTATGAAAAATTGATCAGTGTAACCTACTTTTGCTGTTGATGAATCGTCCAAGACCCACTGTAACGAACATAAAAGGTATAGGAAAGTACAAACACCTACACCAACAGCAATGTTGACACCTACACCAAACAACAATGCCAAGACAAACAACAACGCTGTCGAAGAAGTAATATTTTTCTCTAATGTCATGAAGGCTTTACAAAAGCTGGGAAGACAAAGATTCAGATAGATAAAACAGATATAGACATATAGACAGACGATGATTTTGTGTGTAAATAAATGAATATTGTATCTCATTATATAACAAAAAAAATATTATTAGTGCTATGGAAAAGTTTATTTCGAAAGAAGGACTTACAAAGAGGTTTGGTAAATTTATCATTAAGCTGCACGTAAGTGAAAGTACGAAGATGCAATGAGAGAAAGGGCAACACCTCATGAAGATGGACTACTAATTTAAATAAACCAGGTTAATATTGGATAATATATTCCACAAATAGTTAATGGCATAAGTTAATTTGTTAAGTATGATATGTATCACGTGTTAAGTCTCTTATGCCTACGTATAATAGCAATGAGTGTTGGAGCAAGTGATAATAAGTCTGTTATTAATTTGTTGTAAATATACATTCGGTAATTAATGAGAGTTTCTATTGAAGATTTTGTTAACCTGCTTAACGCGTGTCAGATAAATTATATCATGATTTCTGAATAAGATATATACGTTGAACTACATGATCTGTCCGCTCTTTGATTTCCATTGGAATAATTATTAATCCCTTATCCAATGTTTAACAGTGCCACGTAACTGTGCATAATTCATGTGAGCCGTATAATTATACCATACCATCATTGTTTGCAATGCAAGAGTCTGAGTGGACATAGCCATCAATGACTGTTCTACTCGTCAGTCAAACCCAGATGTCATTCTGGTCGAAATGGATTTTCATGTGTCCGCTGTTAGAGAAACAAGAGAAGGAATGTTGCTAGCGACGTATGACACAAAATGATCTCCACTGTTGTTTTCTAGTCGAAGTATCTCATATAACTAGCATGAGTCCAGCCTAAGACACATCCAAGAATCAATCAATTAGAAGATCTTTATAAACATGAGTTGATTAAATTTACAAAATAGAGAGCTAAAGTATCTTGATGGAGTGAATACAATATATCATATATGAATTAAATTTGGGTTGAAAAATCATTTTGAAATCTAGTTCTCATATTTATATTTTAGGTAGTTAACAGTTACACAATGAAGATAATTCGTGATTTAAATCTTGAAAGTCTAATGTTCGTACTGTGTAGAAATTGAATATATAAATGGGAGAAGCAACACCATCCGCTCATCCAAGAAAAGATGAGAATGAATATTGTTGACGATGGATTACACAAGATGGTAAGAGTCTGCAGGAAGCCCATAAAGTCATCCAAAATATTACGTAGGAGAAATATATTCATCTCTAAATGCATATCTTGTCAATCGTCTTGAAGGAGATGAACAAAGTGCGTTTTAGAGCTGAAATATGTGAAGTTAGATGTTAGAAATATTAACGATAATACCAGCTTAAATCACAATCCTTTTTAAAATATCATCAGTTGTCAACCAAGAAAGGCTTTTCCGTTTATAGTTCTGAATTTATGGATTCTTACAAATGATGAACATGTGATTGTGGTCGTAGAAGTAGGACCACATTCGCCGCATTCCTTTCGCTTTGTATTGAACAGCACAGGTTGGGAACAGAATGTATGTATTGTAATTGCCGTCTAGGTCGTTTATGCCTGGAATGTACCAACCTGACCATCCGCCGCTAAACCATTGTATTTTGTAAGCCACTATTCTGACTCCTAGAATAACCTGGTCAACATTTAAGTTCAGACCTGCTGGCCATCGACAATCTCGTGTAGGTGGTTTGGAGGAGACCTCCGTACAAATAGCCTGGGTGGATATATCATATGTAATGCAGTCTCCAGTTGGACAAGAGCCTTGAGCCTTTATGGAAGTCGCACTCAGTAGGAGAATTAAAACAATCAGGTTACCGGCTGTTCTTCTTGTGCGCATGTTAAAGAATTTCTTTCACCAAAATGTTTGACTGCTGAATGTCTCGTAAAAGGATGTACTGGAGCTTAATTTGTCTATCAAGTAGTTATGCGTTAGGATGCTATGCAATATTCAGTGCCTCATGCTTCTATTAAGATATGCTTTATATACAACCCAAGAAAACTAAAGAACAGCTGAAACCAGTTTCATCTAGATCAAACTCCATTAAGCAAGTCATTAGCCAATACCCTATTATGACTACAGTGATGAGAAGAACAATTTTATCGAATGCAGAATCTTGTATATATGATATCACCCAAAAGATAGTAAATACACAGACTACACGGCATGAAAGAATGAGATAATTATAGCTCTTTTAAAAATCTTCATCTTGTAATACAACCAAGTACTTTTTAAAAGGCTGCTTTGAAACACGGATGACCATGCATTTTTGCAGAATAGGGTTTGGGTTAGTTTTTATAACGATATCCTAGGACAGCAAAAATGTAGCAATAATAGAAGATCTACTGGTGGTTTGCTGTAAAGATTATTTTTCAGGCAAGAATAAAATATATATTTTCTCATTTTGTGTGAATATTGATCAGGTCCTTCGTTCTTTTAGAAATGTATGAAAATTATTTTTTTTTTCTAATTTCGATAAAGTGTGATTGTCTATGAGACTCTGAAATGTATAAAGTGCATTCACTATTTATGTCGATTACTAATTTTTGTGGATTGTTTTGGTTTTGGCTAGCCACGATTTTAAAGACCCCATTGCATTGATCTCTGCGTGCCGAATAAAAGTTAAAGCGAAATAATGATACACAATATAAATTTGAACCGGTTGTTACAGAATCAGCTGATATTGCAAAACACCAAGAACGTGCTACAAATAAATCTAATGACAAATATTGCAATACTGGCCTCGTTATAGCAGGGGATATCATGTGTTTATCGAATCAATTTCTTGACGTAAAAGTTAAATATTTTCATTGAGCTTATCAACACTGAGAATGGTCTTTGGGTGGTTTAAGGAGTCTTCTTTTGAAACACAAGATTGCAGGATCAAGTGTAAATTTCCGATTAAAAAATATTTATTTAATTATTCCGAGACAACCATGTCCTTGCTATAATAAAATATGAAAATGAATGTCAATTCGATGATTGTAGGGTAGTTATCAGTGAAGGATTTATGGCAGGCATAATCTCTGATTATATCTAAACCTGATTAATATTACACATATCAAATGACCGTAAACTTCTCAAGAATCCATTCTTAGAATTGGTTGCATGCCAAAAATGTCAAAGATCTAATTTAAACAAGCAAAACTTGGACGAAGAAATCTGCTTTTATTAAATAAATTAGTACGGTAAGAAATCAGATTGATTCTCAAAATATTTGAAACAAATCTGCTTTTATTAAATAAATTAGTACGGTAAGAAATCAGATTGATTCTCAAAATATTTGAAACAAATATAATGGAGGTCTCTAGTTACCGAACAACTGGAATATCAAAGTGTAACAGATAAGCCGAGTTCGCTTTTTCGACTGAAGGAATCATACAAATTTTTTTAAAGAGGCACAAGACATGTTATATGCGTTCACAGAAAAAATATGGAACACATTGATAAAAAAATAGTTAATTTGAGAGTGACCTTACAAATTAAACGAAATCAAATTTGGCTAATTTATGAAGAAAGTTAAAATAAAAAATTGCAGAATTTGCAGAGTATTGTACATGAAAGAGTACAAACTTAAAAGAGGAATAACTCGCCCATTAGATATAAAGCGAGTGAATTTGTTGATGATGCTAGTGAGATTTGTTCTAGCTGTAATGATGAAAATGTCGAAGTGTATGCTAATTAAACAAATGCGTTAGGGACATTAATATAGGTATAGCATCTGAACGTACTACTCTTCAGAGGATATATGAAAAGTATTATAACGACGTTGAAGATCAGTAAGGCAAACAACAACAACAATGTTTAGACACTTTTAGCAACTAAAAGCAAAGGAGTAAAAATGATTAAAGCTCAAATGCCGCCGTTATGTGCAAGAAGTCGTGGATGTTGAAAGATATTGGTGATAAACATCGTTAGCTTTCTTTAAAACCAGATAATATCGTCGTTTAGTCATATTATGAGCCATGTAATGTCTTCCTCAAACTGAGAAATCTGTCCATTTTTCACATGTGTACGAATTAATCCGAAGTTGATAGATTACATACGTATGTGAATAGATTTCAGTCGAATGCTTCAGCACAAGATTTGACGACGTGATTGTTATAAACAAAACAAACCTAACACCATACTCAGTAGGATTGTCTTCAGCCCAAATTATTACTTCAGTGTATAATACAGCGACCTAGCTGATGACTAATATTCTTCTTCCCAAATCTATTTGTATCTAATGTACTCTTTTGCTTTTCAGATCAGTGTTATAAAGCGCTTATTTCTCATTGTATGCTGTCGATTCAATATGGGTGTCACATTGTTGTTATAAAATTAGTTATCTAACGGAATTTGTCGAATGTATCATATCACTACTTTCGGAGCACTCTGGAGAGAAATTGGAAGTACAAGCGACTTATTTGAATGAATTAAGAAGTGGCACCTCTTAATTCTAAATCGAAGATATAAACGTTGTTTCAACTTAACATATTGATTATTTCAAAGAACGGTTTATGTCAGTTAGCTTTATTTAACACATCATTTCCTTCCTTATAAAACTTAGACTGGAAGAATTGTGAAATTAAGATAAATGGCGGCATTGAGGCTATAAGGAATTATACCAGTGCTCTAGGAAATTTGATGTTATTGCATTCGAGCACACAAAGCCTGTCCCATCTCGAGATGCTAGGGTGCTTTATCATAATGGGTCATTCGAGCTGGTTTGGGCCGATGTATTTACTTGCATTTATTTTGTTCATGTGCGCAAATGATTTTGATGATAACGAAGATAACGAGTGTTTTTTTGTCTGAGAAAACCTGATTTACAACTTTGAGCTGCCTTCAATTAGCGTAATGGATCATGAGGCTCACTATTCACAGATGTTTTAAATTATTTATCATCTGTTACAAAAAGTGAGATAATAAAGCGCCGACGGGCAAATGTGAACGGTGTTTAAAGCAATCCGATAAAATTTTGTTTTATATATGCATATAAAACGCCAAGGCATTGTGAAGTAACAAGTGCAAAGCTGTGGGCCTTTGAAAATACGAACGAATAGAGCATGTCATTACAAATATCGTGAACACATTCTATGGTCTTACGTCATGGTGCGTGAGCTCCGATATGTCTTAAGCGTAGCATCAGAGTCAAGGCATATAATCAACTTTAAGGACTCCGTAGATTTCCTCGTGAATACTATCAGACGAGAAAAATAATAAATATATATTAAAAACACCGTTGTATACACAGTCACATGTGACTGCATAGACTGCTAAAAAAATCGAAACAATAAAACAGAAATAAATTAAACATTAAGTAGGATTGAAGCGGTTGCAGCTTCTGAACCTTATAGAATCAAAAATTAAAACAAGCAATTGATGTAATTCTTAATTAGAAACGACTACCCGTTGTATATGTATGCCAACCGTACTTCAGCTCAAAGAGCTGGTACGGAAGCATGGAATATAAATTAGAAGTTGAATGATAAAGGCTGACATAATTGAATTGCTGTGACACATAATTATGCTGAATTCACCACCACCACCGGTTTGCGCTGCAGCTGCAACACCAACAGCAACACTTACTATTAAAACAACAGAACAACGACTAAAGCAATTGCACCTGAACATAATATCCAAATACCAAGAGGTGCAACAAAAGCTAAAATGTTTTTGACATTAGAAAGAGCCCTCGATAATTTCCTGCATCAGCTATGGCTATTGAAGCAAGCGTTGAGTATGGTAGTGCAAAAACACATCAGTCATAAGTACCTGAATTCAAATTTCAAAACCACAGCGAAGAAAAAACGTTAATGACGATCGACAACTATTAATAAATATCATTCCTGAAATCATTACGGTCTTACAAAACTTTGGGCACACTAGCGTTAAAGCAAACGTTATTTTTAGCGCGCTCCTGGCTACGCCACTTGACAAGGATGGCTTTATAATTGTTACAATATGGATTCGCAGTAGTGCCATTGTAATCCTAAGTAAAGAAAACAGACATAAGTGCCATCAACCGTGATACTGGCATTAAAATGTTCCTGAAACGTTGGAGAAATACAGTAATGCAAGATCGTGATGAACTCTCGAAAGATGTAAGGTCAAGGCACATCTCAGACTGTAGCAACCGTTTCATGGGTTAAGTTAAACAGCAATACCAGCGTGGGTCTCGATAAGGTCAGTTGTAAACATACAAAAGTTTGACAATCGTTGTTTTGAATGGAAATTATTTTATCGCATTATGTTCGACCAATGATAACATAAGACTTGCCTGGAAAATACCAACAGCATCTGAGTGAATTTATCTTTGTGATATTGAATTTCCATGTGCAGGTTATCAAAGCTACACTAAACAAACATAGAAAAGCTTAATCCATTTAAGGTTTTGAAATTTGTTTATCCGCTTGCATTATTTCTACATAACATGGAAAACTCAGACTTATTGGTTGCTGTTGACTGAAATGAAAGAATCAGAATCAGTATCGCACTAAGTATGGATACAGAATCTTGAGCGATTGCTTAACCGACACTGCAAGCACGCACATAAGAATTTTCTTTGCAGAATTTGCATGCATGTATTTATCACTTTCTATGAATTTTACTGTAATGGTATTAGTGAAAACAGCTGAAAACAATAATGTCAGAACCTGATAAAAACACAACTTGTTTAACTGACCGCATTACAAAGAAAGATGAAAGTTGCTTACATCATATACGCAGAATTTGAATGATTGAATGTTTCAGCACCAGACGCAAATGCATCCAGTTCTGTTTTCGAAGATACAATTTTGCCTTATATCGATCTAACTGTAGAAAGTGATGAATAAATCCCATATGGGTTCTGTTATAAGTAGTTCGATATTTGAGGAAACAGCGCAAACAGTCCTTTAAGGTGCTCAGAGCGCCATAGCTATAAAAACAGTTGACTTGTTTCTTAAATTGATAATTATTACGGTAAAATGGATTTGACTGCAGCTCCATACACCAGCAGTCATAATTGGTGTGTTTTATATAGCTAATAATTGCTGGATTTGTGAAAAAGATTACAATGAGACGTCTCAGGCGTGTAAGATGGAACTGAAAGTTCCGGTTCCAAAGTTCGCGATCACTGTGACATCACGGGTGAATCCAGAGGAGCTGCACACAAAGTGTGTAATTTGCAGTTGCGAATTTAACCAAATAAAATTAAAGCCAATTTGGTGCTTCATAACCTGCGTGGGTACGATGGTCACTTAAGCAGCAGCCACCAGACTTACCTATAAGAGTGATTCCCAACAACATGGAAAAAGACATGCCAACTGCAGTTCATCGATTCATTATGTTCATTTTGAATTCGTTCCTGGAGAAATTAGCGAAAAATCTAACGTAGGAGAACTTTGTAATTATTCGTCGATGCTGTCCACTGGGAGCTAGCGCCTCAGACATGGTTTTGTTTAAAAGAAACAAAGTGCGCATCCATACGAGTACATGGATGACTGGTACAACTCTGCTGAAACTTAGTTGCCACCGATCGAAGAACTTTATCCATATTTGTCACACGAAAGCATTGTATCAAAAGATTACGAACGCGCACACAAAGTTAGGTTAGCAATTGAATGCTAAAACCTTGGTGACTCTCGCGATCTGTATTTGCAAACTTGTATATTTGTTGCTCGCTGATGCGTTTGAGAAATTTCGTAAGACTGACATGTCTACATACAAGTTAGATCAAGCTCATTATTTCTCGTCACCGAACATGCATTGGGATGCATTGTAGTCCAATACCAGAATCGAATTTGAATTGCTCACAAACATTGAGCATCATCTGTTTATCGCGTGATAACTTCGTGATGAAATATCACTGATAACTTAAAGATATACTCGTGCCAATAACCAAATATGTTGAAGGGTATGACCCCGATGACCCCAATAGTTACACAGCTTCTGTTTGGTGGATTTCAGTGAATCGACCCTGCGCACACTGACCTACAAAAACACGTGCTCGACTACAGTATCAAGATAGAAACTGATACTTTTGTGAAATTGATCTGGAATACCCCAAATGCATACATGAGGCACATAACGATTATCCGCTGACAGCACAAGCGCTGTCAGTGCCCGGTTCGTGGTTATCCCCGTATCAGTGCTTGATAGTGGCTGAATCCGAATGCAAATACACTTAATGCACCAAACTTGATCCAAGTCTTAGGTCTAAGCACAGACACATGCGAAGTCTGCAGTTTGTACTTGCAATTAGGTATACGTGTAATCAAGGTCAATTGAGTACTTGAATTCAACAGCATCGTTAGATGGTACCTTATATCCACATGAGTACGGATCAGAAAACTGAAGACAACAATAGCTTTGAGAAGGACATAATGCCAAGTTTGGGAAAATCATTAATAATCTGCAAAAATTAATCCGCTTAGATCTTGTCCATGATAGTGAACAGGACAAACTTGGAAGAATCATCATTGACCTGAGTTTTGCAGCAAAAAGATCAAACCTGACGCTGATAAAACAAATTTATGTTGGCTGGTCAATGTTGGACTTGTGAAATTTACTCCTACACGAATTTTACTATGACAAGATCAAACTACTTTATCAGGATCGGGTCAAGATGCTATGTACTGACACTGACACCTCTGATGATGTGTACGGAGACATGTTATATCCAAGCTTGATCAATGAATTTGAATCCAGCGAGTATCTGAAATAACTTCTGTTGTTTAGTAACGCCAATTAAAAGGTTGTTGACAAGTTCAAGACGAATACTTAAATAAATTTAATCGAAAAGTGTGTGGGACTGCGACTTCATACATTTTGGTTGGCTGCGGTAAAACATTTGAAAGGCCAAAGGTGTTCCTTGGGTAATTGTGCAAAACACCCCTAAGACGAACTATACCTGGAGTGTTTTAAAAAATGACGTGAATTTGCGTACATGGCAAATATGATACTGTTAGAAACATTGCATGGGTGTTTACCGATGCACCAAGGTGAGTTTGTCCCCACTCGGTACCATGCGATGAAAACTCCTTGATGGTATCACCACAAATGCCTTTGGTCATCATGCTGTTGTGATCCAACTTATGAAAGATACTGGCTAGTGCATTAACGTATCAACATAAATCGTGGTGATAGTTCCATATGTGCTGAAGCAACTTGCAAATCCTATCGCTGAAATGCAGTGCTGGGAGGTATTGAAGTACCGTAAAATCATCCACGGACTATATTAGTTCACTAACACGACTGTGTCCACCATTTAACTCTCCAAATGGTGTAGTCAGGTACCGATCAAACTTTTTAAAGGTGCCGGTTATGAAATCCTTCTCTGAATAATAGTGACACGGTTTTGTCGAATCGCATTTGCTGATTTAATCCAGTCGTGCGTGTGACTTCATTGTTTATTGTTTCTATGACTATCCATTCTTAAGACCGTTCTTACTTCATAAACAATTCCTTCGCGTACTGATCACAGAATAACCAATCTGCAAGAGTGCGATTAAATCGTTCCACAATATTTTGGTCACGATGTATATTGTCCGACGCGTATTTGCACCAACAGATCCGGGAAATTATTTACTATGATTCACTTGTAACAATCATGGCCATGTGAGCGAAAGACTTACATAAACGCGTTTAAGTGCATATGCAACAGTTACATAATCTTTTGACGTCAACTGCTCAACTTTCTTGTACTTGCCTATAAAGAACACGATCATAAGGAAGAAACAACACAAACTCCCGATGAACCTCATTATGTGCTTGAGAATCGAAACATCCACATGAAATCTTTCTTGGTACAGGTAAATAAATTTTCCACAGAACGTTTTTGACCAACCACTTTCGAGAAATTCCACGAGTGACCTTTGCTGCACATGCTAAATTTCCACGGTGGCGTCACCACTCCAATTCCCACGAGGACTGTAATATATTTTGCATAATGTCCGGCATTTTGTGTCCACCGTTTGTTTATATTAATATCAATTTGCATTTAATATGTGGAGTTTGTCCACGGAAGACAGGGCATTCAAGTGCAGTCTTGGTTTTCATACCTCCCTTAACGACCCATCTTGCGATTTGTTTTCCCAGAGGTGGATAAATTGCATTCAATGCTTTATAAGCAAGGTTAGGCCGAATAAACATCATCAATACATTTGATATGTACTTTAAAAGGCTTTAGTTAATTTTGTTAGGATCGAAAGCTGGAAAATAGTACTGAAACAGATCAAGCGATACGACAGACTCCAATACGTAGCAGGAGAATATAATCCAGTCTATGAAACCAAGAAAAGATATTCGTACCGACAAAAGGTTGAAACTGCAACGGAAGGATATTTGGATCAGTCAGGGTCTGCTACTGTAATTGAAGCATAAGAATATTAGGATCAAGCAACAAAACCTCAATCAAAACGTGTACCTCCATTAGTAAACATTTGACGAAAAATACTTTCAAAACACCTGAAGAACAACTTGCAACTGAATGTTATTCATTGGAAAAAGATCCCGAAATTGATAGACGAGCAGGTACACAGTTTGTTAAAGCAACCGTTACCAAGACCCACAAAGAAAGCAAGGAGACGTCCTTTGTGGATTGTTTGATCATAATGACCTTGCGTTGCGACTGAATATACTTGTAGGATAAGTTCGTGCAAGCAACAACGCACAAGAAATCATCAATGAAGCCGCATCGATTTGTCAGTGGCTGTTCACAAACGACATCATATCCAGAGACACATATCGTGCGCTGATGCACGAACTTGTTGATGATATTAATGATTTGCGACGAACGAAATTCGTTCACTGTTGATGAGTTGTGAATAAATTGAGACGGTGAGTGTGCTACGTGAAATCCATGATTCAATTTAACTGTTTGATGGTCTGCCCAAGAATAATACATTTGTGTTTTCATCAGATCATGGATCATCTTGGGGTATTGTAGAACATCCTACAGGTGCGTACGACATTAACTCAGCCAAAGACGAAGTCTGACGATTAATTTTGATGTTGACTGGCAAGAACTCCAATCTTTTTATACGTGAACATGAGCTCACATTCAACTCCGTTTTCGTCAATGAATATCCACAATATTTGGTTAACATTAGGCAGTCGTGGATGAAACCAGTTCTTGCTTGGCCTAAACATATTCCCAAAAATAAGCAAAATTTAAGTGTAAGACCTCAAAGAACTGGATATCATATCGCGTCTGACATTGTGAGAACTACCTCAAAAACGCAAATTAATTTAACTTGTGATGCAGTCAGTGGTAGTTATGAAAGCAGGTCTGAAAAGATAGGCGTAGTTGTTCAGAGTTAGGTTCTATTTGAGGTTTCAGCATTCGTGAAACCAGGTGATTTGATATCGATCAATTATCCCAAGTGGGTCAAGAAGAGCACATTGTTGATCCTCGCTCTGAAACATTGGCGATAAAACTGTATAGATATCGGCTTAACATTTAAATATGACTCACATACGTTGACATGTAAGATCTGTGCGCGTTATTAACCCCAGAAAACCTGCGCTGCACCAGTCGCAATACAAAGTTACAATGTGAGTCATGGATAGTCTCAAAAGTAATGCCGTCTTAATGAAAACTCAAGTCTCATTATAGCTTGGTTCAAAAATATGTGTGATTCTTCATCTGGCATGTGACCTGTACAGGTCGATCGAAGAAAAAGAGATTTTCAGTATTATTCATATCCGGTCAGAGATCCTAATAAATTAAAAATATAATTTCAAACTGAAGGACACGGCTAGGTTTGTCTTCCATGTGAAGCATTCTTTGAGGTTGACGGAAAACTGATATGGGTTGAAAATAACAATTAAGGTGCCAATACCCAGGCGGGATTTGCCAACGAAAGTATATTGGGGTTGTTTAACAATGCAGGTTATTCCATAGATAGAATGAAAATCGAATGAGTTTTGGACAACGATTCCCTGGCCACGACAATTAATAGACCTGCCAAACAAAGCGATGATTACAGAAGAACAGCAGGCCAACAATGATGTTTGTCAAGGATGTAACTAACAATGCAGATCATGAACCGTATACAACCCGTATTTTTCATCTTGATTCTTTAGAACCATAAGCTGCTGTTCGCACCGCTCTTCTGACAAGCCCCAACCCGATTTTTAACCTTGAATTTACACAGCGTCGACCGAAATTTCTTTGCGGCTAAACAGTAAGAGAAACCCTCTGAAGAAATTCGGTTTAACTACACATATGCTATTCATCTAATTGCATGTGTTTATCACAATATGTGGTCGCATTTGGACCGCCATCAAAACATCGACATTAGTCTGTAGATACATTAACAAGACTTTCATATTTTCTACCCGTTTTATTGCTTTTCATTGGAACACATGGAGTTGTTCAGGCAATCCATTATTGACATGTATTTACATGCATGTGTAGGTGCAGCTGTTGCTGCTGTTTATAGATATGCTGTGATAGTTTCTGACAAGATTCAATCGTTGGAGGGTGCTTATGGCTTAATGTGGGTCATCAATGCACCTTTGGAAAATTCCTAATTAAAACTGCTTCGTATTTTAATAATAATGTCATATCAGGAAGTAAAGTTAGGCCATACTGGGAATAAGTTGGAAAATAAAAAACGCGATCAAAAGCAATTGTGGGGTCACAATTAAATTCTCTAAAGCAAAGGTAATAGTTTTTTTCTATGTTTAGAAAATGGTAATTTTGAGGTCAAGTAGAGAACTATATAATCTTTTAACTGAGAATATTATTTAGACGTGCTTTCAAATCTCGCACTTTGAAATTGTATTATATATTGTGACCAGTTGGACTAAAATTTATTTCTTCAAATTATTGAATTCAAGTGATTGTTTTCTGGAAATAGAACAGTTCTCTAATAAACTTCTTGGATAGAGTCATTTACTGGAATTTATAGTGAATATAAATCTGGAATTATATTACTGTGATTCAACAAACACTAATGTGTAATTCAACAACTATTTAATTCAATATACAAAATCTAAAATCTCGATCTAAAAATGCAACTATCGACGTTTCAAATTTTAAATTACACAGCAGTGGTTGCAATTTCAGTATCATACGTTGAGAATTCCTAATTTGCACGTTGTATGCAACTGTTTTTGATGAAAGTTCCATTTTATATGGCGATTTAGATTTTATCTTTCGAATTTCACAGCAATGAGACGCAGCGTCCTTGTTTAAACATAATGTGGTCCCTTCACGAGAGCGACCTCTGCCGAAGAAATTCATATTAATTTTCGACCTGTGCTTAGTAACTTTCAAACTGTAAATGCATGAAATGTAATGGTGCCTCATAATTGAATAGATGAATGATTTATCTTAATACTCGATATTATTTTGAACTGTTAAAGTGCACACTATATAATGTTACTTGTAATACCAAGACATCTTTTCTCCATATAAAAGTAACAAGTGTGACTAGCACAATAAAACGTCCAATCACCGCTGTGTAATTTAACACATGCAATCTGAAAACTCAATATACGAAATGGAACTTTCAGCACAATCAATGTGATTCAACATGTTAAATTGAAACTCTCCACCTTTGACATTAAAATTTCAACAACCACCGTGTAATTTAGAAGATAAATCTAAAAATTCGATATGGGATATTTCTATGGAAAATTTGATTAAAAAAATAAAGTGATTTAACCTCCAGATAGCAAGCATAAATATAAATGGGCTACATGATGACAAAATTGATCACGTAATAAAGAAACTAATGATTTTTATATTATACCGTTACAGGAAACTCACAAACATGTCCAATAAAATACAAGCTAAAACAAAAAACCAAAACAAAAAAAAACCAAACAAAAAACAAAAATAAATATGAACGCGATAGTAATAGTGAGTAATAATTATGGGGAAAGTAGATAATTGGTATCCATATTCATAAAAGTCGCCAAAATATATTATGGAACTAATTTTAAATAGGAGAGTTTTTAAAGGAAGAATGCACCATATAAAAACTAAATATTGTCACATTCAAAACGTATAATATCCTACCCAACACAGGGCAAAGAGAGTAGTCGTTGTTGAACATTTGGCAGCACATACAGGACTTTACGATGGAAAATTTTGTAATGTCGAGGACTGATCATAATTGGGTGGGGTGTGAAATAAATAGGAAAACGGAACTATCACAAAATTACTTACTACTTAGAGATCAAATGAATACACTGATAAAATAAAAGCTACAAGACACACATAGGAAATTAAATTTATTAAGAAAAGAATGTACATATGACTACGGCTTAAATCAAGCACGTAGGTTGCACACATTTTATGTCACAACCTAATTAATAGAAAATATAACAGACTCTATTATTAGCCAATGATAATTAATAGCAACCAGAGTTGAGGGGGAAAAAGGGAGAGACATCCAAAAACAACATTCTGAATATATAGAAAGCGGTTAACATTTAAGTTTAACTGACAGAAAAGGTGCTATGGTACTTTTTGACCAGGACAAAAACTTACATATATTTGACGATAATTATGTAGAAAATGTGCCCGAGAAATTTGATTTCGGAAACAATTTTCGAATATAGATCAAAATCCTGTATAAAGAGACGTGCTTCAAAATTACAGATGAATGGAGCGACAACAGAGAACTTTTAATATTCAAAGATTAATAAGACAGGGATGTCCCCTGTCTGACCTATTATACGCAATTGTAATATAAATCGCAAGTCACAAGATAAGAATCAATAAACATTACAGCAATACGTATACCAAATTTTAAATATAAACTGAAAATGCACCAACATGTTGATGACTGTACCAATTTTATAACTAATGCAAATTCGTTTAAACACCTACTGAAAGAATTTGAAAGTTTTGGGAAGTCCTATAATTCGTTCTGTAATTAACAGTGATATGACAAAAATTGTATTAGTAGGGAACTGGGGGAGGGAAATCTCCCACACAATCACATTAAATGAACGGTCAAGGCCATAAGTATAACCTCTGGGCACAAAGCAGATCTAGAAAACTACAAAAACATGGAGAAAAAAAAGAAAACATAGACATATGGCCGCTTACGCCAACCCATACAACGGAGAGTGCATTAACGTATAGTAAACTATATAACGAAATCAATCGATTTCGAAAAAAGAAAACTTGGTGATTTGAACAAGCCAATTATGTGCTACTTGTGGAGCGAAAACTGCATTATTTACCAAAAGAATACCTATGCAGAGCCTATGAAGGGAGAGGGACAAGCATTTTAAATCTGCTCTATACAAAAACCACAAATATATTAAATAGAAAAAAGCGAACCCAGTCTTTGCATATGAATATTTATACATTTACTGGTTTGGCTTCTCTTTGAGAAACAATCCAGACATTTAAAGAAATAACAATTTAACAAAATAATTAGAGGTACCCAGGAGGTGAAACAAATCAAAGCATTCCTATTAACAAATAGAGGCAAAACACAAATATGAAAAAGAAACGTACGAATTTGTTATATAGGACGCAACAAAAATATGTCAGTAAATGTAGAACAAATGATCGTCTGGGTAGATGTGGAGGAAAAGTGGGAAGGGGTAAATTAGCTTAATAGACAAAGTATGCTCTTAAAATACCTGCACGATGTGTAGCTTACGGGAGAAGTCGCGCTGAAAAGCGAATGATAAAAAGGTCCCTAATTACACGCAGTGCAGTAGAGCAAGCACACGGAATTATGTAATCATTCAGCGATGGAAATAGAACTGAAAATGGAAGTTTAAGAAACATAACTAGCCAGAAAGAAAGGTACCACGATAGTAAGTTATTGTATTTAGACCGCATTTCAGATAAGAATGTAATACAGAACGTTATAAATTATATGGTAATAAATTGCTGAAGAATAAAAACAAAATAGTTTGTGTAAGGATAAATCTCCTCCCAAACCCCTGGAGGTAGATGACTACTGTGGGAGATGGACTTCAGTATACCGCCCAAGCCTAGTGCGCGGGCCGGATGCTCCTGTCTCAAATGTCCCGCGTTCTACAGGCTTTTCGAAAACATGGTACTTCCTCTCAGTACTACTAAAACCTAACAACCTTCACCACACATGTAAAGGCAACACACTTTCAGAAAGTATTACCATAACAATCACTCTTTAGGTACAAAAAGTCGTACAGACAGCAATAGGGGACCTGTGCGCTGGGGGAAGTATAGAGGGTAGATACAAGAGCGATATATCGCATTGCGCTACGCAAATTGAACAAGTATGTGGTATAGCTCAAGAAAACACAGGCGTACATCATATGGTCACTCAAAAAGGCAAACAAAGGGGACACATATATACTGCTAACAGGTTAGCATGGGTCCCCTACGCAATAATAGCATGCACGCAAAGAAAGAAGTTAGACGTAAATGGAAAAGCAAACCCCTTTCCACGATTTTTGTACTCTTTGTTTGAAGTTTGCTTTTATGTATTTAGACCAGGTTTTCTAAATGAAGAAAAAATAGTCTCCTTACATTAAATAGGGTTGTATCCTACCAGAACCAAGATAAGTGCAGCGGAAACCGGAATTATAGCAAAAGCCTTTCCTATGAAGCCGGAACATAAAGGTGAATAGAGAACTAACATGTACATATTGCCTACGAGTTTCTTTAATCTCTCTGTACGTAGAGGCCTTGATAATGAAGATTTCGAAAAATCGCGCAAGGTGGCAGACAAGACTGTGCCCACGTATGCAGAACAGCATGGCAACTGAGAAACAATGCAAGTGCGGCACTTTATGTGAAGCTAGGCTCTTTTTTGAAATTGTCATGCAAACACTATCATGAAAGATAAATGAACCCCACCCACGTCATAGAAGCAAAACACACACATAACGGTAGGCTTTCTTTTAGTTGTTTTGTTTTAATTTTTGGAGATAGTACTTCACAGATCTCTCATGACCAAATGAGGAGGAAAGAAAGAAACCAACACAGGAAAAAGAAAGAAAAGAAAGGAAAATGGAAGAAAATGAAATATTGAAAGTGAAAAAAGAAGAGAACAAGCAAAACATCTTTTAAAAGAATGAATAAGATAAATGACTAGAGAACTAAAAAGGGTAGAATTTGACCTCATGGCCTCCTTACAAGAAAACAAAAGCAAGCAAACAAAATAGCAATATACACATAGTAAACACAGGACAGTATGAGACCTCTGGCAAAGATCACAAATGAAAACGGAAAATGTGGGAAGGAGCTCTACTTTGATTATCTGTCTGTGGTGAGAAATACAGAACCCAAAATCTCAAAATATGAGAACGTTGAGGGACCTGACCTGGTACCTCGACCAGTACCAAATACGAAAGATCAACCCCAAATTCTACGTAAATATCTAAATAAATATTTGAATCAAAATTCTTCTCGACTCTTTACCAAGAAGAAACCACAACAAAGACTTTTGTGGGTAACACGAACATATAAATGTCTATATAAATTTCAGCAACTTGGGGGAGGGTAACTTAATGGTTACCAGTTAAAATAGATAGGATCTAACGAGGGGTTCCCATACAATTCATTATCAGAGGCACCCATAAGTAATACATAATTGATATGATCCCGAAGCAGAGGGGCATGAAAAACTGATATAAATGCCACACCAACCCAACGTGTGAGTGACGGAAGGATGGACAAGGGTGAAACCGTATATCGTCTTCTGCAATACATTTATCAGTTCTAAAGGCCATAAGAAGAGACAGAAAAAAAATCACAAAATTTTATTCGTGAAACAACCTCTTGCAAAACTATTTGGAAAGGAGAGTGACTTAAGTCCATAAAGTTAACTTGGCGTTAGCTCAACCTGATTATATTCACTCCTTCCTAGATTAGTGCCTATAACACTTCAATGTTGTGAACAAAGTGTGATGTTTGCTCTTGTATTATCAACCATATGATTAAACGATTAAATATCAATTATTAATAATAATTATTGTTTTAAAATGTTAAATACCTGAATAGATTACCGTAATTGTACATACGCCCTGCCCAGTATCACGCTTAGTTTTATGGAAAAAAAAATCCACAAAACACCCCAAGCGTGTTAAATCAAAAAGCATAGGTCTGAACTCAAGCACCTCAAAACATGATTGGCCTGGTCGACTAAACACGTAAAGGACTACTCTAGACATATCTTTCAAAGAAAATATGTATCAAAAATGTATTACCAATGGGATATAAATATGGCGGCTGTCGAACTAACGTTTTGTACAAAACGCACATAAAATCCTTATAATATAATATTTGGGACACTGTTAGGTTGCTGACAGCAGTTCTTGCCTATTATTGGCATAAATTTGTCGTAAGATGTGATTAGGCAGAGCTTGCATGCTAGCCGGAATGCATATCGTGTTTCTGGGCAGTTGCAGCTCAAAGTATGTTGCAGATGAATGCAGTCGATCTTTTGGATCTGATTTTATCTTGAGTTTAAAATACCATTGACTATTTTTTTTCTATTCTTTTAAAAATCAAAGAATTGCAAAAATTTTTTTTCATTCTTTGCGCTCAAAGAAAATGCGCATTGTAAACAAACAATGTGGAAATTTGTACACACATGACTTGGTAAACGTTACAATTGTTTCAGCTTGCGCAGAAAGCCTTACAGAGATAGACATTTGAATTCTTGTAGAAAAGTGTGTCTGCCTTTTATGAGAGAGTAATGCAAGCCATCTGCTGGAAGATTGCTTGTTACCGAACATAAATAAAAACCTTGTGAAGGTGTCTCCTACCAGCAAGGCATTAACAGACAAATTAGTTACTTTCATGGGAAAAATGCAAGTGAAGGGAAGTAAATGCAGACTTTTACATTGTCAGATTAGTCTTTATTCTCTACTAGGAATACGAACTGCGACTGGCAACACAGATGATAATAGTTTTTGGATGACAAAGACAATTGTTACTATGTTATAGTGAATGCACGCTATACGCCATTGAAACACGTTATACGACAGAGTTTTGAAAACAAATGCGGAGAGTAATTGCAAAGCGTATTTGAGAAAATATTGTAAACATTTCAATATTTAATATATTACATCAACATCATGTCAATCCATACTGTCAAAAGCTGGTTAGGATATATCAACGAAAATGCATTTGATAAGTTTTTTAAGAAATTATTTTGGTCGTTTATTTTAATTCATATCAAACTAAAATCGGTCCAAAACTTAATATAAATGAAAACAGGCGTATCATCTTAAAATTATCCTTGTTTGCGCGAACTCTCTAAAACTGGAAATTGCAAAACATTTTTTTTGATCGTTTTAGAGAACCCTTGACAAATTCTTGTCATACAATCACTGCTGCATTTAGAATAAATGAGGTCATTTGCTAGTTAAGTTATGAATCCCCTTACTTAGGCCATGAAGGTGGTAAGCCCGGTAGGCCTACACAGGTAGTCAGGTATATATATATATATATATATATATATATATATATATATATATATATATATATATATATATATATATATATATATATACTCAGGAAATTTAGGAGTAGTTAAAATAGCCAAAGACGTTTGAAAAATTAATCGTAGCTGTTTTGTCAAGAAGATGCCCATCCCCCAGCCAACAGAGGCCCTGTGCTTAAGCACACTAAAGCACAATGGTAAATCTTGTACTGCATACAATAAGAAGCTTTATTGTCTATAATTTATTTAACAAACTTTCGTGTTGTATTTGCATCAAAGCTATGCGAATATCATACTTTATTCTTTTATCTCTAGTTCATTCGAAATGAAAATATCCCAACATTCTCAAGATATGGGTACTTATCTAGCTTCTAACAACGAATGGTGAAATTAATTATTTTAAAATTATATATATATATATATATATATATATATATATATATATATATATATATATATATATATATATATATATACACACAGACAGACATTAAAAATAACATTGCTTTTAATGTTTTAATATAAAACAATTTTATATACTAATACTATTATGCGCATATAAAACATTATTTCAATAGCAGGCTATTAATTTTATATCCTCTAGATGAAGTATGAATTTTTACTGATTAATCATTAACGACATAAGCAAACAGACATAAAAATATTAGTAATCTTCCGTTTGAAATGAATTAAAAATCGTACGAACTTTTATTAAAATCACCTTCGCATTCCATGTTATCTTTTCTCTCTCACGGAAAATGGATAAAATACTTGGAAATATATGGATAGAGGGAGAAAAAAAAATCGGAGCGTCATGAAACCTTTAAAATTGTACACTGAAAAACCTACCAGAACCTGGATTGTTGTAGTGGTATGTGTACCGTTTCCTCGGGATTTATGTACAAAGGTCATAATACTAAAGATGCAAATAATCAATATCCAGTCGAGATTGCACAGTAATAAATGCTCTGTTTCTCTTTTAAACCTATAAATAAGGTTCTAAAACATATTATTGTTAGGTATTTCATGGGCCAATGTCCACTCCACCAATCTATATCTCCCTGGTCAGGCAGTAGGCTAATTGACCAAATGAGGAACATAGGGGTGGACAATAATCAAATAGCATTATGGTAAGGATGCTAGAACACACAATTCACACCAGAATCTCTCTGTTAATTGGTCAGTCAGCATATCATTTTTATTACAGCATATATCTCTGTCTCTCAAGAACGTAGAAAGAAACGGTATAAAGTCATTCCAAACCAAGCGTAGTGGATTTTTGCTTATTTCATGCGACGATGTCTCTGTACCTATGAACGATTCTAAATTTATAGGCAAACCAACACACAGAATGGGAATAGAGAAATCTTATAGAGGGTGACGATTACTTGAATTGTATTATCATCCTTGGTGATTTTAACTTTTTGATTCATCGTTTCAGAAACAGTATATATATATATATATATATATATATATATATATATATATATATATATATATATATATATATATATATATATATGGTGCCTTCGTTTGTTTGGCATAATTTGCAAATTTTATGACCTTTTGTCCCTCCTCGGGTAGCACACGTGTTCGCCACTGCTGT
This sequence comes from Potamilus streckersoni, assembly GCA_016746295.1. NCBI lineage: Eukaryota > Metazoa > Mollusca > Bivalvia > Unionida > Unionidae > Potamilus > Potamilus streckersoni. The sequence goes on from JAEAOA010001128.1 coordinate 175,190, forward strand.
ATATAAATCGAGAAATGCTTTTGATCCCATAATACCTTTTTGTCTTCTTTTTTAATATTAATTGTAATTCCATAATAATTTCTCTTGCATCATTTCTAATCCTTAATGAGTATAATTCGTTATCCAATCCGTACAAGCTAAGCAACTATTATATACAAACGTCATTAAAGATAACAATATATATTCCGAACTAATACATTTCATCAATACAATTATAAAAACCGTAAGGAACGTTACTTAGTAAATCTAGAGGTTCTCAGAAAATTTATTTATAATTTATTAATTTATACTTTTTTTGCAAAGAGAGGTCGGCTTAAGCATTACTAATTAAATGACTCATTGATAAAAACATTAAATATTTCGTAAAATCTAATATAAGTCATAATATTGATTGTAACAAAAAGTAAGTACACATTGGGACAATAGTTGGCTGTAGTGATTCAGAAGCAAATGATGGTACGACGCCTGAGCTACGTGGCTCACGCGAGGTAGCAAGGATCGTACCAGATCTCCCCAAAGGTAAAGTCAATAGAAAAAAACATCACAACAACACAAAACAGGGGCACATTTGCAGTTTGATAATACTACGATGTATAATACACACAATATATATGCACTAAGCAATGAACGTATTTATTTTGTTTCCAGTTTGTTTTATTCTTTCATTTTTTTACTTCCTTTGTCTATCTTAAATACACCACGATCATATTAGATATGACAAGGTAGGGGAATGAAGAAATTGACCTCTGTCACTGGAAGCGCGTGAACAAGAGACACAAAAGTCACGCGCCACTGTCACTTGTTAATACCAATCTTCCCTATGTGGAATTATATTTTTTATTAAATAGGAATTCTTATAACAAAAGACAACTCTCTATAAAATGTGATTATTTGGCCAGCATACAGTACATATAGCATACACACATTGCACACACTGGACAATATTAATTCCTGGCAAGAATCACTCTTCTAAATAATGTTCTAAAACAAGCCATGGTTAAAGAGCAACTACAACATTTGAATAGGACGGTGTACAAACCCTAAATAAAATTATAATTTTCTTTTCTAAATTCCTTTCGAATTTTTATAAGCACTACACATATTACAGGGTAACATCAAAGGGTTGATAGGTTATTTAGAGGCCACAAAACACAAGAGATTCAATTTATGCAATATCTTATCTTCAAATTGGTTTCTTTTCTTGCTGGCCTCAGCAATTGTGAGAAAAAGGAGCGAGAGAGCTCCAAGCCTTATCCATATATATATATATATATATATATATATATATATATATATATATATATATATATATATATATATATATATATATATATATATATATAATTGATTATTAAACACAGCATCGATATATTGAAAATATTATATCTTGTAGTATGCAGTAATCACGATTTAATACAGTTGCTTTTTTTGCATCGCTTTGTGACTATTGAAATGTATGTCCTGAAAGGCCCAGATATGTACAAAACTTGAAATTTACAATGATAGGGTGTTTTCGCTATATTAATCAACGTACTTGACAGGAAAACCAAAACAACTGAGTCATCTTGAGCAGAAAATAATACATTCCTCAAACGGTATGAGGAAGTTTACATTTTTGTTGTGTCTTTGTATACATACCACATACATCACTTATATTTTTACCTTGCATATCCATGCAACAGTCAAAACTGAAGGAAAATATTATCTTTAGATACCTGTGTTTTTCATATAAATATTGAGACCGATTTACTTTATACTACTGAATGCAAATATTATGTATCCGCTCAAGAGTCAATTGTTTTGACATAAACTATAAATGAACAGCTTACACTCTAACGTCCTATTTGCATCCAGTATAATCCGTCAAAATATGCGGTGTCCTATTTCGCATTATGTAGGTCCAAAACATAGTCATATACTTGCCTTTTGAGTTAAAATTGACGCCTTGTCTGCGTAAGTTATACTGATTTTGAAAAAATAGATGTAACTAAGAAATTGACATGAATGTATCTCGTTTGTATAGAGGGTTTGGTTTAGTTCGGTGGTTATAGTCTGACTATATCTCTCCGTTTGTTTGTACCCCACAACCGAATTTAATAACGAAAACGTTTAGTGTGATAAAATGCGCACAGAACTATATCATCTAAATCCTTAATTCCAAAACCTGCCTGTGACTAGAGTGACACAAATACTGTTAACCCTTGCACCATTCATACTTATCGGACTTTCCAAAATAACGCGGCGCCATAATTGCTTACACTATGGGCTAGTATATTTCCCTCTGATAATATAAAGATGTTGTTAACCCTATTCGGTACTTCCAAAATAATTCCGTAAATTACCATAACGTTGAAAGTTCGGAGTTATGGTGGCGCTCACCACTTATTATGTACTTTTGAGATAGTGACGTATGTAAGGTAAGGTCCTTTGCATTTAAAACATGAACAGTTGAGAGTATGCTGGCATACACCTATGCTACTTTGATGTAATGTGGCTAACATTCCTTTGAATATTGTACTTTTGGTAATTTTAAATGATCTTAGCACACTTCTAACTAAAATGAACGCTCCCTTATGCTCCAGCAATCAGCCTGAATTTGTCTAAAGTAAGGAAAATTAATTTTGTCAAACCAGACAATACCACCTTCTGAAAGTGTAATAAATGAATTACCAAATAAAATAAAATGTAAATAAGTTATCGGTTCCTTTTTTTATAATTTACCTCTGAAGTTCAGAAAGTGAAAATGACCAAGTGGAGCTAGCACTTTTTTGAAAGGTGCACATCTGGAGTAAGGCCAATCTGTATACTCTATAACCCATAGTATATCCATCAATTATACACCAAAAAAGGGAATTAAAGGTTCTTTGAACAATAATAAAATAAACAAGGTCCTTTTTTAAATAGCCAGTACAACCAGTTGAGAAACATGGGCAGTTCTTTTTTTTAAAATTCTAACCCATGCAGAAAACGAAACTGGAGAGCGCAAACCTATATCCCTTTGCATACATAAACATAAAAATTAAATCCCTTCTAAAATCCACATGAAAAGCAAGTTTGTGGTCAATCTTTTCCTTGCTTGATTTGATATCGGAGGCAGACGACATATGTCTGTACATTTGTAGTCATGCACACACTCCTTTGCTGGAAATGTACTTGTCCAGGAAATGGAAATGGCTCTCGAGTCTATTATATTGAAAGCACATCAAGCATGAAACGCGCAGGCGATGACTGTGTTATAGCCACTCTACGCACAGTCAGGTTAAAAATTATAAATCAATGAATGAATTGACTACGTTCCTTGCACATTTTATCACATTAAAGGTTTCCATTATTGAAATCGGTGGAGGGTTTACAAACAAACGGGGAGGTACAGTCCGATTATAGGTTATTTAGTACCTAGGCAATCTAAGTAAGGTTCCTTGCCCAAGGAAACACAATGGTACCAGACTATGACTGGTCTGCTGGTAGGATTCAATCCAGTACTTTTTCTCTATTGTCCCGCATGCTAACCTGATAGCCACTGCGGAGAATCTTCATAATAAATAATATTCTCTTTATTTGTTTCAAGCCTATCCGTCTTTTGAAAGGTTTTGAATGAAAGCTTTGGTTCAAATAGTTTATACAGTTAATATATCGATCTGGCTAGACACATATCAATACATGTTAAATTCATTACATTTTTATTTTCGTGTTGAATAACATAATTTGAAATATTTTGTTTGTGGGTTTTTAAACCAGTTAAAAGTATCATTTTTGTGGCGATGTTACTTGCCTAAATCATAATAAATACTGATATATTTGTATATTCGAGTCTAGCATTAGATTTCTTAGTAGCAATATAGTGTGTCAGCTCCCATAGATTGATGGTTCTGACGCGTTAAAGACGTATAGATGGCCAGACGAATAAACTACTGGAAACACTTTGATCACTATCGCTAACAACCACAGCTGGAGTTCCGAAACCAGGAAGGAAAAGGAATCATACTGGATACGCCGCCTTAGAACATTGAAATCAAGCGGTCTAAACCAAGAAGACTAGAAAATGAAAACTATGCACTAGTAAAATTTAACATTTTCTAAATCTTCTTATTATCCTTAAATTTTTACAATAAGAATAACAGGTATAGAATCAAATATCCGGGATATAATCTGCGTTACTTATGTACAAAAAGTAAAAATAGATGTCGCTTTGGCTTATAGACTTTTAGGGAATTATACAACGTTTTCAGTTTCCGCATCTAGTCTATACAAGCTGGTTGTTTTTATAGCTTTAGCACATGTGAAGACAGCCATGTAGAAGTTTACAAACACAACGTTTTTGTGTTCATTTGTTTATCGTATATATGTTTTGTATTTGCCTTTGAAAAAGACTCATTAAGAGTCGAAAGCGCTTAGGCTAGTTAGTTACTAGTTTCGTACTGTTCGTCAACTTTTCATTGCAGTTTTGGTAGGGGCGGAGTGGCTACGTGCGTCTCTTGGATTTTTATTGACTTGAAATGTCTTGCATTAGAGAGGAGTAAATGGTAGTTGGGACAGTAAGGACATGCCTGCATTGTTTGATTATAGCTTTTGGAATCAAAATTTGACGATTACGTGTCAATAACGGATGCCACCATCACTAGAGTCAGCATTTATGCAAATAAGGACAATCAGTCCGTTGTCAAAACCTTGTATTGCAACATTATTATTTTTGAAATAACGGTCTAATATTGTAATGCATAGCATGATTGAATGATGGAGAATAATGTGTTAAGTCGTTACTGAATTATGAACTAATGTTGCAAATAGAAAACCACTCTAATTCCGAATAAGTCTTGTCAAAATGATGTGCGGTAATTAATCCATTTATATAGACTACCATAATCTAGGTTGTCTCCCTTTCATATGGTATCTTTTGCGATAACGAGGCAATATAGTAATAGAGGGGAAAGTGGTGCATAGTCATTACTGAATTATGAATTATATCTGGAACTATAAATACCTTTCTAACCAGGCAAAATTCTCCTAAAATGGCGCCCGATCTCTTAACAGTCTTTACAATCAGGTGATTCTCTATATATAATGTTACAAGTGATAAAAAGCGTGTGCTAAGTACTACTTAAAAGACAGAGATATAATGATATCTGCTTAGCTAACAACTTTCCTTTTTTTTTTTCTTTTGATGCAATAATAACACTTACTTCAATTTTTCCATGTTGCTGAGGGGATTGTGATGGTTAACTGCTGCATTATTACTGACAAACTTTTAAGTGCTGCTATTATCTTCTTTATCTCTACGACGCATAATATCGTTTTATTTTCGTAATATAGTACCGGTTAACATGCATATAGCTGACGAGCTGACGACGGATAGAAATTTCGATTAGCGGACACTTGAAAAGCACGTTAGCAAGAATTAAATACATTCCAACCTGGTGCATGCTGAAATATTGATCAAACGCCCCAGAGGTCCTTAAGATTATTTCGAGTAATTAACATTTTCTGATGTAAAACAGATGACATCCTTTTGAATCAACTTTTCTTTATTCAAGAGTAAATCACACAAAAGAAAACATTTTCCTGTTTGTGTGCTATACAATTGTATAAAAAATTAACAAAATGCTTCTTCATTTCTAATCACATTTACACAAATTATAAGTGATTTTAGCATTTTAAACACAATATGCATATGTGAACGTCTCTTTATCTGATAATCCATTTATCAATCAACACCGCCTTTCTCTTCATCGACATATCTATCCGACTATCAGACCATCCCATTCCCAGCCACCCACCCACTCTCCCTCACTCTCTCTCTTTATATTATATTATATTATATTATATATATATATATATATATATATATATATATATATATATATATATATATATATATATATATATGTATATATATATATATATATATATATATATATATATATATATATATATATATATATATATATATACACAGATATACACACAAAACTCTCTCTCTCTCTCGCTGAATCTATTTTTCTGTATACAACTCTGTTTCCATAAATAAGTTCATCTCTGTCTATATTTTATCTGTGCCGTAATCTGTGTGTAATGAATATTCTTACATTTTACATTGCGAATTTAAATTGATACTTTATCATTACCATTTCCATATAGTAGAGTAAACGAAACGTCCATTAATAAAGCTCTAAGTGTATCGGAATAAATGAGCCGGATGATAACGTACTCAACAGTTTATAGCCGATACGTACGTATTTGTCTTAATTTTAGTTTTGGTCTATATTCATCAGTATCTTTGAGCTTGGATATACAATTATAAAGCATTACACTGGCGTCTGCCGTCAATAAACATAAACACAATTACATCGAATGAAGTTTGTACAAATAATAAAGGGAGGGACATTTTATAGAATTGACAGAGCTTTTCTGACAATTATCTAATCATGTTTTAAATGATTAAAATATTTACCTCAAATTTGCAACAGATAAAGCTTGAGTATTGTTTCTGTTGATGTAGTTTTAAAAAGGAATGAGCTACTGGATTAGTTCAGTGCCTTAAAGAGGACTCCCCAACTAGGCTTTTGATAATCGAGTGTATGGATAAACCTGCATGATCATTAAAATAAATTTTGTATATTTAATATTGTAGCAAAACTAGGAATAAAATATAAGTATGTATGTATGTATGTATGTATGTATGTATGTATGTATGTATGTATGTATGTATGTATGTATGTATGTATGTATGTATTCGTGTGTACCTATGTGTGTGTATTTGTTGCTCATTCTCTTGTAGACTGCAACTGTATGAAGACTGCTGGGTTCATTTTTTTACTTAGAGAATGGCAGCTGATTTACGGAAAGTATTCCTATCCTCTGTCACGTCCATTTTCGTTTTTTCTCCTCATTCAGGTAGCCTTTGTCTTCTCTGATTCTTCTGCTATGAACATTCAACTGTCTCCTAGCTGTTTGAAGAACATCTAATTCCCGGAGAGCACAGTTTAGGGTATTCCATTGAGCCTCTACTTGTTCATGTAGCTTCTGTCAGTCGTCAATTAATTTTAATGCTTCATGAAACTTTCCAGTCTTGCAAGGTTGAGCTGCGGTCATTCCTGTCTGGTTGACCATGACTGTTACGACTGACTCACTGACTGATCTTCAATTGAAGACGCTTGCGCCATTCCGACATATACTTATGGTAAATGCTATTTAATTTAATACAGTGAAGGGAATTTGGGGCTTAATCCTGTATGCGTACGGTACCTCAATAACAACTGGATTCAGGTCCGTGACAAGTTTAGAAAACCGAGGCTTCTAGACTGGGTCTCTATTTACGAAAAAGAAGTCATATTGCAGAAGAAGTTATCATGGAAGACATTGTGGGAAAGAAATGGTGGGCAATGAAGTAGAGGCCACATTACAACCCTTTTCAGAGCCACAACCATAATTCTAGAAACGAGAGACACAATTGTTATAGGTAACTATATGTGGTGTGCAAGGATTTATTTGTTTGTCCTGGTATCATAACTTTGTTTTCGTGATTATGCTGGGTTGGTGGAGTCTGGATTCTATGGAGTTTATAAAGTTCGTTGACCATCAGTACCAGGAGAGGTAATGGACGTGTAGAAAATCGAGAGCCCATTGTACTGGAGTTATGTATGTTGGTTCTTAATTCTGATTTTCCTTTCTAAGCTTATTTTGCGGGCTATTTCTGAGAACGTTCTCGTGACTTTTGTGTGTTGTATTATTGCATTATATCCGTCTAGTAGTGGTAATAAACTACAGATCTCTATTCAATTGCAAATGTAGTGTGGAACGACTGACATAGGCACCACTTTATAAGCACGAAGATGAAGGAAATCACAAAAAATATCATACCACACATAAAACCAAAGGATAGAAACAATTACTGTGCGGATCTAAACAAAATCTTACAAATAAATTATACTACATACAAACGCATACTGGATAATTTGAAAAAGATTTTGCGAGAGAAGGTTTCAATACCCAAACCTACAAAACACACGCTTAACAATTATGTATCGACAGACCATTATACCTTTATATATATATACATTCTATTAGGAAAAGGGTAATTTCTTTTAGGTTAAACAAACACATAGATACACCTATCATACCGCACTTATACTTTCACCCATGCAAGGGTAGGAAGCGCTTATAGACACACTAATATTCCCTTAAATAACAAACATGCATTGGATTATTGGAAATGATTTCTGCCGGAGAAAGACAAATGTATACAAGCACATTAATAAAAACAAATTTGTTTTGTAAAATGACCAGTATCTCTTTTCCTAGAGATTTGTGAGTCTATAAGTGTATGACACAAAAGTGTGACAATGCTACGTTGCTGGTATAGTAAGGCATTTTCGCACACACACACACACACACTGTAGTAACTGACGGTAGTTTTAAGAGAGGGTGGGGTGGTAAAAGACGGAAACGTGTACCATTTTTGTACTGATATTGTTTGCGCCATTGCGACAAGACGATAATAATATTAGGTTACCTTTTATGAGTTTCTGAAAACAGCGACAAATGCTATGTTAGAAATGTGCATTGACAATTTTTACGTTCATGAATGTCATGAAATGGTAATGTTATATTTATTGTCGTCTGAATATAGTAATATTTGCTGTAAATCCTCTGTTTTATTTAAGAGATTTCAGGTTTTTCAGACCACGTCTGAAGGCTATAATTATACAAATTTCTATAAATCTATAGGACGGGAAACAGCACCAAAGATAGCGTCTTGTTCTATTTGCACTCTTAAATCAACCGAGAAACAAATAGAGCAAACATTTCTAAAGTTTTCCAAGTTACGCACGTTTTAGTTTTAAAATGAGAGCGCAGGATAGGGTGAGTTATATTAAAGTCATTCTTACACTGTAAAGCAAAGGTTTCTCATTTAGTCTGTTGTTATTTTTTTCTTCGGAAAACAGTAGATCTAATGCTAGATAGTTTGCTTGTGGCACATTGCAGGATCCAAATGTAACAAAGCATGCAGCATCCAAATGGAACAAAGCATGCAGCATCCAAATGGAACAAAGCATGCAGCATCCAAATGGAACAAAGCATGCAGCATCCAAATGGAACAAAGCATGCAGCATCCAAATGGAACAAAGCATGCAGCATCCAAATGGAACAAAGCATGCAGCATCCAAATGGAACAAAGCATGCAGCATCCAAATAGAACAAAGCATGCAGCATCCAAATGGAACAAAGCATGCAGCATCCAAATGGAACAAAGCATGCAGCATCCAAATGGAACAAAGCATGCAGCATCCAAGTGGAACAAAGCATGCAGCATCCAAATAGAACAAAGCATGCAGCATCCAAATGGAACAAAGCATGCAGCATCCAAATGGAACAAAGCATGCAGCATCCAAATAGAACAAAGCATGCAGCATCCAAATGGAACAAAGCATGCAGCATCCAAATGGAACAAAGCATGCAGCATCCAAATGGAACAAAGCATGCAGCATCCAAATGGAACAAAGCATGCAGCATCCAAATGGAACAAAGCATGCAGCATCCAAATGGAACAAAGCATGCAGCATCCAAATAGAACAAAGCGACGATATATGGCATCTACAATCACAATTGCACTCAATTGCACTCTTGGTTTCATATACTGAGTGGTCAAACCAAAAGTTAACTTTCTTGTGACTACTGGCAGTTTTTGAAGCATCTGAAATCGAGAACAGATGCTATTATCATTGCAATTTAAATCATTTTATAGGAAACAAAAATGTGTTTTTGCACGAGAAAGATAGAAAGACAATATTTTATTCCTATTCGGAAAAATATCAACCCACTTACATTGACATAGTATATTTTCCTACGAATTTCAAATATACACATCCTGTTCCATAAAATGAAGAATCTCCCTGATAAAAATATTACAAGACTGAACTGGAGACACAGTCTGCTAACATCCTTCTTTTGAAAACGTTGATGTAAAAAAGTTCACACAAAATATTACATCCAAACATTTGGTGGTGTATTTTACAATAACGCTGACACAATCGCCATTGATCACAAATTGTATGATTGTTTTAGTTATCTTTATTTTGTTGCAAATCTACTAATTTGTCTTCTCACTCTGTAAATGGTAATATTTGTTAGCCAATGAAATCACTTTTAATGAGTAAATTATTCAACAAATTTATTTTCATTGGTTCCTATTGATCTTTCATCCAACATTGCCGATAATTTAAAGATATCAGGCTTCCTTTACTTTGTTTTTTGACTCTAATTAGTTCCTTGTAATAATTTATTTGTCTACCTGGTTATTCGTCTCCCTATATAGAGCGTTGAATTAACATTGTGATCACCGTTGACGACAACCTGTATATTTAACAAATTTCAAAACGTAGCATAAATGAAGGTATTGTTAAAACGTGTAAGCTATTAAATTATTAAATGTATTTCAACTGGATTGTTATCGTGCCAAGTAGCAACCCTATAAGATCAATGTGGGGTACGGTTCCGAATGGATTTAGTCGTGGTTTGTTGGTATCCGTATATGTATCTGAGTTACAAAGGGTAAATTTCACAGGTAATGAAGGATGGTACTAATGTCAAATTGGCGAATCTACTGTGGTGAAATATATCAATATCTACTTGACTTAGAAAACAAATTTTACTTCCAGACAAACTGTTACAAACTGTTTTGCGGTATTATGCCCAAATAAGTCACGATGTCATTTTTCCTGCTGTTTTCTTTTCTTATGAGATCACGGCGATAAACCTAAATGCCGTGTTTGAGGCATTGTTGACATACCTGCTAACTTTTTAAAGTATGTGTCTCAGTGTATCAATTATGTGCCGATTTAACATAGGTCTCTTAGGAGAAACAATTTCGCGCCCGCGGTTGAGAGAGAGAGAGAGAGAGAGAGAGAGAGAGAGAGAGAGAGAGAGAGAGAGAGAGAGAGAGAGAGAGAGAGAGAGAGAGAGAGAGAGATTATAGGAGTTTAAATAATTCTTGTGAGATGGTGTCTGAAAGATTAACGAGGTGTTCAAATATTAGCAATTGTTCTAGATTTCTCCTTGCAGACAAGGTTGTACGCGTTATAAAGACCAATAAACCATCTAGTATGCACATTGTTAGTTAGCCAAATAAGAATGATGGATATATTGATGAATGAACCGAAGAGTGAATGGATATATTATGGTTTGACATACGGGTAGATGCTTTAATAACTAAATAAAACATGTGTTAGAAAAAGGAGTTTTTGTTATCGTCGTCTTTAAGTGCGTAAAAGATAACATTTATACGTTCTTTGACGTGTATTGCCGAAAAAACCGTCATAAATAAGTAGGAAACACATGAAAACTGCAAAGATATACTTATATATAATAATTAGTTGATTTAATCTGAAACCGGTTTTTTTATTATTAGTATTCTAGATGATGAAGTGACAGATAATGTCACCAATCCTTGAATATGAATACAATAAAATAGGAATTTTCTTTGGAAATAAAATTGTTTTCACCATTCATTTTGTAAAACAACCCTATGAAAAGCTGTAATTATTTTGTCAACTAGGGGTGTAAGGCTTTCTTTTGGTCCGGCCAGAAGCTATTCAACGTTCGTTATTGAAGACTAGTAGTTACACATTAAGAAAGATGGTACTGTAATTTAAGGTCTTAATGACAAAATAAATGTGACAAATTAAATTTAAATTTAATTAATTGTTAAATTTAAATAACAATTTTCATACCTTTGATGTGAGAATCCATCACATTTTTGGTTAGTGACTTGATCATACTTGCATCCAACAAGTATGTGTATAGATACTGGCTACTACAACTGCGTAAAAGATTCGTATTGACGAGCTGTACTGACCACTCTCGTATATTTCTAATAAATAGTATCCCTGTCTGACCTCGTAACTCTATAGAAAATATCTCATTCAGGCCAAGCTGCTTGGATGGAAAAATGTGACGAAACGATGAAATGATATGCAGATGAAGGCAAAGAATGAATATATTTCAATACCTCGAAAGTTTTAAAGCATAATACTAACAATTAATTGTTTTCCGATAGTACAACACAAAGTTTAAGTAAGTTACTTTTCTTTTCTAGTTACAAAGGTGCACTACAGGATATAATATTGTTTAATAAGAACATAAATTTAATTTGACACACTGTAAAAATGTTGCTGCATTACAGTAAATACGAGATTGCATTATAACATGAAAATTCGGTTTTAGGTTGAGACCGTAAGCAACCCACTGCAAAACTCTATTAATTTAAAGATGAGACGATAAAGTCCAATGTTAATATACGGTCGAAAGCAGAGGTTGTAAAACATTTTTTCTCACATTGACAAGTGTTCTGGAAGTATCCTCTTTGTGTCACCAGGAATGAATCTTCCTTCTTGTGTAGACAAATGTCGAAAAAGTAATTTCTTTTAATTTAAATTTCAATTAAACGAGAAAATACAATTTTGCAATGACTATGATGCCTTTGGTAGCTACGTTGATCTGATGTTCATATTTGTATAGAATTAAAATCTCTCCACCTCCAATCTCCTGCCTCTATGGAGTATAGCAGATTATGTACCTGTGAAAGTGGTCATAAAAGTAGGACCACATTCGCCTCATCGAGTTCACATTGTACGAAATAGAGCATTTTCTACCAGATGGATTGTATTTGCTGTCAATATCATTTATGCCTGGAACGTACCAATTGGACCATGATCCGCTGAACCATTGTATTTTGTAAGCCACTATCCTTCCGTTGAGAATATCCTGATCGACGTTGATGTTTAAGCCAGCTGCCCAGCGGCAGTCACTCATAGGTGATTTAGGCGTGACTTCCGTACAGACAGTCTGTGTAGATATATCATATATTACGCAGTCTCCAGATGGACATTGTCCTTCTACTTTTGTGTGTATGCAAAAGAGGAGAACAAATACAATCAGTGAGCCAAATGTATACATCATTCTCAAGTTTTGGAACTATCTCTGCAAGTCGAACTTTCCCTGGTCACTGTATGTGGCTATTATGAAGAGATCCTTGATAAATGTATCTCTGCAAGTCGAACTTTCCCTGGTCACTGTATGTGGCTATTATGAAGAGATCCTTGATAAATGTATCTCTGCAAGTCGAACTTTCCCTGGTCACTGTATGTGGCTATTATGAAGAGATCCTTGATAAATGTATCTCTGCAAGTCGAACTTTCCCTGGTCACTGTATGTGGCTATTATGAAAAGATCCTTGATAAATGTATCTCTGCAAACAACTAGTGGCAAGCAATGTAACTGGCAAACATTATATACAACACAAATACGCTATAAAAATGAACTTCTATCCAATCTGGTGCATACAAAATGACGTATTAACTACCACAAAGTATGGTTGATTATTGGGAATCATTAGCATTTCCATAAGCGAAACATCTGTAGTCTTTTCTGTGTGAAATCTTACCTATTCAAACATAAGGAAAAACATGTACTACGTTTAATTAAATAATGATTAATCTTTCATTTTTTTCTTTAATAGTTTGTATTATATTCTCCACAAATTTTAAGACGTTTCATTACGAAATATGCATGCCCTATACCGATATACATTTCCTTATCCATTCGTTCTTTTATTTATATGTCCTTTCATCGATCAGCATCTCTCTCTCTCTCTCTCTCTCTCTCTCTCTCTCTCTCTCTCTCTGGTATAAATATATCTGTCAGACATCTTTCGATGTCTCTTTCCCTATCTCTGTATCTATTTAATAGTTTGTCTGAAGATGCTTGTCAGGCAGTCTTCTGTGCTTATTTGCAATGTTGGTCACTATCGTATTTTGTGTCACACATATGTTCTTTCGTCTTGTGTCGTAACTATATTCAATAATATTAACTTCGCTCTTTCCCTAAATTTGAATAATTGAGCAAGATACTGGTACTTCCTAATGTTCCATAGAATAATTGTATGTTTGCCTAACTCTATCCTAACGCAATCTACGGTGATATTCAAACTTGCTTACTGTACTTTATCATCCTTGATAAGTTTGCTGACGGTAAACTGATATTTCATATATAAATCAACCCCTACAAACGGGCTAAAACAGTTTGAAAAAGATTTCTTTAAAAGTAGCCAAAAATTTCATTGTTCATAAAGAATGCTCTCTCTCTCCAACTGAGCAACGTTTTCTAGCCGCATCCTCCTTCATGTACGTGACGAGAATGCAGATGATAAGGATGCCTAATATGTTCATTGTTGTGTATTAATTTTTATACATATAATCAGCATATTGTGAATACAATAATATCCAAAACAGAACGACTGCGAAATACTCTGCAACATTTATTCTTTATTGATGATTGGTGAATTTATTTCTCTGGGTAAATAACTAGGGTTTAATAGCAGTCACTGACATGATAAATAAATTCGGTCAAACTAAAGGTGACAAAACTTGCTTAATTCTGTTCAAAGTGAATAAAGCATGCTAATAGTCGATATTTTTCGTAGCCAATTATACGCATTATCGGTGTAATTTTATTTAAAAAACAAATTGGATTGAAATAGAAACAAAAAGAACCTCTTCCCAATTTGTTTGACATATATACGTTTCATATTTTGTTCAGCCGCTCTAGTAAATGTTTAATTATTATTAGAGTATATATGGTTAGTGACATTAATGTAGGTGTCATAGCTAAAAATATATGGTAAAACTATAAAGTACGCCATTTGCAATTTGTCTGACGATGTCAAAATGCCTTTTCTTTCTTTGTAATATGTTGCATAATATGACCGCTTGTGTGCACCACATGTAATATGTTATCTACGAGCAACTGTCTGCATGTATTGTCAAAAAAGGAAGCCTAACGCCGTGTAAAGGCAGTGGAATCTGGAGCGTAGATGTACATGCTGTATGCGGTGTATATGTGCCAAACGTCAGGTTTTATTAGATTATTTAGAAACTACAGGCTTGTTTGATATATCTGTTTTTCGACCTTTAATTTTAATGCTGCTTCATATGGAAGTATCACAATCACACGTGTCTTATACATTTTCTTTGAAATTAAGTTTTATATATAATATAAGAGAAACTAGTGCTAATAATTCCCTCTTTTAATAAAGTCCTGTATCTATATGCCTGTCTAGTCTGTTTATAAAATGAGTTTTCTTTCCTGGGTTTCTTTCTTGTATCATACAAGCAATTGATCAAAGACAGCAGTTTTTAAGTTAAGTGTCTTTTAAACTTTTGTGTTTCGTATTTACATGCGATAAATATGACATGTTGAATTCAGAATAGCTAACCCATAATGATTTAAATCTCAGCCAAATTTCCTACCTGCAATATCTTTATGCAGGCCCAGTCACAACCACCCTTGTTTAATATTTATTCATATGTACGAAAATGTTTAATTGCAGGAACGATTGAACGTTTGCGGTGAGGAAAGTACAATATGGAAATCGCTTTGCGACCTCAGGTTGAACAAACATTAAAGTTTTATGATGTAACGTAATACATTTTGAATCTCTTGAAATCATAAGCAGTCTGATTTCAAGACGAAAGGTTGCCGCATCTAAGTCGAATAGTTTTAAGTCACAGAGTGTTCAGAACTGAGCAGTATATTAATGCTGAAATGAAGCTTTCGACAATAATTGCTAATAAAGCGGTCAGAAGCATCGAAACAGTTTCTTTTAATATTAATGAGCATTAACTGATACTAATTTCTATTTTCCTTGGTTAACGCTATTTTATTAGCAAAGACATCAGAACAAGTGGCAAAGGCTGCGATAAAATGAAAACAGGTGTCACAGAATCCTAAAAGAACTGATATAAATCATTGACAGCTTAATACGTAGTTAGCTCCCAATATATGTATATGTATCAATAACCAGATTATAATTTCTGGGAGTGTCTACGGAAACATTTAGAACAGTTCACTTAACACGTAAGATAGACTCATCAAACTAAGAAATGCAACTAGTATTCAAGTATTCCTGTATGGGTGTTGTTTTACAGGTTTTGTATTAACAATTTCAACGTCATGAAAAATTGTGTTTGTCCTTGTAGGAATATCCGAAAACAAGTGTTCATATTTAAATAATAACTGTTTAAGTTAATTCTTTCTTCTTGCTGAAAATATGAAAGTTTCTGGTTCAGATTTTTCATAATTTCCGAGTATCGAAGATTTGTTGTTACAAGTTCAAAGGTGTCCAATTGAATTTTTTCAATCAAATCCTCAATTTGTGGGACAGGTATCACTAAACTAATTGTAAAGCAAATATTTGCTCTTGCAACCTCACAAGACTTTGACAACTTGTACTTTAAATTAGAAACATGGTCAAGAAGATTGAGCTCAGCATCTTCATTTAAAAGAAGTTTTTCAGAAGACGGCAAAACACCTAACACTAAAAGACTCTGAAAAGCTCCTGTATCCCTTAAAATTATAATAGGGATAGGATTGGCCTAATCACCAAAGAGTGATATACAACCCTTCGACATGAACAGTTCATAATTCTTTATAAAAATCAGACTGGGGTTTATTAGACCAACAACTGTATTGCTTTCAATACATGACCGTAACCTTGACCACTTAGAAATAAGAGCATTAGGGATAGGTCTATCTTGATTCTGATGCCTATATTTCAATTTGAAGCAATCACAAATGACGTGTCCTTTTTTCTTGTAATAGGTACAAGTAGGCAGAGACAAGGAATTTGAATCAAGTCGCTCAGAAGCTTGATTTTCGAATTTGTGCCAGATTGGTTTTTACCGAGAGTTGTATTAGGCTGAAATACTTTCTTGACGGTAGACTGCTGAGTGAATGTTTTGCTTAAAACAGAAACTTTATGTGTTAAGGAGTACTCATCGGCAGCAAGAGCAGCATTTTCTAAGGTTTCAATCTTATACTCTTCAAGATTATTCTTAATATCATTAGGAACTCAGTTTTTGTATTCCTCAAAAAACACAAGTTGTTCGAGACTTTCATAATCATGTTCAACTTTCTTGGCTAAGCACCATCTCTTAAATAACTGTTCTTTTTCTCTAGCAAATTCGATATAAGTCTTCCAGCTTCTTTTTTGAGTTTCTGAATTTTTGCCGATAAGCCACGGGGACTAACACATAACCCCTTAACATGCACACCTTAGCCAAATCATAATCCGGACTCTATTGTACTGACAAGGATGCTTAGATATTTCGCACTGTGCCGACCAGGACACATTGCAATAATTGAGAATGAGAGAGAGAGAGAGAAAGAGAAGATACATTGCAATAATTGAGTCTAATGCTCCCTTGGCCATTAAATTTTCAGCAACATTTTCAAAATAGATAAAATATTTGTCTACTTCCTTTTCACTAAAAGGGGAAACTAGCCTGATATTTGTTGTGATGTCAAAGTTTGAATCTGTATATAAAGTGGAATCGTGCCACTTGCCAGCTCTAAATCTTTCATTTTAAGTTGAAATTTCCTTTCATCCTTCTCTCTTTGTAAATGCATCTGTCTGTCTCTCTCCTCTTTTTGAAATTGTAATTATTTATCTTCTCTTTCTCTCTCTCTCTCATTCTCAAATTGTAATTGTTTATCTTTCTTCCTCTCCTGTCTCTCTTTCTCCTCTTTTTCAAATTGAAATTGCAGTTGCTTCTCTTGCATTTGTTTCTCCATTTCCTGAAGCTCAAGCCTCCTTAACTCTACTTCCATTTTCATTTTCATTACTTTAATGTCAGTGTCTGTCAGAGACTTACTGACTGATACCAAAACACTTTTAT
Organism: Potamilus streckersoni; assembly: GCA_016746295.1. Lineage (NCBI taxonomy): Eukaryota > Metazoa > Mollusca > Bivalvia > Unionida > Unionidae > Potamilus > Potamilus streckersoni. The sequence continues at coordinate 192,919 of JAEAOA010001128.1, forward strand.
CAAAAACACTTTTCCCAACCAAATATTGGATCAAACTATTTTTTTTTAATTTCTCGTTTCGTTAAGGAAGATATTGCTTCAGAAAGATCGCACTTTCTGGCAAGTTCAAGCAACTTATATTTCTCTGTGTGTGTGTGTGTGTGTGTGTGTGTTTGCTGGCAATTAATATCTACTCAATAAAGGAAATGAATAGTGGTGGTCAGTCAGGTAAATCGTTATAATGTAGACTATTATGTGCTTTGCATCTGCACAAAATTATTAAGCAAATGAAACGAATATGAAGGCAAATATATTACTTGAATGATGCATTTACTGATAGGACTTTGTAATAATAATATTGTGACTTACTTTTGTCATAATCAATTTCTTAAAATTCAAATGAAGAGAATAATAACCATTCGTAGGAGCATTTCTTTGAGTTAAAACTTCGTTGATTGAGACGGGAATAGAAGAAAGGAGAGGTGTTAAAAGGCTGTCTAAAAGCTTCCATAACACGTTAGAAAATAGCAGCTTGCAATCATGACCAAGTAGGTAAGGATTATAACATATGTAATTAGCTTCCCATATACACTCTCTTTTTGTGTCTCGGAGTCGTACGAACGATGCAGTCCAGTCCAATCTGGTGCCTACCGAGATATTGTTTAAACTTCATCCATGTCGTTAATAAAATCGGTAATCATTAACATTCTCCAATGCAAATCATATATCGCCAGTTTGAATAGAATCTTCCTTATTCATGCATGAACCAGAAAAGGTGAAAGGTTTTCTTAAGCAGAGTTTAATCGTTAAGAGTTTGAATGTTCTGCAGTTATATCTAATTAGAAAAAATTCTTACTGGATATCGCAACACGTTTCCTTTGGTTAAAAGGTTTCAATCTTAAGAACACAATATACCTATGATGAACAGATGGCGATATCATTATCCGTTCATTCTTTCATTTATATGTCGATTATTTATTCTCTCTCTCTCTCTTTCTCTCTCTCTCTCTCTCTCTCTCTCTCTCTCTCTCTCTCTCTCTCTCTCTCTCTCGGCTTTTCGTTTTTATTGTCTAGAATTTGTGCTTTGATTGATAAAATAGAGCTTGGTACTTCAGTCTGTAATTATGTATTCGCAAACTATAGTGTTTAACTGGTAATTTTTCCGAAGCATTCTGAGTTATTGCTTTTATTTTTGATTGCATGTTTGCCTCACGGTTGTGTGTTCCATTTTAACGATATATTTAGTTCTTAATGTTTAAGTCTTGAAATGATTGGATTGTGTTATGACATGGTTATACAAAATGAAATGTAACTTAAATTCCAAATTATTTTCTTCTTATTGACTGGCGCTAATGCTCTCAAAATATATTATAAATTATTTTGTCTTTTTCCTTTTCCTTAATTTTAATATTTTAATTTTGATCTTTAAATCGTTAAATATATAAATGTTGGACATTTTGTGAACGTGAATGTGATGCCATATTAAATATTTTTTCAGTTCATAAAAATACGTAATAAGGAAATAGTATGAGTCAGAAAGATGCATACTCAATCATTAAGTTTGTAGCTGGAATACGTCCCGTCTTTTCCGTCCCGTATCTATCTATCTATCTATCTATCTATCTATCTATCTATCTATCTATCTATCTATCTATCTATCTATCTATCTATCTATCTATCTATCTATCTATCTATCTATCTATCTATCTATCTATCTATCTATATACTTACAAGATATTTCATCATTACATATTGCAGACGCAATTTATGAATGGCAAATAATTTATTTTTTGCTAAGGCTTGGAGTGCATAAATTTGCGATATTGCTAAAACGTTATTTTAGGAAAACCACAAGTGTATAATTATATTACATATTGTGTGATTACCTTGTATGAATGATTATAGATTATAATTTCAGCTAAATGACCACGTGAAAGCAAAATGTTTATAATGGTATCTTTTGTTCATGATTGTATGTTGTAAATAGACAAGTTTTTAGTTCATACTGTCTTAGAAATAGACTTGCTTATAATCTGACTTAATTTTCCAATATAACCACTCAAATCTAGGTCAATGTGAGATATGTACAAATATGGACTTGGTAAATAAATCATTTCTCTTTTTAGGACTATTATGTGCAATCCATTTGTCATTAGAGTTTGCAGTTTCTCAGATATAATTAAACCAAATTAATTAAGTAATTGTTAGAGTTGCTACGAGGGGATTGACTTTAGATAATTTAGTTTTAAAACATTTCAGAAAAATTAGGAATGTTCCTTAAAATTGAAGCTGACTTTGTGTTTGAAGTTTCACTGTCCCTGGTAAAGATTACAACTTAAATTTATTTCCAGAAATCTTTAGTGGAATTAATGTCGAGAATATTATTTCCAACCCTATCCACGGGTTTTAGTGTATGAAAATGGACACGCTCTTTGAACTTGCCATACATATGATGTTTCTCAAACGAAAAGATCTTTAACAAGGCAAGAAATAAAGAACATTTCCTTGCAGTATTTGAAGTGAAAGGGAATTTTGGATATTAGTGTGTTGGGTACGACTGCAAAATCGATACATCGGTTCCATAAAATATTCGGTTTATATATATATGTATATATATATATATATATATATATATATATATATATATATATATATATATATATATATATATATATATATACACTCACACAAACACATACACTCATGTGGCGAATAACATATTTCTAGTGTGTGAGAGAGAGAGTCAATCAAACATCCAATCAAAAATCCATGTATTTATCAAAAACATCGAATAAACTATGTATCCATTCAGAACATCTTATCAACCATCCATGTATCCATCAAAAACATCCAAACAACCATTGATGTATCCATTTGCCTATCATCCCATTAATTCCATAATCTTATTCGTCCAGCTAGCCTTTAACATAGATTGTCTTACAGATGTGCGTGATAAGTAAGAATACTTATACCACCGACTATGTGGTATACGGTTTTGAGGATATGCACATTGGTCGAAGGAGAATTGGGGTTGCTGATTGCAGGCAAAGCGATTGTTGCCCTAAGTCACCAACAGTGGTCGAATCACACTAAGAAAATAATTAAAATCTTTTTCACCTTTATATTGATCTTATATATATATATATATATATATATATATATATATATATATATATATATATATATATATATATATATATATATATATATATATATATATATATGAAAATACCAATTTAAGACAAACACTATACTATAATTTATATTGCACTATGATGTTAGCAATGGTTTGTATATGGTATTATATTCCTGCCAGAAATTATCTAAATAAGAATCTCTATGTTTTAGCTGTTGTTTGACTATTGTGGTACAATTTAACCAGAGAGAACAAAAATAAACAGAGAGAGAGAGAGAGAGAGAGAGAGAGAGAGAGAGAGAGAGAGAGAGAGAGAGAGAGAGAGAGAGAGAGAGAGAGAGAGAGAGAGAGAGAGAGAGAGAGTCGCTTATTTGTAAGACAAAAAGACAAGAAGATGCGTCAAATGTATTTTAAAAGGCGGCTACATTCATGGTGGATCTAAATCATTGGTACAAAGGAAAAGGTCATTTATTTTCAGGATATTTTAAAAACAATTTTTGCAACATTATTTTATGTATAGAAAACTGGAATTATCCAGATTGCCTAGTTACGTTCTTCAATCATAGTATTAAACATAACCGCCATTATCTTTTTGAAGACGTCGAGTCTGATAGAAAATTTGCATAATTAATCTTTCTTTTTTTCTATGTTTGGTGTGCCTTTCGTTTCCAACTTATCGTTGCCATTCTCCTCAGAGGGCAGCTCATCTGCAATACAAATAAACATGGCACCACGTGAATGAAATTAGAAAATAAATGAATTATGAAGAATAAAAGCTCTATTGTGCATGCATATACAATAAACTTTCCATTTAAAACAGCGATCAGTGTAGTGTCATACACTCTTTGTACATTTAAAAAAAAACCATGCTGAATCTATTCCGGCTTATGTTGCATCGGGTGACCTCCAAAGCCATCCCGGATCGTCTGGCTCGATGCTATCACCGGAAAAGGTACTGAGTTTTTATTTCCTCAGCATAATATAGCAAATGCTATGCTTTCAAGGTGCCTTAAACTCCCTCCTAACGAACCTACTAACCAACTAAACAACCAACCAACCAATCAACCAGCAAATCATGTCACAAAATTAAATGTAATGAAAATATTTTGAGATTATGGTTTTACTCGAGAGAACCAGTATCCTATATTATTTAAAATATCTGCTTATCCTACAAAAACAGGTACTAACAACACATTACATCTATCTGTTATAGCAAAATAGTGGAATTTAAGATCACTAAATGCACTTCTTTCTAAGGGCTGTATACATAAATACATATAAGAATACCAGTGCTAAGTATACAATTTGATTATTCGAATATTTTTCTGAACAGCTGAATTCGAAAGTGTGGATGTGTTGACTATTCGCATGTGTGTTAACTATTTCATTCCGGAAACATGGTTTTTGTCCTAAACTATTTAACGGAACAAATTTATGTGTGACTATATCGTCATGGACTTTACCATTTCTATTAGTTATGCTACGTAACTTCATCTATTTGCAATGAATTTGTATAAAATAATTCAACTAAAAGAGTGGCTGAAAACGTCTTAGTGGTCCGTCTGTTATACTTGAGCTTAATTAGTTTGGTATCTACATTCTACATGAGATCTTTCTTGTGCACTATGCATTATCAGTAAAATGAACTGTCATAAAACAGAAAGTATACTTTCGTTAGGGTTTGCGTAAATTAATAACTAGTCTGCCAAAAAAATTAAAAAGAACATTATAAAGCTGCTTCGTGCGACAGGTTTTGGTCTTTCCGTTTTTGTGTCTTGTATCTCTTATTTTGCTCATAGTTGAAATGTAAATACAACCTGTATCACATTAGATTTGAATCTAAAATTGAATATATTCTTTCGAGCTGGCACTTTTCTCAAGTTAAAATCTGCTTCAAATTTAAAATCTTACTTTATACTAGACATTGTCTCTCATACTCTCATATATAATATATGCCATTCCCCAGCAAAGGCATGTTCTTTATAACATTTAATTGTTTATGCAAATGTATTAATAAGATAAGCAAAGTTTTTATCAGAATTGTTTATAGCAAGAGTAAGATAAACGTCTTACTCGAAAGAAGAGAAAAGTTGAAAACCAGGTAAATATTATAAGGGACATAACTCATACTAAAATAGCAATAGTTGTATATCTTTCAATAGATGTAACTATATTTAATGTGAGTGCTACACAAATAAATGTAAAAGGGATGACTAGCTATAAATGCCGCAGGAATATTGTAACGAATTAATATAAGTTACAATTTTCCTTTAACAAAGCGTCCTTAACATTTAGAATATTCTTCGTTAATGCCTCGAAATACAAAACTTTTTTTCGAAAACAAAAGGTGCTGTCGCAATCTCGTTTGCATCTAAGTTGTAATCTCCTGATGAAAAGAAAAAACGTCATAAACAAGGAATTCGTTACGAATTGTCATAAAGCAAAGCAATATTTTAAAATAAACTATTTCTTCGTTTTCTAAGTATGTATAATTCCTTTCTATAGTAATAATGTATTTTTATTTCTCCCAATTTTACGTGTGTGTAACACTCCTGGCCCATGTGAGACAGCCATTATGGGTATCAGTATAGGATAGGAAAATTTTGCTCATAATGGCGGAGTTTTCAACATCGATGTAATTTGGAGTATAACTTTCCTGACATTATTGAACGAACAATGAAAGTCAAAGTCAAAATGACGTTCAGTAAATACTGATTCAAATTTGCAAGAGCTTAATATAAACTGAGTTTTCTTATAAAACAAAGCCTTTAAAGTTCAGTCAGACTGAAATGTGAAGTGCAAACTTTAAATATATTGTAGACATATATCAGTGTTCATGACAATTTGAAACCGACAAGGTAATGAGAAAGCACAACGTTCGAATTTTGTAGTGAATCTATCTCGCGTTAATGGTACAAATATGAACAGGAAAGAAATCTACTCACATCCGTAAGATTAAACAAGACATATAAAAAAATATTCGAATGTAATCATACACATCAACGTGTGAATTTGATTTACATAAAGCAAATAAACAAAAACATATTTACAAAAGATAATTCTTTGTACAAGAAACCAGAGCACATAATCATAACAGAAAGCTTGCTTATCAATGCAAAACAACCTGTTTGCGGGATAGAAAATCCAGTCACTGCTCGTTTTGGGATGTACACGGCTTGCAATTATTGCTTATTGTGATTATTGTGAACGAGTGATCAAGAGCTGCTGAAAATGAAAGTTTAGTCTATTTTGTGTGTACTATATGGTCGCACTAGATTGTCATGCATGAAAGACCGAGGTCACGTGCTGAAAGATATTCTACGAGTATTCGGCAATCCAAAACACGATTATAAACACACATGATGTGAATAACGCCTTCCTACATGAATGCACTCAGTCAGACAACACACGACTCATTCATATTACGATATGACGAATGTCTACATTTTTGTAATACTAATTAATATTACTAAAAAAAGATCCCACAAAATCCCAACAATTTGTTAGACTGTTTCAGGAAATATGTTATACTTACATTCTACGTCCATAGTGGTCAATAACTTGCTACCTTTCTTTGCACGAAACGTGAGAAAAAATAATCATTTATATGCGATAATTTGTTCCTGCAAATCTATTGTATTCCAAATTTCCTATCATCACTAGCTTATGTGATATGTCTGAGACTGTATAATGTGCCCAGGACATATTCCATTTTCTGTATAGTACAAACGTTGATAAATTGAGCCACGCATATAACTAAATTAGACTAAAGCTGTGCTAATATTCACATAAATATGAGTTATGTTTAAAGTTGATTTAAATAGTTTTAAATAATATTATGATAAATCATGGTTTCCGAACTTTAAGCGATTAACCAGAAAAATGTGTTGCTAACCGTAGGTAAAGAGCTTTATATCTCTATTTCTCTCACTACAGTACTCCAGATGATAGTAACTACAAACAAATGAAATTAAAACGTGTTAAAATCGATTTGGACATTCCGATATGTCACATGGTGACGTTGCAAAATCTTAAGCCTTAAACCAGGTGCACGTTTATTCTAAAGGTGCAATCTGTGTCTGTGTGTGTGTGTGTGTGAACAGGTATATAAAGATATTATATTCCGAATTATCTGAAAATAACCATACATATTGCTTGATATAGCCTACAGCATACAGAGGATTGTATGGTCAAATAATTATGTACAGTACTTATTTTCCAAAACTCACCGTTAACATCAGCAAACTTGAAAACATCATTATCCTCGTTCAAGGGTACTTTCTGAACTTCTTCAAACTCCTTCGGTGATACCAGTTTGTTTCTGTTCAGATCGTAATGACTGAAGTCTCGAGACATAGGTGCGACTTGATAATCTTCATCAGACATCACCAATTCGGGCAGCTAAATATAGACAGGAAAAAAGGAAAGAAAATGAAGAAAAGTGGATGTGATAAAGAAATCTATTTGCTGATGTAATTCATGATCGTTATGTATTTTGAACTCTTTCAAACAAAGATAATATTATTCACAACGCAATTTAACATATAATGACAAAGCTTCATTTTCAGTATGTTCTTTGTATTCCTGCACATGCAAGATTAGATACTTTTACTTAACATTGGTTGAAACGTTGAATTGTGGCATACGGCGTCATTACACATGCTGAATACTGAAGCAAATGAATCTTGTAAGTAATACAGTAGGTGGTGTTGGGCATCAAAGGACATTACATATTAGTCCAGTGCATTAATTTTACTGTTGCTTTAGATTAAAACACGTTCAGGAGTGTATGAAGTAGTATATTCTATAATTACTTTCTAGAGATGAGGCACAATAACCAATCTGCACTGAGCTAGCTTCTTTTCATTTTCTGCGATTAGGAAACTGATTCTATTAACAAATATTTTATTATAAATGAATCACCAGGCATAAAAGGGTTCAGACTTTGTATGTCTAATTAACATTTATAAAACAGTTTACTCACACTTCTCTTGCAGATAGGATGGCATACAGAATGACAACCAAGTACGGGGAGACAAACTTGGTGACAGGTTGATGGACATGGGAAACGAATCCTTGGAAGTCGAATCCAGGCTTTGGTGTCATCAAGCAGGACTACAGCCAGAAGGAAAAGAACCAAATGCTCCCGGTAATGCATTTCGGAAAAAATATATATCTAAAGCAGAAAACAAATATAAAAATAAATTATCGATATAATTAGGACTTAAAATCCAATATATTAATGGTAAAGAAATAACATACATTAATGATAGTGAAGAATTTGAAAAACGTATCTTTTGAGGCATCATGGTCAAATTTGGTTTGGGGAAAACAATTTTGGAAAATAAATAAAATTTTCACATGAATACATGTGGGGAGAAAATTTTTTCAATGATATATGTTCAACTTGTGAAGCTGAAACATCAAACAATATTATTGAAATCTAATAAGCCGCTGAAGACAAAGACAAAAAGAGACGGTTTGAATGCAATAACAGAAAAAAACAAATTTTGGGATGCAAGATAGAGAGCAAACAGCCATTGGCGTAGAGCATGGAAATTGTCGATGACTATTGTTGAGGAAAGGACAAAGCCGAAAGAGCGAGGAACCGGCAAAATCAAATTATAATAAAAGATGAGAAAGGCGTGAGAAAAAAAAACAGAACCAATCGTAGGATCACCTTGTTTCTCACTAAGAAGTAGCTAAATACTGAATGACTTGGATGGACATTATAAAATCATCAATCATTTAAGTGTAAAAAAAGTGTATTAATCATCCAATTGATGACAAAATGACTGCTATAAGTATCAGAAAAAGAACAACAGAAAGGCTCTGAGGAGAGTAATCATTGTAGTTAAAGATGAAATCGCTATGAATGGCGATCAACATGCAATATTATCTTAAAGAGAAGAACTATGGACTTAAATAATATATAAGCTGCAAAATACCCAGTAATATGCAATAGATATAAAAAAACAAATAAAATAGATGCCGAAATTGTAGGCAATTTCCATCAAAAGATTGATGTCATCCTATAATTTTTAAAATAATATTGAATTATAGCTGGACTTGCGAATTATGCTTGTATTTGCGCATGACTTGGATTCTTACTTGGTACGGAATGTTGGTGAAATAAATTGCTAGGTGATGCTGTATGAAAATCTTAAGCTCATATTTAGAAACATAGAATAATTAAATTGCGCCACATCATATAGAATCAAAAGTAAATAGGGAGATAAACTAGATTTTGAAGATGAACACTATGCATTTACGAAATTTAGAACTAAAACTAGATAATATGTATGAGGCCAAATTAAAAGCAATTGTAACAGTTGTCATGTCTGTAGGTGTTAAAAATTCGAAACTCTACAACTAATCCTTTGATTGTAATGATACTAGTATTTTAAATTCTAGCAGTTTTATTAGTGTCCTTCTATTTTTACGAGTGATGGCTCATAATTTACGTGAAAAAATTGAAACACTTTAATAACCAATTTATATAGTTTCTGCATTTTGTATTTTTTGTACCTTACAATTTAGAAAATAATAGAAATAAAATGTTGCCATAAAGTTTCAACTTAGGAAATAAGAAGATGATTGTGTATTATTAAGAAGCAAATCAGATGGCAATATAAACCTTTATCCCATGGATGTCAAGAAATATATACCTGTAAGAGAAGATTGTATGGATCAAGAAAAGTGTGGAGGAGAACAGAAATATATTACATGAACAAAGATGAAATAAAAAGCAGGAGCAAAGACAGGCATAAATGGAAACATAACGCAATAGCTTTATAATCAAATTAAATGTAAAGACGATACAAAGTAGGATCAATACTTACAATATAAGCTTGAAAAAGCCTCAGCGGGAAAGATAATGATTTAGTCGTGCTTCACTGTCCTATATATGGTGGTCGAATTGCTTAATAGAGTGGATTTCAGAGAAAAGAGGAAAGGTATTATTACGTGTTTGCCACAACAATTGATACTTAGTTAAAATGATCCACTTATAATATTATGTATTATATTTATATAGTTTCTGCATTTTGTATTTTTATTTGACTAGAACTTCGAATAAACATAATTGGCCTTAAACAGGAAGGACGTATGGACCCACTTGGGTAAAATACAAAATATTGTATGACTATCAAGGAGAAATACTTATCCACAGTTTTTTTTCCTTGTGTCGTCTCCATTGTTAACCAAAAAGAACTCGGTGCTTTATTGTTCATTTAAAGAGGCAAATTAATTTGTGGTTTTCCGTATCAGTACCTTACAATTTATTAACCTCGAGACACCACTTAAGATATTAAGTTTATAACCTAAATCAAGAAGAAATACATTTATAACAGTGCTACATCTGAACATGGAAAATAGAATAAGGATGATTAGACTCAATCGAAATAAGAACTGTGAAAAATGTGTTCAAAGCTGTCGTTAATGTTTTCGATTATTTAGAATTTTATTTTTATAGTAACGTCTTCAAATCATCTTGATTATTTCTTAAAACTGTAAACAGAATCAGCGCTTGTTAAATGCAACATGTCATTTACTGGCTGTTATTGTAAAAGTACAATAAAGTGACAAATATTAAAAGTTGATGGGTCCACTCTAGAGGACAAATATCTTAAGTATAGAACTTCCCTGCACATCGAGGAAGCACTCGAGTATAAGCTTCTTATTAATAGCAACAAATGATACATCATTCAGGTTTTATGAATCATTAAATAAAATTAAATTTGGCTGTTAAGTTAGGTAATTGAAGAGGAAGAGAGAGGAATCCATCTTGAATATAATTATTTCGATTCTACCATCCTGTATACTTTTTTCCCACTAATTAAACGGGTGTAATTACTTCGTTAGATGTAACATACAAAATTCATAATGCACAATTGTAACAATTTTGTCTTTGTACTTTATTGCTACAAAGCGAATAGAGAGAACAAGAATAATAACTGAAATAAGTCTGATCGGAAAGTGTATCCTTCCCTTAAAATAAATTTACAACTTTCCGTATTTGTTTTGAAACTCTCTAAAACATTCTTTATGTCGTTTGAAGCTATCTAAAGCATTCTTGATGTCGTTTGCAATTTTCATGTTCAGAAAGATATCTGACTGTTATTATGGGCTGTTTTTGTTTGGGTCTGAACAAGCAGGGACATACAAACTTGTTTAGCACTGCGACACTAGAAACAACCTTATGCGAAAAATTGAGACAATTCAAGTGCTTCTGTCGCTTATAATTCTATCTATCGAAACTATTATAAACGCACATACTTTATGACTGCAGATTCATACATTTATATTTATTATTAACATAAACAGTGATATTTTTTCTCTGAAAGTGTTAAGCCATTAACATTTTTAACTTTTTCCGTATTTTAAACCGCTTGAGTAAAAATCTTTGTAAGAACCATGTTAATTCTAGTTCAGGGAAATAATAAACATCCATGGACAAAAGAAATTAGAGCATACAATATATAACTAGATGTATCATCTTTTGATTTTGCTTCTTATATATATATATCCCTGCAAAAATATGCTTGTTTATTTTGCTTGGAACATTACAATTTGACTGTAAATAGGAGTCATGAATATTGAGGATATTATGTTTCTGGTAAAACTACAGGTGGTAAAAATAGCAAAGAGTTGTGTTCATATAGGAATTAAGTAGCAGAGATTTATTTTAATGCGATTTCTCTCTCTACATATTAATATGGTCTAGTTATTTTCGCATTTAATTTGAACCTCAAGATGAAATATATCAGTTAATTTAATACGTAAAGAAATTTCTTCTTATTTTATATCACATTTGAACCATAATTGACATTTAGAAGATTACGCGTACTTTTCATGATAATTTACTTATAATTGCCACCTTTTCTTAACTTCATCCCAATTTCACAGGCTGATCCTTCATATATTATGTCACTTAATAGACCGGTAGGATTGGGTTCCCTAATTTGTCACATTAAATTACAGTTTTACATTTATAAACCATTTGACCCGATCTGAAAGCAAAGCAAGCCAGATTCAGCAAATCACCAAAGTGGGTTCTTCGTTGCTGTGAAGGAAGTAAGGGGAAATATTTTCAGAAATACGTGAGCGTCGTCTGGCTAAATTTCTTCACCTAAGATTAACTTCTATGTCTTAAATGTATGGCTAAAGAGCCATGTTCTATCACACAAATTACTCGCTTATGTTGCTGATGGCACACAAAATCAAACGACGCCGTGTATTATGCAAAGTCCTATGTTTTCTTTTGTGAAAACATAAGGATATATGTGAAACTTGATAAAGTACAGAAAAAATGAACATTATTGTCAATAAGTTTCTATATTTTACACTTAATTTTATAACTAAAGAGTTTCATTTTGCTATATTCTTGGAGATTTGTTACAAATAATCAATGTAATAATGTTGAGCAGCAGCAGGGAGGGCGAACCCTACAACAGTTTGCTTGACCCGTACGCGAAAATAAAGGTTCCTACAATGGCTGAAAAAATAGTCAATAACGTTAAACCAACAACTCTAACTTGTCTATAATGGTAATAAGTCGTTTAAGTTAGCTCAGTTTTGTTAAAACATCATTGATTATTTTGTTTTAAATTTTTACGCGGTTTCATTTACTTGTCTGGTCATATACTTTTTGCCGTTCGCCCTCCATGCTGCTATTCAATTAAAACAAAGATTTTATCCAGACCTATACGGTACCTTGTTCTTGGTCATGTAGATTTATTATTATAAATCCAAATGGAACAGCTTGTGCTTTTGAAAATAAATTTTTACATTTAATCATGTCCATATCTCCTGAACACCAAGTGTAATAAATAGTTTGTAAAGTATAATTATCTACGCCATTAAACACAACCAAAATGTTACAGTTATCTCTGATCACATTATGTATTTGTGTGTATCTCTGAGTAACATAGATAACATCCGTGTTTTTATGTCTACCTCAAGAAAATATTCTAGCTGGATTAGATTGTTTGTCCAGCATTACTTCATCGTATACAACAAGGTTTTTAATGAATCCATCTAAGTCATCTACGGATGGGGCTTCATCAATATCGGTGATAAAATTAAAAATATCGTTGCTGTTTTGATTCAATAATTTTGCATTCTCGTTAAAATCTTTAAGTACATCGTAGAATCTTTTATCATCCACAGATGGTGCCACTAATTATAATTTATCCCACTTCATCCACCGCATTATCAGATTAAGTAATGATTGCGTTTTACCAGATCCAGATGGACCTATTATAATCATTCTAATGGAATTCGAAACCGCTGGATGGTGTTTAATTGGCTCCTGCTTTCCTGTTGCTGAAAAGAAATGTATATCCATATAATAAATGAGTTTATATTGTGTTTGATGCAGAGTATCCACACCAAAAGTTGGATTGACAACGATAACAACAACAAAAATAAAAGACTTGCAATTACAGGTAAAAGTGAAAAATGTGATACAAAAAATATAAATTTATTTCTGCGTCGCAAAATAACACGTGCTGGTGATATAGCAGCATCATTAGGGAAATTGCCAGAAGCTCCTTGGGACAAATACCCCGTTGAGAAACGCCATCCGGGATACAATTAGTGTGGTCCTGGAACTTGATCTGATATCCGACTTGATGATCAAGATCAACCAAGACCATAAGAGTATCCAATAAATAAAATTGATCAAGCATGTCATGTTCATGACGTTGCTTATAAAAGTATAGATTTGCATCAGCGGCATCTCGCAGATGTGAAATTAATTTTTGATAAAATCTGCTATTAAAGGTAAAATAATGCTCGATGCTGATAATTAATTATATAGCTATTATAATGGAATCCATTTATTATTTAACTAGAGGATATTAGAGAGGTAAAGCAGCAATCAATAAACTTGCTGCATCAGCAAACGTTTCACATAATGTTGCTACATCATTATTAGAATGACAGGCAATATGGCAAATTTATCTACCACCACCTAAACAATTAAATACGCACATTTTGATGTCAGCATCCCCAATGAAGTTCATCAAGCAGATATTTTGATTTTACCACATGATACTATTAAAACACGTGGACGAAAATCGCGCACGTACAAATACGCATTGACTGTTGACTTTGCAGTTAGATATAAAGAAGCGGAACCGTTATCAACAAAAACAGCATCTGAACTTACATTTGTGTTTGAACGAATTTATTTACGTGGTGGTCTACAATGGCCAAAGTTATTACAATTTGATCCTGGCAAAGAATTTTTTGGTGCAGTATTATCTTTGATGAAAAAACATAACGTTAAAATCAGACAAGGACATACTGAAATTCTTCGTGATCAAGCAATTGTTGAACGATTGAATATAACACTTGCTAGGCGATTATTCGTATATCATACGCGAGGGAAATATCTACTGACTTTAAGCCGGGTGAGCGATCTCGTGAATGGGTTGCAAGGTTACCAAGTGTGATATCATGCAACTTCCATTAACCTTCTGATGCAATAACAAAAAATATATACCCCGTCGCGATAACGTACAACGCCGTGAACAACCGGTATTAGGTAATGAAACTGTGAGATATTTATACGAACCAGGGAAGCTTGAGGATGGGAAAAAGAGCTACTGATCCTATCTAGAGCGTGACCACGCATACAATTTCTAGCGTGGTTAGATCCACTGGAAGACATGCAATCTACAGACTAGATTCTACAGCCCCTCAACGTGGGTTTGTGCGTGAACAATGACACAATTACCACCACATTCACTTATGTAAACTAGAACCCTGACGTCGATAACATTCAAGACAGGGCAGCATCACGTTTTCACATGTGTGACCAAGATCACTTTTAATTCTGTCTACACTAAATTGTCTTGGATTATTATTCGAATATTGCCATACCATTATTGTGTTACAGTTTGCACAATGATTATTCTGCTTTTTTGAGTGTTATAATAAATTCAGTATCAATACAAAGTCACGCTTATTTTTTTTTGTCACATTGTTTATAAGACGCTATTTTGTTTCTATTTGACAACAAGGTCATTAGTAATCTCCCCGGTTATCAGGTAATCTATAATAAACCTTATATAGTTGAGTTATTTTTCTAACACGATACTGCAAGATAGACTAAGTTTGACCTTTCGATACGATCATCTACAATCCAGATATTTGTATCAGACATAGTTAATCCTTGTGACGATTGAATCGTTATAGCGTATCCTAATATCCACGCTAATTTTTCCATGTTCAACGCCCTCTAAACAACATTGATAGTGACCAAAACAATGTCATTTAGAACAAGTTTTTGTACTCGGAAACTTTCAGTGTCTCCACATGGAATTTCAACTTCAATATTTTGTCGTCGAGTATCTGTTGGGCGATAGCACAAAGGTACAGGTAACGTTGGAAACTTTTCTTTAGGTAACGTAAATAATTTCTTTTGTAGTTCATCACGAATTATCTTTCTACTTGCGACTCTCAAATCAGCAGGCTTTCATAAAGTCCCAAAATCATTATTATTTGTCTCTGTAATTACTTTACGCATTATCTCACATTGTATTTTATCTGGCTGTAGTCTGATTAATCTTTTAAACTCTTTCAGCGGCTATCGTCTATGGTCATCATGTATTTCTTCATAATAATCTACATTATCCTTCAGCCATTCATGTGGAGACTGTCCAAATCTAGTTCAGCATCATCCATAATCAAACTTGTACACGCTCATTTTTGATCATATGAACCGCCTTGAGCGAACTTACCGATTATCTTTCTTCCAAGATCTTTTGCAAGTTTTCATCATGCTCATTCCTGCATTTACTTATTTCATCATCAAGATCAGGGAATTCGTTTCTGGCGTCATCGACACTACATCTATCTAGTTTTGGTAATCAAACCTGCTTCTGTGAACTATACGATATAATTGTTTCATTTACCCTTAACGATATCAGATTTGTAGAGCTTAGGATGAAACTTGTAAAGTACTTCATAATTTCCCTTCCGGCTATGATATATGTCAAACATGCACAGTTCATACTGCTGATACTGAGTACGTGTTAAAAACCCTTCACATTGTGTGATGAATTCCATGTATTGTAAGGTTCAATCAAGCTGTATAGTAAATTAATACCGAGATTTTAAAATTTGAATTTAAAATTAAATATTGAATTAAATATTAAATAAAAAAATATAAAAATGGGTTTAGACATTTCTTGCAGTATTTTATATTTCGAATTTATTTCCAACCTTTCAATATGTGACACTTTTCTCTCCGCCATTTGATGGTAAATCAAAACTTTGTCAATGGCTTTAATTATATTTCTTAAACTTAGCAAAGTTCCATTCCGATCTCTCATTACTATGATGTCCAAACAAAATCTTAATAGATAAATAAATATTTCATTTTTGTTAAGTGCCAAATGAAGGCATCAACATGCAAAATAAGTTAAACGGAAACTAAATAATAGGCCCTATTGGATCATTCAACCACTCGTGACGTCGTGAAAATTGAAGATTTTATTATACTTGTGTAATATTATTACAATACTGCCTACATTTATGGACATATTTTTACCAATATTATATATATATATATATATATATATATATATATATATATATATATATATATATATATATATATATATATATATATATATATATATATATATATATATATATATATATATATATATATATATATATATATATATATATATATATATATAAAGGATACAAATCATATGGCGAATAACAACCCTTTCAAGCGTACTGGATCCAACAAGAGATAACGTGTGTCAGGGATTAATTAAAATAGATGCAATAAACTGACGACGAACAGTACGAAACTAGTAACTAACTAGCCTAAGCGCTTTCCACTCTTAATGAGTCTTTTTCAAAGGCAAATACAAAACATATATACGACAAACAAATAAACACAAAAACGTTGTGTTAGTAGTAACAGAAAACAAGAGTTTTAGCCCAAACCCTTTTTTCCTACTACTACTACTATAGACAGGTATTTTATAACCAGACAAAACAACAGGTGTTGGAATGCTATGATTCATCCAAGTAAACTCTGTCATACAGAGGTGACAAGCTTGTTAGAACAGCGCATGCGTGGAATACGATTTTTCTAAAAAAGGCAAATGTTTTTTATAATCAGTCTACCACAAGTTTTTTTTATCAGATAACAGGATGAAAATTAAACTGTGCATTAGAACGTTTTAGTTAACAAGGCGGAAATTAAACTAGCATTAGAATGAAAATGATGTTATTTTATGCCTTGTGACTAATGATTAATGTTTCAACTGTTGATATTAAAAATGTTTCATTATCACGATTGTAGATATTAAATTTTACTTTACCGCTCACACAGCGATGGGACTCAAACAAATCTTTTATTTCTGGTTTGTTCAGAGGATATTTTTTGTCGATAAAATACACCTTTGGCCGATCGAGATCAATTGTGAGTTTAGTATATTTTTGTTGGCTAATGAGACTGTGAAAGTTTTTAAATTCCGATAGCAATATTTGATATAATTGTTCGAAATAATTGAAATACACACTATTATCAGATTTGATGAGCGAATGTTTCAGCATGTCACGTGTTCCATTAAAACATATACCTGATGTTTCATTATTAAATTCAACTGTCAATTGTTTACCATCCATCATTCGATATTTGATGTTACTATTGTAGCTATTTGTTATTGTCAAATTTTCAAACATTATTTTATAAGTTTAGATAAAATTTAGTCACATTAACAATACCCAAGGGCAAATTTATCTACCCCATTTTCGCAATAGCGTTTGTCATCAAAATTACACAATCCACGTTTGATAATGACATCTGTTTCGAGTTTATGATGATTAGTTCGAATTGACATAGCTCTCATAAAACTAACACCGCCATCATGCGCGTACTTGTAGTCATCAAATTGCATAAACTTTTTATCAAAATCACGCGGCGGACCTTTTGCTTTTTTCGTTTTTTTATTATTATCTAACAATACGGCATACACTTTGCTGCGTAATCCGATAAAGTATTTGATAGCGCTCGAGAGTAGTATAGGAAAATGATTGTTTTGGCGCACAACCCCTCCCACACCTCCTCCTCCACCCCCGCCAAACCTTCATTTCCCTATACTACTACTATGTAGACAGATATTTTGTAACCAGACAAAACAACAGGTGTTGGAATGCGATAAGCTCTGTCAACAGAAGTGACGAATTTGTTAGAACAGCGCATGCGTGGAATACGATCATTCTAAAGACAGCAAATGGGTTTTACCACAAATTTTTTATCAGATAACAGGATGAAAATTAAACTGTGCATTAGAACGTTTCAGTTAACAAGGCGGAGATTAAACTAGCATTAGAATGAAAATGATATTATTTTAGTTATATTATATCTTAAGTTTAGATAAAATTTTATGTTACTCATATTTTTTGTGATATTTTTTTTCATACTTGCTAACCCTCATTGGTAGAATATCTGTTAACATATTGTCAATAATACGAAATTCACGTAATAAATCATCCATATTATATTTAACTCATCGTTGGTAAGACCGGTTCTGATCAAGTAGTTTCTTGTAAGTTTTAATTGATGTTAAACAACCGTGCTTCTTTATCAAAAGTCTTGGTTCTACTTTTGTACACGCCGCTGTAAGTGAAACACCAATAGAGGATATGATTAACAAAAAAGGATTTAATGATACCCCACTTGAAATTATACCAGAACTGGTCATTAACAAGGGTAGATAAGATATTACTCGAAGGATCTTGTTGTAGTATTTGTAACATTTTTTTCACGCACCAAAGTTTTTCATGATAATATTTATAGTATTGTATTAATGCGTCTACATCTTGTTTTGGAATATCTTTTGAAATATGATTGAAATCAACTATACTTCTTTTCATTATAATATTATTTCACATAGTCCTATGTTTGGTTAATCCATAATAAGAGCTTGTTGTTCAGCTATAAATTCGAAACACCAGAAAAAAATTGCTAATTTTAAAGTTTTATCAACTAGTTCAAGTACAAATTCTTCTTCAGAATTTTTGTTTATTATTACAGATAATGCTCCAGATCGGTCATCATTTGGATGACGAAATAGATATTTGGTAGATATTCTAAACTTTGCACTGCTAAGCACTGACAATCTATACACACCGGTAACTTCTGCAATATATTTGATAGAATTATTTTGTGGTGTCCACCCAGTATAACCAGTATCAACAGTATACACAATATTTTTAATCTGTTTGTGAGGAATTTTAACCATACTCGTTTTTTCAACAATATTAGGAATTCCACTAATAATATCATTGAGTTTTGTGTTAATATCATTGAGTTTTGTGTTAATATTAGCGAGTGTAATGTTAACAATTGATGGATTTCCAAAAAAATCATCTTTAAGCGTGTTTATGTTTCTACGAAAAACGTTTTTAGGTGACCGGTAAATTCATTTTTGGGCGTTGTTATTTCATTACTGATTGGAATATCCTGATCATCGACATATTTCTTAGTTACAGCGTCTCCATCTGTAGTTGGATATCCAAGATCTGTAATCTTGTTCTGGTTCATAGCAATATTCCCATTAAATAAATCACCAGCTTTTTAACAAAATAATTTACTGACCTACCAGAATCTTGTATCTTACCTTGATTGTTAAAAGTCATGATATTATCAGCAACCGCATTAGGAATTCGTACAAGTACATCTGGCAGTTTTGCATCACTCGTTTTTAATCGTCCTTCTTTGTCCTGGAAAATGACTACGTCATCTGGTTCTACACTGGTAAGATTTAGTAAATTATTGATTTCATTTTTGAGCTGATCAAGAGTTGCATATTTGGATAAGTCACCTTGGTAACCTTTTGTGGATAAATCTCCTGATAGTGTTCCAAATTTTGTATAGTAACTCATTATTTACTGTCTTAGATAAAATTATCAACACTAGTTTAATATTATACAAAATGGCAAAATCGTCGATATTAAACTTTGATACAGAGAAGCTGGTGAAACACAAACATAACAAAGAACTTCCTGATTGTCATTATCTTATTGTTGGGCGAACTGGATCAGGAAAAACAAATTTGCTTATGAACTTGCTTCTTGGTGAGAATTTTAACTACGATAGAGTCTATATTTACACAATCAATCCACAGCAAGAAAAGTATGAGTTATTAGGCGATTATAATGACAAACTTCGTGATGAACTTAAGGCTGGTGAAGATTTTTTTATAATTAGGCAGCCAGAAGATCTTATTGCAGTTAATCAACTTGATGCAGATGAACATAAGATAGTAGTTTTTGACGATATTCCGCTAAATAACATGGAGATGAACAAAATAAGATCGTATTTCTCACTGTCACGTAACAAACAATGTAATTCTGTTTATCTCGCTCAAGGATTTTATAATGTTGACAGATTTATTCGGCGAAATACGGGTTGTTTTATATTATTTCCAGGACTGGACAATGTTGACGTTAGAAATATTGCAAGCGAACAATGCGGTGACGTGACAAAAGATAAGTTTATTGAACTTTACCATAATGCTACAAAAGATAAATACAACTTTTTCTTATTTGATAAACTTACAAATGATCCAACTAAAATGTTTCGCTGTTGTATTGACACTTACTTACAGTAAGGGTTTCAATTTTATAAAATTTATAATAATAATAATGGACAAACGAGCAAGATACAGACAACACATAGAAGATCTAAAAAAAAAACTTGCTCAATCTCAGACATCGCTTAAGCAAAAAGTACAACAAGCACGACGTGGGCAAGTAACCGCTACAGAAGCAACAGCTACAATTTTCAAGCCGGTTACTGAAGCACTATTAGGTAAACAACCTGAAACTAAACCACTGTCAGAAGAAGAACTTAAACAACTGCAGGAAAAAGGTTTGGTTGGAATTGTTAAAGAACAACAGGAAGCAGCTGCTGCAAAACTTGTTACTAGATCTGATGAAGAAAAAAGAAAACTAATTGAGGCATTTACAGCAAATATATATAGCTGATCCTGCGGCTAGACAAGCTGAAACAGATCGATTGATAAACAATCCGCTGGAACTTGAGCGAAGATTAGCAGAGTTAACAACGCAAGGAATAACAAATATTATAAAAAATTTGTCAGGAGATATAAAAGATATCAAAGAGGAGCAACAAAGAGTTGGTGAGCTTACTGTAAAGTTTATGGAAGTTGGAGATCAAAGATTTTATTTTACAAAAAGAGCAAATGATGAGATAAAAGGTATTGAATATGATGATTTTTTACAGAATGAAAATATAAGGGGTATTGATGATTTAAGCAAGTGGACTGATGTAGAATATCAAACATTACTCGATAGATTAGATGTAATATTTAAAAACGGAGCTGCTGCTAAAGATGAATTAAACACGGTTACAGAGATTGATAATATGATTCCATTTTATGAAAGAATGAGAAACGGTGTTATTGCTCTCACGTTTAAAAAAAACAGCAGAAAATAGTAGATTAAAACCTTTTGGTAAAGGGTGGAGTTTTAAAAGGGAATTTTTTACTTTTGATAAAACTCGTGTAGAGAAAAGTAGAGAAGTAAGAACAGGAACTGGTGTAAAGGTATTTACATCAACTACTGAAATGATAGGTAGATTAATGTTATTAATATCATCAGAGGAAGCCGGGAATGTTAGTGTTGAACTTGATAATGAAATCAATGACATACTAGATCATCTAAGATCGAGTGAATTATTAACATCTGACGAATATGAAACTTTACACCGCGACTTAATCGCGGCGACTTAATTTTGTAAAATGATATAATATTAAAGGAATGCAAACAACATTATTACTAAACTCTAATGAGTCCGCGATAAATAGCGCAAATTTTTCAGTAAATTATATTCCACCTATCCAAATAGATCCTACAAAACAATATGAAATTGGATTAATTTCTTGTACTTGCTGGAATGCTATACCTAACGTGAAAAATGATGTTAACGATGAAATGTATTTTACTATGATTACAACATCTCCAATGTCTACAACAAAAAAAATAAAAATTCCGCAAGGAGCTTATAATATTAATGATCTAAACAAGACAACCAAAGAGCTCATCACAAAAGCTAACGGTGTGGCTGATAATTTTGAATTGGCAGCAAATTATTACATCTTGCGAACTAGGATAACTTTGAAAAATATAGTAATCAGTCTTGAACCAAGAGAAAGAAGTATTGCACAACTGTTAGGATTTACTGAAAAAACTTACACTGCACTTGATCAGCCTATTACATATGACAGTGAACTGCCAATAAACATAACAGAAGTAAATACAATATTAGTAAATTGCTCTATTGCTTCTGGCTCTTATACATCAAAAGGCAGCAAAGGTAAAACGATTTACAGTTTCTCACCTGAAGTTCCGCCAGGTTCTCTCATGCAAATAACTCCACGAGATATTATCTATTATCCTTTAAATGTTGAAAATCAAATATCAAGTATAATAATGCAGTTGACAGATCAGTCAGGAAAACAGTTGGAATTAAATAATGAAGTTGTAACTTATTATTTACATCTACGTGAGCAAAAGTAAAAATTATGCAACATCAAATATAATGAAACAAAAAAAAAAGTTTATTGAAGAAAAATAGGAGGATTTTTTGGAAATATTTTTACTAAAGTTATTGAAGATAATCCGGGTATAGCACGTAAAGTTGCACCAATTGCTATTGACGCTGGTAAAGCTTTTGCAACTGGGGCTGCATCTGCCGCTGAGACTGCGGTGGGACAAAAAATAGCTAAGAAAATAAAAAGGAAATCCACCGACTGCATCTGAAATAAAACAAGCTATCTCAGAAATCGCTCCAACAAAAGAAACTCAAAAAGCTATGATAACAACAACAAAAAATTATTATCACCAAAGGGCGAGCAGATCATACAAAAATTAATATCTAAAGTAACAGTGCTGCAATAAAATTTTATATAATCTAATAAAATAAAATGTCTGTTAAAAATTATCTCGAGTTAACAGAAACTTATGACATCGATAACGATGTGACAGAATTCGAGTTTGTTGAGTATCTTGATGAGAATTCTAACGAACCAAATAAAGCTGGTATTAGAACCTTTAACACCAGAGACGAAGATGTATTTCTACTGCCACATAAGGCTATGTTAGAAGTTCGTGGTCAGATTATGACAGTAGCCAATCCACCTGCTGCAATTGCAGTTGGAGCAGAAGTAGCTCGTATAAATAACGGCTGGTGTTTATTCAAAAGTGCTAGATATCAACTGGCCAATCAACCTATAGAAGACATTTCAAGTCATCTACAAGTTGCAAGCACAATTTTAAATATAATTTAGTTTTCCGACGATTACTCAATATCAACTGCAACTAACATGATGTGGTTTAAAGATACTGGACGGGGTATAGCTGAATCAACCGAATTATTAAAGAGAGGCGCTATATTACATGGAGCTGATGCTGATGCAAATGCTGTAATTGTGAGAAATTTTCTCATTGCTAATGCAGACGCGCTAGGTATTGCTGCACCAGGTGCAGCTGCTAATGCAGACGCTACAAGAGTTTCTCTTACAGCAGCTTTTAATAATCTAAATATAACAACACCAGCTGCAGATGCAAACGGTACTGCCATGTTAAATTTACTTCTTAACACACTTGACGTGAGAAATCCACGCTATAACGATGGTTTTGCTAGGCGAAGAAAACTTGCAGCAGGATCACGTCAAATTACAATGATGCTTCCACTAAGCACGATTCTCGTCTTTTGTCGCGATCATGATAAAGTATTCCGTGGAGTAAAACATACTCTTATTTTAGATCGAGCAGACCAAAACGATTGCTTGTTTAGATCTGGAGGGGTTGATGTACAGTTTATTATAAACAAACTTGCTTTGTGGATGCCACGTATAACACCGTCGATCACTAAAATGTCAGAACTAAATAGTAAGCTTGATAAACATACAAACAGAAATTATTTTAAGCAGCATAAGATATATCAGACAGCGGTTCCAAATACTACTGACTACACATGGAGGGTCACAACAACATCAAGCGAACAACTGCCGAGAAATATCTTTGTCGTATTTCAACAGCAAGCCCGACGGGGTAACCAACAACAAAAAAATGCAATATTTGATCACTCTGATGTCAGACGAATATACGCTAGATTAAATTCAAAGCAATATCCAGAACGAGCTATCGAGTGCAATTTTGCTGATGACGTTAATAAAAATATTTCTCGACCGTATATGTACCTGCTTGACGCAATACAAAAATATCAAGATGTTGAAGATGGAACTCAAATATCAGCAGAGGAATTTCGTACGCTTTATCATATATTTCATTTTGATGTTAGTAAACATAACGAGCGAATTGTAGACAGCACAGCGGATATTGAAATTACCTGGACACTTGGGGCGGTTCCAGTGGCGCCGTTATACGTATACGCATTAGTGATTAGTGATAGATTTATCACGGTAGATTCTATTGGAGGTAAAATGACAGTTCAAGTTTAATTTACAGTTGTTATATAAAATGACAAAATATATTGTAAAAGAAGTATATTTGACTGATGGCCAGGTTAAAAAATTAGTAGCTGCTATTGCAAAGCGAGAACAGGTATAATTAAAAATCAATCCTAATATTTCTGATGGTGTTTTAACAAAATTAATGCTAACAAAAAATCAAGTAAAAAAGTATGATCGTAAAAAAAACTTTTGTTTTAAATTTGAGTGGTGCACAAATGACAGCGCTGGCAAAAGAAGGTGGTTTTCTTGGTCCAACATTATCAGTATTAACTAGTACAATAATACCTAAAATTTTACCAGTCTTAGGCACATTAGGACTAGCAGCAGCGTCTGGAGCAATATATGGCGCAACGAAGAAAGCAGTCGCAGGTAATGGTATCATTCTTGGAAGTGGAATAAAAAAATTGTAAATTTTATGTAAATGATATATTATAATGCCACAAAAGAAAAAGAAATCGCCAACAACAAAAAAAAAGAAAACAACAAAAACAAAATCGCCAACACCAAAATGCAAATGCATATGCAATCAACCAAAACAAGGAGGAATTATTCCGTTCGCTCCACTTTTGGCGGGACCAGCGGGAAGTCTGCTGCCAAATCTTTTAGGAATCGGACGTGGTCTAACATTACCGGGAACTCGACCACCCCGTTGAGTAATTTTGATATCATTGATAAGTTAAAAGCGGTTCCTGGATTTCACGGAGTTTATTCTAAAGATGAACTCGCAGCAATAAAATCACCATCAGCTGTAAGTTCGTGTGTTATTAATATACAAGATTTTAATGACGGATCCGGCACGCATTGGGTAGCAGTTTATAATAATAATTATTTTGACTCGTTTGGACTTCCTCCAAGCGATGTAATAAAAAAGTATATGAAGAAAAAATTCAAAAAGATATATTATTCATCAAATCAACTCCAACCTGTTGGAACGTCTGCTTGCGGATATTTTTTTTATTATGTTTATCCAACAGATGAGCAGAAATCTTAATTTTTTAAAATTTATTTTACAGTTTGACAAGCATCCTTCTCACGCTAATGATGAGATCGCAATAAATTTTATCTAAACTTAAAAATATAATAATGTCAGCATACTGTCTCAAGTGTAGAACTAAAACAGAAAATATTAATGAAACAACAGAAAAAACAAAACACAACAGGATAATATTAAAAAGTTTTTGTGCAGTCTGCGGAAAAAGAAAAAATATGTTTTTAAAGAAAGTGTCCCCAGCGAAAAATTCGCTAGGATCTGGTTATCCTGATATTATTTTAGTCGACGACTAAAAATATAGAATGATATGCAACTGTGATTCTGACAGAGATTTGTGTCTTGAGCAAAATAAAATTGTCGCATACTGTCAATGTTGTAACAACAGAGAAATAATAGGGTCAGGTATAGATATACATAAAATTATTGGAAAATTACCAAAACCAAAAGGCGGTTTGACATTGCAAGGTCATCGGTATACAGGACCTTACAATCCGCTAGATCAACAACTAGATGAAAACGACAATCCATTGCCAGGTCAAGAGCCTTATAATCAAGTGGATGCAATAGCGATGCGTCATGATATCTGTTATAGTGATCATGAAAACTCGAAAGCAGATTGTGATAAAGTAATGTTAGACGAATTACGTGATATGGAGCCAACAAATCCACGAGAACGTTTTGATAGAAGATTTGTTCAGGGAATAATAGGAGCAAAATATAAACTCGGACTCGGGAAAAAGTATACGACGATCTTGCAGTCGAGCTGCGCAGACCTAAAAAAAAAGGTTTCACGACGTAAAGTTGTCGCTAATGGTGTAGATGATATCTGGGCAATAGATTTGGTGGATGTATCCAATCTAGCTCAGTTTAATGTTGGCGCTGATGGTGCTCCAAAAAGGTATTTGTTTAATGTTATAGATGTTTTTAGCAAATACGCTTTCAGTGTACCTGTTTCGGATAAGACAGGGACTTCAATGACTGATGCGCTAAAACAAATAATAACGAGTACAGAAAGAAAACCGAATAAAATCTGGACTGATCACGGGCCCGAGTTCTTTAATAAAAAGTTTGAACAGTTTCTAGAACAAAATAATATTAAAAGGTATGTTACAGGAAACGAAGGTGAAAGCGTTGTTGCTGAGAGATTTAATCGCACGCTAAACGAAAAATTACACAAACATATGACAGCTAAAAACACCAACAGGTACATCGATGACCTTTCTCAAATCGTAGGTGAATATAATAACACGAAACATCGAACAATCAAAATGACACCTAAAAAAGCTATTAAAAATCCAATATTAGCAAATGAAAACATGTACCGCAGACATAAATTTAAGGTTGGTGATAAAGTTAAAATTTCTTTGACAAAAAAGGTATTTGCAAAAGGATTTACTCCAAACTGGAGTGAAGAAGTTTTTGTAGTTGATAAGGTACTTTTTACAATACCTGTAACGTACGTTTTAAAAGATCTGGCAGGGTAACCGATCGTAGGTAGTTTTTATGAACAAGAACTACAGAAAACTGAGCAGGATGTTTTTGTTATCGAGAAAGTGATTAGAAAAAAAGGAAATAAAAGTTTAGTCAAATGGCGTGGGTATAGCGATAAATTTAACAGTTGGATCCCAACTAAGCAGATTATAATATAATGTTATTATAAATTAACTCATACTTTTGTTTGACAGATTTACATTTTACTGGTTTACATAACGATATTAGATACTGCTTACGATCGTCAGAGATCGTCATTAGATTAAAAATCTTGACAAATATGAAATCGAATTTGATATTTTTCTGTCGGCCTGGAATTCTGATGTTTAAGAAAGGTTTGATTAGCTGCCAAAACAGTTGTTGTTCGGCGACGGTAAAATTAAATTTCATTATTTTTTTTGCAATGTGATACTTGACATTATATCGTTTAGTTGTTGGTCTGCTGTAATTTGATCTGTCAGTAACAGCGACTATTTCACCATCATCATCAGATTCGCTGTTATATAAAATATCATCTTCATTATAACCAATAGATTTGTCTATGAAATCTTTGGAAAATGTGACCTCATCACTGACGACCTTATCGCTGGCGACTTTGTCGCTAGTATCTGGTTCGTAGAGTTCAGCGAGTCGTTTCATCAAGTCCATTATTATAATATATTTTTATCTAAATTATTGTTATAAGATGACTGATGAGATAAAATATCACCAAAAGGTTAATATATTAAATTACAACGAACTAGCCGAAGCGGTAAGAAAATGTTTGTTGGGTTATAGTGTTGACGCTATTGTAATGCAAGGTGATTCTCATAAAATATTGCTAACAGAAGCAGAAAAAAATAAAATTAATGAAAGTTCAGTAACGACGCTAAAATTTAATCACGATAATATCATAGCATTTGCTCATTAATGCTTGACTAAAACCGAGCTATCAAATATCATATCTAAAACCAATCCTAGCATCGTATTCTCTTGAAAAAGTTGATTTCATTACTCCATCAGCTACAAATTTTACTGCTCTGGAATTTATCTTATAATGCTTTGCCGCAGCTGTAATCGATTTGAATTCGATCTCCCCATCCGTTTCAAGGTTTTTTGAAAAAAACAGGTATTGCTGGATATCTAAAATTAATACCACCACCTTGTCCTTTTCTTACATTTTCCTGCTGGGTCAGTAGCTCCAGATTTCTCAATCGATTATCAGTTTTTACGTTATTAATATGATTAATAACCAGATAATTGGGTATAGATCCATTGAACACCTCGTAAACAAACCTATGACCAAGATAACGAACTTGATTTGTCGATGTTCCTCTTACAGTTACACTGATATATCCCATATTGCTCATAGTACCAAAAACTTTTTTAGTTTTTCTGTTTCTAATAATACCGCGATCGTTAGCCTCGTATAAATCAAAGACAGGATGTGGCTGAAACTCATCTTCTAAGGTTAAGTTTTCAATGTTGTCATCAGTGACTTTATCGTTCACGTGATATACACGCTGTCCCTCTGGAATATCATCGCAAAACAACGTGTAAATAAAATCTTTTCTAAACATTGCAATCCTCTCGGCATTATCTCCCTTTACACTAATCGTATAACCCGCTGACGTTAATTTGCCAACAGATATTCTAGTTTTGATGTTAATAACTGAATCTAATGTATTTCCAGCGTATAAGTTGTATTTTGGGTGAACATGATAAATCTCTTGCTCAAGTGCGCTTGTCAGATTTACTGTCATTATATTATAGGTGATTATTTTATCTTTAATTGATTTTAGCGCATGCGCAGTGTGAGGTAAATTATCAATTAGATATTATATTATAGTATAATAATGTTAAAATTGCGTGATATAGCTAAGAGAATCCTTATAGGAGAACCTGATAAAATAGCGACTGCTTTTGCAGGTTTTGATAATAGTTACCAGTTTGATAATCAAATTGTTTTAGTCAATTTTAATGCAGCAAATCTTTACCACCTACAACAGACAACTGTAAAACGTGAGCTCAAAAAACACAAAAGTAAAAGATTATTTGTGCAATATCATGTTATATTTTCAAAGTTATTTATAAGGGAAGAATTAACTAACAAGGAAATTGCAGAACCTTATATGAACGCAAAATCAAGACGTGTTTTGCTTGGGACTGATCTGTTATCACTATCTGATGAAATACACCAAGAAATCTGGAAAAAATAGAGGAATTCACTCAATTAGGTTCGGGTTGGAAGTTAAAAATGATCAAAGAAATATTGTTTCACACGATGAAATATAACGCATTACGAGGTAGTTCGTACATCGACATGCCACCAAAAATAAAAAGTAAAAGATGTATAAACATCAAAAACGTAGATAACAAGTGTTTCCAATGGGCTGTTCTTTCCGCACTATTTCCAGCAGAAAAACACGCTGATCGCGTTGAAAAATATATCAGTCACGTGTCTAGATTAAATTTTAAGGATATTAACTTTCCTGTGGCAGAAAATCAAATACCAAAATTTGAAAAGCAAAATAATGTTTCAATTAACGTTTTCGGACTAGATGAAAAAGAGGATGTATACCCGAGATATATTTCAGAAAAAGCTTCACAATCGACTATAAATTTACTGTTTTACAAAAATCATTACGTTTGGATTAAAAACTTTAACGGACTAGTTGGTAAACAGTACAATAAAAATAGGAACAAAAAG
The DNA here is from genome assembly GCA_016746295.1 of Potamilus streckersoni. Classification (NCBI taxonomy): domain Eukaryota; kingdom Metazoa; phylum Mollusca; class Bivalvia; order Unionida; family Unionidae; genus Potamilus; species Potamilus streckersoni. The sequence continues at coordinate 222,744 of JAEAOA010001128.1, forward strand.
TTCTTTTGTTACCGCTGCTTGCATGGTTGTACTAACAATGAAACATTACAAAATCATTTACAGTACTGTAGTGATGTGCAATGAATAACAATGCCATCTAAAATAGATAGTGTATTACAGTTTGTCCATCATAATCACAAACTAAAAATTCCTTTCGTTATATACCCTTATTTTGAGTGTTTACTTCAACCTGTACTTGGCGTAGAAAATAATCCTAATCAATCGAGTACAAGAAAAGTTCAAAATCATGTTCCGTGTGGAGTAGCGTACAAGGTAGTTTGTTGTACTGATTCTAGATTATCTAAACCAATTAAATTATATCGTGGTAAAAATCCAGCTATCTACCTTCTCAAGCAGTTGATTAATGAAGTTGATAATATTACTTATCGTTTGAAAAAAGTAACGCCAATGTTAAAATTAACACCTCAACAAGAATCCGATCACGAGCAAGCAGAAATTTGTCATATTTGTGAAAAAGCTTTTGATACTGACAACAAAAAATACATGACCATTGTCATTTGACTGGACAGTATCGAGGAGCGGCTCATAATCAGTGTAATTTAAAATTTCATGCTCCAGATTTTATTCCGGTTATTCTTCACAATTTTTGAGGATATGATAGCCATATTATAGTAGAAGCTTTTGGTGATCCTGATATAAAATCTCGTCTAAAACTCGATAACGTCATCAAATGCATTCCAAATAATTTTGAAAAGTACATGTCAGTTACGCTAGGTAAACTGCGTTTTATTGACAGCCTGCAGTTTATGGCAGCCTCGTTAGATGAGCTAGTAAAAGGTTGTAGTAAATTTGATAACCTAAGAGACTGTTTTGAAGATATATTTAATCTACTAGCTAAAAAAGGAGTTATTCCATACGAATACCTCGACGACTGGAGTAAATTTGATGAAAGATCTTTACCTGGCAAAGATAAATTTTACTCGCAACTTAAAAATGAAAATATAACTGATGATGAGTACAGGTATGCACAAGATATCTGGAAAGAGTTTGATTGTGAGACTTTTGGTAATTATCATGATTTGTATTTGAAAACTGACGTGTTATTATTAGCAGATGTTTTTGAAAGTTTTAGAAAAGTGAGTTATAATAATTACGGACTAGATCCTTGCTGGTATTATTCTGCCCCTGGACTGTCATGGGATGCTCTGCTAAAGTTTAGTAAGGTAAGGTTGGAATTCCTGACTGATGTGGATATGTTCAATTTTATTGAAAAAGGTATCCGAGGCGGTATTAGCGTGATAACAAAAAAGTATACTGAAGCAAACAACAAATATTTGAAACAATATAACCCTGACCTTCCTTCGAAGTATATAGTTTATCTAGTTTGTAATAACTTGTACGGGTATTCGATGGCAGAACCAATGCCTCTTGGTGGATTTCATTGGATCAAGGCTGATCGATTTCTATCGGAGACAGAAAAAAAGATACCCGAAGATGTTTCCTATTTCGTTGAAGTTGATCTTGATTATCCAAATTCGCTACACAAATTACATAACGATTACCCTTTCTGTGCGGAATCGATGGTCATAGATTATAGTTTGTTATCAAAAGAACAACAAGCGTTAGCATTACCAAGGCAACTTTCCCTGGTCAAGAAACTAGTACCAAATTTCCTTGATAAGAAAAATTACGTTTTGCATTACAAAGTTTTAAAACAAGCAGTCGATGCCGGTCTTGTGTTGAGAAAATTTCATTGTGTACTAAAATTTAATCAGTCGCCGTGGATGAGAGGTTATATTAACTCAAACACTTCAAGAAGGGCTGCAGCGAAAACAGAGTTTGAAAAAAACTTCTTTAAACTGATGAACAATTCCGTTTTTGGTAAGACGATGGAGAATATTAGGAAATGTGTAAATATTGAAATAGTTAATGATGTCAATTGCAGAAACAAACTTGTGTCAGACGATGATTTTGTGAGCATGAAAATATTTAATGAAAATCTTGTTGCAATACAAAGAAGAAAAACAAATCTAAAGCTAAACAAGCCGATCTATGTTGGAGCTGCAGTGTTAGATTTATCAAAGTGGCTGATGTACGATTTTCATTACACTTTTGTTAAAAATCAGTGGCCGGCTAGGAGATTATTGTTTACTGATACTGATTCGCTCTTATATGAAATCGAATGTGAGGACATCTATCAGGACATGTACAATAATCGACATCTGTTTGATCTTTCCGATTATCCACGTGACAGTAAATTTCATGACGACACAAATAAAAAGGTTATTGGTAAGTTTAAAGATGAAATGAACTCAAGCGCTATCAATCACTATATCGGATTACGTAGTAAAATGTATGTCGTATTATTGGACAATAATAAAATAACGAAAAAAGCAAAAGGTCTGCCTCGTGATTTTGTTAAAAAGTTTATGAAATTTGATGACTACAGGTATGCGCTTGATGGCGGTGTTAGTTTTATGAGAGCTATGGCAATTCGAACTAATCATCATAAACTCGAAACAGATGTCATTATCAAATGGATTGTATAATTTTGATGACAAACGTTATTGCGAAAATGGGGTAGATACATTTGCCTTTGGGTATTGTCATAATGATAGATTTATACTCGATATTATCTTTTCCAACTGAAATTTTATCTAAACTTATAAAATAATGTTTGAAAATTTGACAATGACAAAGAGCTACAATAGTAACATCAAATATCTAATGATGGACGGTAAACAATTGACAGTTGAATTTAATAATGATACATCAGGCATATGTTTTAATGGAACACGTGACAAGTTACAACTTTCGCTCATCAGATCTGATAACAGCGTGTATTTCAATTATTTCGAACAATTGTATCAAAAGTTGCTAGCAGAATTTAAAAACTTTCACAGCCCCATTAGCCAACAAAACTATACTAAACTCACAATTGATCTCGATCGGTCAAAGGTATATTTTATCAACAAAACATATCCTCTGAACAAACCAGAAATGAAAGATTTGTTTGAGTCCCATCGCTATGTGAGCGGTAAAGTAAAATTTAGTATCTATAGTCGTGATAGTGAAGTATTTTTAATATCAACAGTTGAAACATTAATCATTGGTAATGAGATATAAAATAATATCATTTTCATTCTAATGCTATTTTAATTTTCACCTTGTTAACTTGAACGTTCTAATGTACAGTTTAATTTTCATCCTGTTATCTGATAAAAAATTTGTGGTAAAACCCATTTGCTGTCTTTAGAATAATCGTATTCCACACATGCGCTGTTCTAACAAATTCGTCACTTCTGTTGACAGAGCTTATCGCATTCCAACACATGTTGTTTTGTCTGGTTACAAAATACCTGTCTACATAGTAGTATAGGAAAATGAGGGTTTGGCGGGGGTGGGGGAGGAGGTGTGGGAGGGGGGTGGTGGGCCAAAACTCTCATTTCCCTATACTACTTCGAGTTCATTTCATCTTTGAACTTACCAATAACCTTTAGGGGCCCCGAGTGGCCGAGTGGTCTAAAGCGCTGTCCGTTACGGATCACTGCCATCTCACCTCTGTCTTCGTGGGTTCGAGTCTAGGATTCGGCGAATGTGGATATGTGTGAAAGCTTGCCAGTAGCTTCTCGTGGGTCGGTGGTTCTTTCCGGTGATTTCCCGGTTTCTTCCTCCACCATTAATACTGGCCGCCATGAATAGCCTACCGTGTGCTGAAAAATGGCGTTAAGCACAACAACAACAACAACAACCAATAACCTTTTTATTTGTGTCGTCGTGAAATTTACTGTCACTTGTGTAATCAGACAGATCAAACAGATATCTATTATCAAACATATCCTGATAGATGTCTTCGCATTTGATTTCATATACGAGTAAATCAGTATCAGTAAACAATAATCTAATGGCCGGCCATTGATTTTTAACAAAATTATAATGAAAATCGTACATCAGCCACTTTGATGAATCTAACACTGCAGCTCCAACGTAGATCGGCTTGTTTAGTTTTAGATTTGTTTTTCTTCTTTGTATAGCAACAAGATTCTCATTAAAATTTTTCATGCTCACAAAATCATCGTCTGACACAAGTTTTTTTCTACGACTTATAAAATTAACTAGTTCAATATTTACGCGTTTCCTAATATTCTCCATCGTCTTACCAAAAACGGAATTGTTCATCAGTTTAAAGAAGTTTTTCTCAAAATCAGTTTTTGCTACAGCTCTTCTTGAAGTGTTCGAGTTAATGTAACCTCTCATCCACGGCGACTGATTAAAGTTTAGTACACAATGAACTTTTTTTCAACCCAAGACCAGCATCGACTGCTTGTTTTAAAACTTTGTAATGCAAAACATAATGACGTTTATTAAGCAAATTTGGTACTAGTTTTTTGACCATGGAATGTTGTCTTGGTGATGCTAACACTTGTTGTTCTTTTGATAACAAACTATAATCTATGACCATTGGTTCCGCTCAGAAAGGGTAATCGTTGTGCAATTTGTGTAGCCAAGTTGGATAATCGAGATCAACTTCAACGAAATATGAAACATCGTCAGGTATCTTTTTTCTGTCTCCGATAGAAATCGATCAGCCGTGATCCAGTGAAATCCACCAAGAGGCATTGGTTCTGCCATCGAATACCCGTACAAGTTATTACAATCTAGATAAACTATATACTTTGAAGGAAGCTCAGGATTTTACTGTTTCAAATATTTGTTGTTTGCTTCAGCATATTTTTTGTTATCACGCTAATACCACCTCTGATACCTTTTTCGATAAAATTGAACATATCAACGTCAGTCAGTAATTCTAACCTTACCTTACTAAACTTTAGCAGAGCATCCCATGACAGTCTAGGGGCAGAATAATACCAACAAGGATCTAGTCCGTAATTATTATAACTTACTTCTCGAAAACTTTCAAAAACATCTGCTAAGAATAACACGTCAGTTTTCAAATACAAATCATGATAATCACCAAAAGTCTCACAATTAAACTCTTTCCAGATATCTTGTGCATACATTTACTCGTCATCGGTTATATTTTCATTTTTAAGTTGCGAGTAAAATTTATCTTTGCCAGGTAAAGATCTTTCATCAAATTTACTCCAGTCGTCGAGGTATTCGTATGGAAAAACTCTTTTTTTAGCTAGTAGATTAAATTTATCTCCAAAACAGTCTCTAAGGTTATAAAATTTACTACAACCTTTTACTAGCTCATCTAACGAGGCTGCCATAAACTGCAAGCTGTCAATAAAACGCAATTTACCTAGCGTAACTGACATATACTTTTCAAAATTATTTGGAATGCATTTGAAGATATTATCGAGTTTTAGACGAGATTTTATCTCAGGATCACCAAAAGCTTCTACTATAATGTGACTATCATATCCTCAAAAATTGTGAAGAATAATCGGAATAAAATCTGGAGCATGAAATTTTAAATTACACTGATTATGAGCCGCTAAACGGGACTGTCCGGTTAAATGGCAATGGTCATGTACTTTTTTGTTATCGTCAAAAGCTTTTCACAAATATAACAAATTTCCGCTTGCTCGTGATCAGATGCTTGTTGAGGTGTTAATTTTAACATTGGCGTTACTCTTTTCAAACGATAAGTAATATTATCAACTTCATTAATCAACTGCTTGATAAGCCAGACAGCTGGAGTTTTACCACGATAGTATTGGATTGGTTTAGATAATCTAGAATCAATACAACAAACTACCTTGTACGCTACTCCACACGGAACATGATTTTGAACTTTTCTTGTACTCGATTGATTAGGATTATTTTCTACGCCAAGTACAGGTTGAAGTAAACACTCAAAATCAGCGTATATGACGAAAGGAATTTTTAGTTTGTGATTATGATGGACAAACTGTAACACACTATCTTTTTTAGATGGCATTGTTATTCTTTGTACATCATTACAGTACTGCAAATGCTTTTGTAATGTTTCATTGTTTGTACAGCCATGCAAGCAGCGGTAACTAAAGAACTTTTTATTTCTATTTTTATTGTACTGTTTACCAACTAGTCCGTTAAAGTTTTTAATCCAAACATAATGACTTTTATAAAATAGTAAATTTATAGTAGATTGTGAAGCTTTTTCTGAAATATATCTCGGGTATACATCTTCTTTTTCATCTAGTCCGAAAACGTTAATTGAAACATTTTTTTGCTTTACAAATTTTGGTATTTGATTTTCTGCCACTGGAAAGTTAATATCTTTATAATTTAATCAAGACACGTGACTGATATACTTCTCAACACGATCAGCGTGTTTTTCTGCTGGAAATAGTGCGGAAAGAACAATCCATTGGAAACATTGGTTATCTACGTTTTTGATGTTTATACAACATCTTTTACTTTTTATTTTTGGTGGCATGTCGATGTACGAACTACCTCGTAATGCGTTATATTTCATCGTGTGAAACAATATTTCTGTGATCATTTCAAACTTCCAACCCGAACCTAATTCGGTAAATTCTTCTATTTTTCCAGATTTCTTGGTGTATTTCATCAGATAGTGATAAAAGATCAGTCCCAAGCAAAACACGTCTTGATTTTGCGTTCATATAAGGATCTACAATTTCCTTGTTAGTTGATTCTTCCGTTATAACTAACTTTGAAAATATAACATGATATTGCACTAATAATCTGATGCTTTTGTGTTTTTCGAGCTCACGTTTTACAGTTGTCTGTAGTAGGTGGTAAAGATTTGTTGAAGTAAAATTTACTAAAACTTTTTGATTATCAAACTGATAACTATTGTCAAAACATGCAAAAGCAGTCGCTATTTTATCAGATTCTCCCATAAAACTTCTCTTGGCTATATTACGCAATTTTAACATTATACTATAATATAATATCTAAATGAAAATTTACTTTACACTGCGCATGCGCTAAAAATCAATTAGAGATAAAAAAATATCACCTATAATATAATGACAGCAAATCTGACAAGCGCACGTGAGCAAGAAGCATATCATGTTCACCCAAAATATAACTTATACGCTGGAAATGCAATAGGTTCGGTTATTAACATTAAAACTGGAATACCTGTTGGCGAATTAACGTCAGCGGGTTATCAGTTTAGTGTAAAAGGAGATAATACTGAGAGGATTACAATGCTTAGAAAAGATTTTATTTATTCTTTGTTCTGCGATGACAGCATTCCAGAGGGATGGCGTGTATATCACGTGAACGGTAAAGTCACTGATGATAACGTTGAAAACTTATCCTTAGAAGATGAGTTTCAGCCGCATTCGGTCTTTGATTTATATGAGGCTTACGATCGTGTTATTATTAGAAGCAAAAAAACCCTCAAAAGTTCTTAGTACTATGAGCAATATGGGATATATCGGTGTAAATGTTAGAGGAAGATCGACAATTTTTATTCATTATCTTGGTCATAGGTTAGTTTTCGAGGTGTTAAAAAAACTCATACCTGATGGTATGGTTATTAATCATATTAATAACGTAAAAACAGACAATCGATTGGAAAATCTGGAGCTAGTGACGCAACAGGAAAATTTGAGAAAAGGATGAGGTGGTAACGGTATTAATTTTAGATATCCAGCAAAACCTGTTATTTCAAAAAACCTCGAAACGAATGAGGAGATTGAATTTAAATCGATTTCAGCTGCGGCGAAATATTATAGTGTAAATCCCTCAGTCGTAAAATTTGTAGCTGATGGATTAACAAAATCAGCTTTTTCAAGCCAATACGATGCTAGGATTGATTATAGATATGATGATCAATAAAATTTTGTAATTCAGTTTTAGTCAAACAATGATGAGCAATAGCTATATCATCATCATGATCAAATTTTAACGTTGTTACTGCACTTTCATTAATTTTATTTTTTTTTCTGCTTCTGTTAGCAATATTTTATGAAAATCACCTTGCATTACAATAACGTCAACAGAATATACACTATAACCCAACATACATTTTCTTACAGCTTCAGATTGTTCGTTGTAATTGACTATATTAACCTTTTGGTGATATTTTATCTCATCAGTCATCTTTTAATTATAAGTTAGATAAAAATATATTATAACAATGGACTTAATGAAACTAATCGCTGAATTATATGAAGAAGATACTAGCGACAAAGTCGCCAGCGACAAAGTCGCCAGCGACAAAGTCGCCAGCGACAAAGTCGCCAGCGATGAGGTCATGCATAGTATTACATTTTCCAAAGATTTCATAGACAAATCTGTTGGTTATAGTGAAGATGATATTTTGTATAACAACAAATCTGATGATGATGGTGAAATAGTCACTGTTGCTGACAGATCTAATTACAGCAGACCAACAAGTGAACGATATAATGTCAAGTATCACATTGCTAAAAAAATAATGAAATTTAATTTTACCGTTGCCGAGCAACAACTGTTTTGGCAGCTGATCAAACCATTCTTAAATATTAACATTCCAGGCCGACAGAAAAATATCAAATTCGATTTCATATTTGTCAAGATTTTTAATCTAGTGACAATCTCTGACGATCGCAGACAATATCTAATATCGTTATGTAAACCATTAAAAGGTATATCTGTCAAACAAAAGTATGAGGAAATTTATAATAGCATTATATCATAATTTGTTTGGTTGGGATCCAACTGTTAAATTTATCGCTATACCCATGCCATTTGACTAAACTTTTATTTCCTTTTTTCCTAATCACTTTCACAATAACAAAAACATCCTGCTCAGTTTTCTGTAGTTCTTGTTTGTAAAAACTACCTCCAATAGGTTCCTCTGCCAGATCTTTTAAAGCGTACGTTACAGGTATTGTTAAAAGTACCTTATCAACTACATATACTTCTTCGCTCCAGTTTGGAGTAAATCCTTTTGCAAGTACCTTTTTTATCAAAGATATTTTAACTTTATCAACAACCTTAAATTTATGTCTGCGGTACATGTTTTCATTTGCTAATATCGGAATTTTAATAGCATTATTAGGTGTCATTTTAATGGTTCGATGTTTCGTGTTATTATATTCACCTACGATTTGAGAAAGGTCATCGATGTACCTGTTAGTGTTTTTAGCTGTCATATGTTTGTGTAATTTTTCGTTTAACGTGCGATTAAATCTTTCAACTACAACGCTTTTACCCTCGTTCCCTGTAACATATTTTTTTATATTATTTTGTTCTAGAAACTGTTCTAACTTTTTGTTAAAAAAATCAGATCCGTGATCAGTCCAAATTTTATTTGGTTTTCTTTTTGTATTCGTTATTTTTTGTTTTAGCGCATCAGTCATTGAAGTCCCTGTCTTATCCAAAACAGGTACACTGAAAGCATATTTACTAAAAACGTCTATAACATTAAACAAATATCTTTTTGGAACACCATCAGCGCCAACGTTAAGCTGAGCTAGATTGGATACATCCACCAAATCTATTGCCCAGATATCATCTACACCATTAGCGATAACTTTACGTCGTGAAAACTTTTTTTAGGTCTGTGTAAATCGACTGCAAGATCATCGTTCCCTTTTCCCGAGTCCGAGTTTATATTTTGCTCCAATTATTCCTGAACAAATCTTCTATCAAAACGTTCTCGTGGATTTGTTGGCTCCATATCACGTAATTCGTCTAATATCACTTTATCACAATCTGATTTCGAGTTTTCATGATCACGATAACAGATATCATGACGCATCGCTATTGCATCCACTTGATTGTAAGGCTCTTGTCCTGGCAATGGATTGTCGTTTTCATCTAGTTGTTGATCTAGCGGATTGTAAGGTCCTGTATACTGATGACCTGGCAAAGTCCAACCGCCTTTTGGTTTTGGCAATTTTCCAATAATTTGATGTATATCTATACCTGACCTTATTATTTCTCTGTTGTTACAACATTGACAGTATGCGACAATTTTATTTTGCTCAAGACACAAATCTCTGTCAGAATCACAGTTGCATATCATTCTATATTTTTAGTCGTCTACTAAAATAATATCAGGATAACCAGATCCTAGGGACATCTCTGAGGATAGTGTCGCTGGGGACACTTTCTTTAAAAACATATTTTTTCTTTTTCCGCAGACTGCACAAAAACTTTTTAATATTATCCTGTTGTTTTTTGTATTTTCTGTTGTTTCATTAATATTTTCTGTTTTAGTTCTACACTTGAGACAGTATGTTGACATTAATATATTTTTAAGTTTAGATAAAATTAATTGCAATCTCATCATTAGCGTGAGAAGGTTGCTTGTCAAACTGTAAAATAAATTTTAAAAAATTGAGATTGCTCCCAGAGCTATTACTCTGGGACATCTGTCGGATAAACATTATACAATAATATCCGCAAGCAGATGTTCCAACAGGTTGAAGTTGATTTGATGAATAATATCTTTTAAAATTTTTTATTCATATACTTTTTTATTACATCGCTTGGAGGAAGTCCAAATGAGTCGAAATAATTATTATTATAAACTGCTACCCAATGTGTACCGGATCCGTCATTAAAATCTTGTATATTAATAACACACGAACTTACAGCTGACGGCGATTTTATTGCTGCGAGTTCATCTTTAGAATAAACTCCGTGAAATCCAGGAACTGCTTTTAACTTATCAGTGATATGAAAGTTACTCAACGGGGTGGTCGAGTTCCTGGTAATGTTAGGCTACGTCCGATTCATAAAAGATTTGGCAGCAGACTTCCCGCTAGCCCCGCCAAAAGTGGAGCGAATGGAATAATTCCTCCTTGGTTTGCTTGTTTGCGTTTTGGTTTTGTTTTCTTTTTTTGTTTTCTTTTTTTCTGGCGATTTTGTTGTTGGTGATTTCTTTTTCCGTTGTGGCATTATAATATATCATTTACATAAAATTTACTATTTTTACTTCACTTCCATGAATGATACCATTACCCTCAACAGCTTTCTTCGTTGGGCCAGAGACTGCTCCTGACATTGCTGCTAGTCCTAATGTTCCCAACACCGGCAAAACGTTAGGTATTATTGTACTAGTTAATACTGATAATGCTGGACCAAGAAAACCACCTTTGACAACAATGTCGTTTGCCATGGCAGTTATTTGTGCAGCACTCAAATTTAAAAAAAAAGTTTTTTTACGATCATACTTTTTTACTTGATTTTTCGTCAGCATTAATTTTGTTAAAACACTATCAGAAATATTAGGGTTGATTTTTAATGATACCTGTTCTCGCTTTGCAATAGCAGCTACTAATTTGTTAACTTGGCCATCGGTCAAATATACTTCCTTTTTAATATATTTTGTCATTTTATATAACAACTATAGATTAAACTTGAACTGTCATTTTATATCTAATAGAATTTACCGTGATAAATCTGTCACTAATCACTAATGCGTATACGTACAACGGCGCTATTGGAACCGCTCCAAGTGTCCAGGTAATTTCAATATCTGCTGTGCTGTCTACAATTCGCTCGTTATGTTTACTAACATCAAAATAAAATATAGGATAAAGCGTACGAAATTCCTCTGCTGATATCTGAGTTCCATCTTCAACATCTTGATATTTTTGCATTGCGTCAAGCAGGTATATGTATGGTCGAGAAATATTTTTATTAACGTCATCAGCAAAATTGCACTCTATAGCTCGATCTGGATATTGCTTTGAATTTAATCTAGCGTATATTCGTCTAACATCGGCGTGGTCAAATATTGCATTATTTTGTTGCTGGTTTCCTCGTCGGGCGTGCTGTTGAAATACAACAAATATGTGTCTCGGCAGTTGTTCGCTTGATGTTGTTGTAACCCTCCACGTGTAGTCAGTAGTATTTGGAACCTCTGTCTGATATATCTTATACTGTTTAAAGTAAATTCTGTTTGTATGCTTATCAAGCGTACTATTTAATTCTGACATTTTTGTGATCGATAGTGTTATACATGGCATCCACAAAGCAAGTTTGTTTATAATAAACTGTACATCAACCCCTCCAGATCTAAACAGGCAATCGCTTTGTTCTGCTCGATCTAAAATAAGCGTATGTTTTACTCCACGGAATGCTTTATCATAATCGCGACAAAAGCCGAAGATCATGCTTAGCGGAAGCATCATTGTAATTTGACGTGATCCTGCTGAAAGTTTTCTTCGCCTAGCAAAGCCTTCGTTATAGCGTGGATTTCTCACGTCAAGTGTGTTAAGAAGTAAATTTAATATCGCAGTACCGTCTGCAGCTGCTCCTGGTGGCGTTATATTTAGATTATTAAAGCTGCTATAAGAGAAACTCTTGTAGCGTTTGCATTAGCATCTGCAGCAGGTGCGACAATATCTAGAGCAGCAGCATTAGCAATGAGAAAATTTCTCACAATTACAGCATTTTCATCTGCATTAGCTCCATGTACTATAGCGCCTCTCTTCAAACATTCAATTGATTCAGCTTTACCACGTATAGTATCTTTAAACCACATCATGTTGGTTGCAGTTGATCTCGAGTAATCGTCGGAAAACGAAATAATATTTAAAATTTTACTTGCAACTTGTAGACGACTTGAAATATCTTCTATAGTTTGATTGGCCAGTTGATATATAGCATTTTTGAATAAACTCCAGCCGTTATTTATAAGAGCTACTTCTGCTCCAACTGCAATTACAGCAGGTGGATTGGCTACTGTCATAATCTGACCACAAACTTCTAACATAGCCTTATGTGGCAGTAGAAATACATCTTCGTCTCTGGTGTTAAAGGTTCTAATACCAGCTTTATTTGGTTCGTTAGAATTCTCATCAAGATACTCAACATACTCAAATTCTGTCACATCGTTGTCGATGTCATAAGTTTCTGTTAACTCGAGATAATTTTTAACAGACATTTTATTTTATTAAATTATATAAAATTTTATTGCGGCACTGTTACTTTAGATATTAATTTTTGTATGATCTGCTCACCCTTTGGTGATAATAATATTTTTGTTGTTCTTATCATAGCTCGTTGAGTTTCTTTTGTTGGAGCGATTTCTGAGATAGCTTGTTTTATTTCAGATGCAGTCGGTGGATTTCCTTTTATTTTAGCAGCTATTTTTTGTCCCACCGCAGTCTCAGCGGCAGATGCAGCCCCAGTTGCAAAAGCTTTACCCGCGTCAATAGCAATTGGTGCAACTTTACGCGCTATACCCGGAATATTTTCAATAACTTTAGTAAAAATATTTCCAAAAAAATCCTCCTACTATTTTTCTTTGATAAATCTTTTTTCTTTGTTTCATTATATTTGATGTTGCATAATTTTTACTTTTGCTCGCGTAGATGTAAATAATAAGTTACAACTTCATTATTAACATGTAACTGTTCTCCAGATTGATCTGTCAACTGCTTTATTATACTTGATATTTGATTTTCAATATTTAAAGGATAATAGATAATATGTCGTGAAGTTATTTGCATGAGAGAACCAGGCGGAACTTCTGGTGAAAAACTGTAAATCGTTTGACCTTTGCTGCCTTTTGATGTATAAGAACCAGAAGCAGTTCACTGTCATACGTAAGAACCTGATCAAGTGCAGTGTAAGTTTTTTCAGTAAATCCTAACAGTTGTGCAATACTTCTTTCTCTTGGTTCAAGACTGATTACTATATTTTTCAAAGTTATCCTAGCTCGCAATGTGTTATAAAATTCGCTGCCAATTCAAAATTCTCAGACACACCGCCAGCTTTTGTGATGAGCTCTTTGATTGTTCTGTTTAGATCGGTAATATTATAAGCTCCTTGTGGAATTTTTATTTTTTTTTTGTTGTAGATATTGAAGATGTTGTAATCATAGTAAACCACATTTCATCGTTAATATCATTTTTCACGTTAGGCATAGCATTCCAGCAGGTACAAGAAATTAATCCAATCTCATATTGTTTTGCAGGATCTAGTTGTATAGGAGGAATATAATTTACTGAAAAATTTGCGCTATCTATCGCAGACTCACTAGAGTTAAGTAATAATGTTGTTTGCATTCCTTTTATGTTATATCATTTTACAAAATAAGTCGCCGCGATTAAGTCACCGCGATTAAGTCGCGGTGTAAAGTTTCATATTCGTCAGATGTTAATAATTCGTTCGATCTTAGATGATCAAGTGTGTCAATGATTTCATTATCAAGTTCAATACTATCATTCCCAGCTTCCTTTGACGATATTATTAACATTAATCTACCTATCATTTCAGTAGTTGAAGTAAATATTTTTACACCAGTTCCTGTTTTTTCTTTTCTATTTTTTTCTACACTAGATTTATCGTATACAATAAATTTCCTTCTAAAACTCCACCCCGGACCAAATGGTTTTGCTCTACTACTTTCTGCTGTTTTTTAAACACTAAAGCAATAACACCATATCTCATCCTATCATAAAGTAGATGCATATTCTCAATCTCTGTAGCCTTGTCTATTTCATCTTTAGCAGCAACTCCGTCTTTAAATATTGTATCTAATCTATCGATTAATGTTTGATATTCTGCATCAGTCCATCTATTTATATTTTCAATATTTTCTATATTTTCTTTCTTAAAAAAATTATTATATTCACCATCTTTTATCTCATCATTTGCTTTTTTTATAAAATGAAGTCTTTGCTCTCCAACTTCCATAAACTTTACAGTTAGCTCACCAACTCTTTGTTGCTCCTCTCTGATATCTTTTATGTCTCCTGATAAATTTTTTATAATATTTGTTATTCCTTGCGTTGTTAACTCTGCTAATCTTCGCTCAAGTTCCAGCGGATTGTTTATCAATCGATCTGTTTCAGCTTGTCTAGCCACAGGATCAGCTATATTTGCTGTAATTGCCTCAATTAGTTTTCTTTTTTCTTCATCAGATCTAGTAACAAGTTTTCCAGCAGCTGCTTCCTGTTGTTCTTTAACAATTCCAACCAAACCTTTTTCCTGCAGTTGTTTAAGTTCTTCTTCTGACAGTGATTTGGTTTCAGGTTGTTTACCTAACAGTGCTTCAGTAACTGGCTTGAAAATTGTAGCTGTTGTTTCTGTAGCAGTTACTTGCCCACGTCGTGCTTGTTGTACTTTTTGCTTAAGTAATGCCTGAGATTGAGCAAGTTTTTTTAGATCTTCTATGTGTTGTCTGTATCTTGCTCGTTTGTCCATTATTATTATTATTATTATTATTATTATTATTATTATTATTATTATTATTATTATTATTATTATTATTATTATTATTATTATTATTATTATTATTATAAATTTTATAAAATTGAAACCCCTTACTGTAAGATATCCTGTATTCAACAGCGAAACATTTTAGTCGGATCATTTGTAAGTTTATCAATTAAGAAAAAGTTGTATTTATCTTTTGTAGCATGACGATAAAGTTCAATAAACTTATCTTTTGTCACGTCACCGCATTGCTCGCTTGCAATATTTCTAACGTCAACATTGTCCAGTCCGGGAAATATTATAAAACAACCCGTATTTCGCCTAATAAATCTGTCAACATTATAAAATCCTTGAGCGAGATAAACAGAATTACACCTTTTATTACGTGAAAGTGAGAAATACGATCTTATTTTATCCATCTCCTTGTTATTTAGCGGAATATCGTCAAAAACTACCATCTTATGTTCATCTGCATCAAGTTGATTAACTGGAATAAGATCTTCTGGCTGCCTAATTATAAAAAAAATCTTATCCAGCCTTAAGTGTATCACGAAGCTTGTCATTATACTGGCTTAATAACTCATACTTATCCTGTTGTGGATTGATTGTGTAAATATAAACTCTGTCAAAGTTAAAATTCTCACCAAGAAGCAAATTCATAATCAAATTTGTTTTCCCCGATCCAGTTCGCCCAACAATAAGATAATGACAATCAGGAAGTTCATTGTTATGTTTGTGCTTCACCAGTCTCTCTGTATAAAAGTTTAATATCGTCGATTTTGCCATTCTGTATAATATTAAAATAGTGTTGATAATTTTATCTAGGATAGTAAAAAATGAGCTACTATACAAAATTTGGAACACTATCAGGAGATTTATCCACGGAAGGTTATCAAGGTGACTTATCCAAATATGCAACTCTTAATCAGCTCAAAAATGAAATCAATAATTTACTAAATCTTACCAGTGTAAATCCAGATGAAGTCGTCATTTTCCAGGAGAAAGAAGGACGATTAAAAACGAGTAATGTAAAACTGTCAGAGTTACTTGTACGAATTCCTAATGCGGTTACTGATAATATTGAACTTTGTACAATCAAGATATGATACGAGATTCTGGTAGGTCAGTGAATGATTTTGTTAAAAAGCAGGTGATGTATTTACTGGGACTGTTTTTATGAACAAAAATAAAATTACAGATCTTGGATATCCAACTACTGATAATGATGCTACAACAAAAAATATGTTGACGATCAAGAATCAAAGTACATGTCAGTCAATGGTGGTATGATGCGTGCATTTCTCAATATGAACAATAATTCCATTACTAACCTCAGAAAACCTGAGTCTGATTTTGATGCTGTAAACAAAATATACGTTGATGATCAGGATGTTCCAATCAATAATGAAATAACAGCGCTCAAAACTGAGTTTCTTAGTCACGTGAATACGTTTTTAAGTTTTCGTAGAAACATAAACCCACTTAAAAACGAATTTTTTGAAAATCCTTCAAATGTTGACATTACACTCGCTAATATTAACACAAAACTCAATGATATTAACACAAAACTCATTGATATTATTAGTGGAATTCCTAGTATTGTTGATAAAACGAGTATGGTTAAAATTCCTCACAAACAGATTAAAAATATTGTGTATACTGTTGCTTCTGGGTATGATACATGGGTACAGCAAAATAATAATTCTATCAAACACACTGCAGAAGTTACTGGTGTGTATAGATTCACAGTGATTAGCATTGGAGTTTTTAATATTTCAACCTCATCTCCATTACCTATTTTGGATACGTCTTCTGGAACTGTATCTATATTAATATTAAAAGGTATTGAAGAAATATTTACACTTGAACTTACTACTATATTTCCAAATATAACCGAAGTCGGTTATCATTGGTGTTTGGAATTTGTAGCTGAATTATTAATACAAAGACCGCCGGGGATTATGTAAACAAATATTATAATGAAAAAAAAGTATAGTTAATTTCAATCACATTTCAAAAGATATTCCAGTACAGGAAGTGGACGCACTAATACAATACTACAAATATTATCATAAAAAACTGGTGCGTAAAAAAATGTTACAATTACTACAACAAGATCCTTCGAGTAATATCATATCTACCATTGGTAATGACCAGTTCTGGTATAACTTCAAGTGGGGTATCATTAAATCCTTTTTTGTTAATCATATCCGGTATTGGTGTTTCACTTACAGCGGCGTGTAAAAAAGTAGAACCAAGACTTTTAATAAAAAAAGCATAGCTGCTTAACATCTTTAAAAACTTACAAGGAACTACTTGATCAGATCTGGTCTTACCTACGGGGAGTCAAATATAATATGGATGATTTATTACGTGAATTTCGTATTATTGACAATATGTTAACAGACATTCTACCAATGAGGGTTAGCAAGTATGAAAAAAAATTATCAAAAAAATATGAGTAACGTATAATTTTATCTAAACTCAAGATATAATATCACTTACCTTCCTCTAATGCGTAGTTTAATTTCCACCTTGTTAACTGAAACGTTCTAATGCACAGTTTAATTTTCATCCTGTTATCTGATAAAAAAACTTGTGGTAGACTGATTATAAAACCCATTAGACATCTTTAGAATAATCGTACTCTGCGCATGCGCTGTTCTAACAAGTTTGTAACCTCTGTATGACAGAGCTTACTTGGATGAATCATAGCATTCCAACACCTGTTGTTTTGTCTGGTTATAAAATACCTGTCTGTAGTAGCAGTAGTAGTAGTAGTAGTAGTAGTAGTAGTAGTAGTAGTAGGAAAAAAGGGTTTGGGCTAAAACCTTGTTTTCTATTACTACTGTGTTTGTAAACCTCTACCTGGTTGTCTTCACATGTGCTAAAACTATAAATACAACCAGCTTGTATGGACTAGTTGCAAAAACTGAAAACGTTGTATGATTCCTAGATTCCTAGAAAGGTCTGAAGAGCTGGCTAAACATTTAATTTACCGAGGCTACGACAAAGACCTGATTGCGGAGGCAATCCAGGGGGCCAAACAAACAGACCGTGATGACCTATTCAGATATGGTTCAGAAAGAAAAGGTTGATAGGATACCATTTATTCTGACCTATCACCCAGACAATCTCAAAGTAGGTAAAATCATCGCAAACCACTGGCCAACCGTGCAATCGTCAGACATACTAAACCTAATACTTCCGAACAAACCTGTAGTAGCTTACCGGAGACCAAAAACAGTATACCACAGTCTGTTCTGTCTGGTATATATTTATAATTCTTTGTAAAACAAAACTCCTATATACCTTGATTTCTTTCAGAGGAATCTGGAACGACTGTGTGTATATATGAGAATTAATTACTAGGTCGTCATGCGAGTGTGTCTGCTACGCACGAGCTTATATAACAACGATTCAGTGCCATCATTTTTTGGTGATGCGTGCTTAGTCGTGACGGTATATGGGTTGGTGTGTGCAGGCAAGGCGATGGGTGCCATTTACTCGCGGACCTGGGTTCGAAACTCGGTAGAGTACGAATTTAATTTCTCTAACCTGTATGATAGTATTGTTTGTATTAACCTATATATATATATATATATATATATATATATATATATATATATATATATATATATTGAATGTTGATTAAAACAAAAGCTACCCAAACAATCGTTTGAAATGAACGATTAAGCTAAAGCATTTGTTTACTTTTCTTTTTACGATATTTTGTTTTCAAAAGAATAGGATATTTCTCAAAATACAGATTAAAAAACCCAATTCTACATCCTTAAAATTTTACTTGTGATGTTCCCCATAATTTTATGCTAGCCATTGCACTAATATATTTTGAATATGATCGCAAAGGTTCATATTTTTCATGCCCATCATTCTCTTATCACGTTAACATTTCAACAGTGTAGCTGCTCAGAATTGCATTGTACATGGCGTATATGTCATGTCTGTCCAGAACAAATAAACTGCACCATGATGTATTGAAATGTGACCTCCTAATTAACGAATATTATCCGACAACTTTGTTCCAGATCGAATAATTTAAATATCCAAATAATAAAAAATTACATGTCGGACTCTGCATATAAACACATAGTTGCATTGAAATACTATATATCCAATACTCTTTCATTGCATCAACTTGTCATGAACATATGTCGGGCTGCATATCTTGAGCTGAGACGCATCAGGTAATTTCATAAGTATATGTAAGTTGATGCCACTAAAACACTTGTGTTTCCTTTAGTACTTTTAAGACTGGATTATTGTAATTCAATTCTGTCTGGTTCATCTCAATATCTACTTTAGAAACTTCAAAAAGTTCAAAACACTGCTGTTCGAATCATCATTAGAGTATCACGATCAGATCACATCTCTCCGCTGCTCTGTACCATACACTAGCTATCCATACGATCCAGAATTAAACACAAAATTTGTTCTCTGTGCTACGTTTCACTGACAGGCTCCAGTCCAACATACCTATCTGACCTCGTCCATGTGTATACACCTGTAAGATGCTTATGCTCCTCTTCTGACACTCGCATTCTCAATATTCCCACTATGAAGTTGAAATCACATTGACAACGTTCGTTTGCATACCAGGATCCAGCAACGTTGAACGAATTCCCCACTGCACATAGACAAAAGAACACAGTGATCTCATTCAAGAGCGCCCTTAAAACTCACCTATTTCAACTGCAAGAATAGTCATAAAGATCTAATAATGTATCGTTTTAACGTATCCTTACGTTAAAAAATTATAGCATGTGTTTCTATGTCTAATTTTGTGGTGTTTGTTTTTATTTTTGTAATAATTTCATTATATATGTTTTTTTTATTATTTTTAAGCATTGTCAAATGTTGCAAAGCGCTTAGAGCTTCTAAAGATTAGGCGCTATATAAAGACCTCGTTATTATTATTATTATTATTATTATTATTATTATTATTATTATTATTATTATTATTATTATTATTATTATTATTTACTAACATATCAAACGAAATAATGAACCATACGAACATATCAAACGATTTATTTTGCTAATATTGTGCAAACAAATAAGGCAGACACCATTGTTGCAACACTCTAAATTATTGAGTAAAATGTTTTAAAATCTCTCGAAACATGTGTATATCTATACATTTAGTATGTTCTTTTGTAATAAAATTGAAAACAATTATTTAAAATGCATTACGGCTTTAAGAGACAATGACATATGACATATGACTTGAGACAGTCGCTTGCCTTGATTCTCTAGAGGACTGCGTTTGTAATTTAAGCCGTTTTGGTGAATACATTATTGTTTCTTTTAATATTGTGATGAAGGCTACATGGATTTTCAATAAGAATGAGCTGGACCAAGACAAGATGTTAAGATTTTTGTTTTGTACCTGCCTATTAAAAAACGTTTATTTTTGTTTGTGATCTACAGGGTGTAAGTATTTTGAAAATTGTTTCTTACTCTAGTTGCCCATTGCCATATGATGAAATTAATCTTTCTCAAAAGACTAAGCTAGTTAAAATATATTCTTGTTTGAGGAAACGATATAAATATTTTTATAACTGTTTTGAAGTGTGTGATTAATTCAAATCAGTGCAAACCACACCAATGTAAATAATGCATAAGGATTTGGATGATCCGTTCATTTTATTTCTCGAGTATGAATTTATGTCATTAGTTACAAAAAAAATGCAATAGTGGCCCACTGGTCTAAAACATTCACTGTTACGGATCACTGCGATCTCACCTCGGTCTGTGTAGGTTCGAGTCTCGGATTCGGCGAATGTGAATATGTGAGAAAGCTTTTGCCAATATCTTCTCGTGGGTCGGTGGTTGTTACCGGGATTTTCATGGTTTTTTCCTCCAGCATTAATAATGGCTACCATGTATAGCCTATCCTGTGCTGAAAAATGTCTTTAAGCCCGACAACAACTACAACAAAATAATGACATCATATACTATGTTTAGTAATACTATACTTTCTGGTCGAGTTCATTATACAGATTGCAAGACTTCAACTGTCCAATAAAACTAAGCATCAGTAGTTTATTTATGACTTTGTTTTATCCCAGATATTATCTCCCAGAAATTTGATTAAGGTGTGTTTATCTAAACAGATAACAACGGCATTGTGAATTTGAAGTATTTTTTGTACAACAATAAACGACCCTTCTCTAACATCCTGTTATACCGAGGACACGCTGTGGCTCGGTGGTGTCCGTGCTGGACACTCGACATAAATATTATAGATTCGAATCCTACCATAGGACCAGCCTGGGTCAGCTAACTTCGTATTTCTTTGAGCGATGCACATTTTACTAATTGCGCTGATACTAAATGACCTAAATGTGTTGCTGTGCCGTAAATCACCAAACCAAACTATGTTATAGCCTTTATTTCCTTCCAAACATTTCAAACAATGACATTTTTAGTTTACCATTACCAAAGTAATGATATAAATTTTCACAGTTATTTACAAGCTTCTCAAACCAGATTTTCCTAGTAAATTGGGAAAACGTATATGGACCGGCTCACATTATAAGGGGTACAACTCCTCCAGGAATAAAAGCTGCTCTTTTATCTCCCTTGTTACTTCATTTAATTATAGTTCGATTAGTTTTCTCTTACATTTTAGTTTAAACTGTATGAATGCATTGACCCGTCTAAAAGAAGGAACTATGCTGCTAGAGGAACTGTCTTATAGGATGTGAACCGACAAACAAGTGTCCCTTAAGTGTACGCTGCACTCAGCTGGTGCACAGAGTGTTCAATGTGTACGATCTGTAAATGTTTGGTGTCATACTCTTTATACATGCACAGTAATAATGACATTAAAACCCGATGCCAATGAATACGAAAGCAGATTAAACATTAATATTTATTTGGTAAAGAAGTATAATATATGTATTACTCTAAAAACGTCATACCCAATCTTAAGTAGAAATGGTGACGATTTAAAACAGATTTGATAATGAATGTGTAATAAGCTTTGTATAATATAGATTCTAAGAGCCAAAGGCCTGATAAAGTCTGCTTGAATATTGATACACACCATTACACAAAAATAATTAAAACTGTTTGGTTTGTACATGATTCTACTGGAAATCATACGTTTTGCTATTCGTTGCAACTTAGGACAATCTTTCTTCACAGGATAATCGTTCTACTTATGGTAATAAATCTTACCAACAGAATTTACCATTTACAATTTCGTGCATAGTGAGATACGATAAGAAAGATACCTGAATACTGGCAAAATAAACCTAGATTGCTTTTAAATAAAATTAAATATGTTCTCAATGTTTATTTATTTATAACTTCTTATGTTTTCCATGTATTGAATTTGGGGTGGACCGAATATTATTTTTAAAAGCGTCGTGAGCAAAAGGAGCAATATTTTCAAATTTGAAAGTAACTATATTATATCTCGACTGTATTATGTGCAGACAGTATCAAAATCTCTTTTGTCAACATTGGCGTCAGCAGTCAGGTGAGTATCAATGTACATGTTCCGTTTTTCTGTAATGTTTGCTAGTTTTAGTCCAGGATGATATAATCAACATCCCAGGTGAATGTTGGCAACAGCGGCCTATTTGCTATACTATGGAAATCCTTAATTACAGGTGAACCTTCTATACATTCCATATTTTTGCTCCCATTACTTAACATTTGTCATGGAATTGTTATGAAGCTTGGCAGGGTGTCCTTTACATCTTTCTGAAACAGCCAGTTGAAATATAGATTAGATTGACCTATTTTGCTAGTATTCAAAAGCTCAAATATAATTGCAAATGTTTGTTTTACTGACAAACCAGTAAATGCATATATGAAGTGTACGTGGAATTTTCTAAATGTGATCCAGGCTTTATTACCTCCATTCTTGAAATGTAATTATTTGGGTTAATTAGGCTTTCTATACAAGTAAGTTTAGGATTGCAGGTTATCTTCGGCGTAAACATTTCAGTTAACTGGCAGAGAGTAGGGTGTAAACAAAGTATCTTTGAGTAACTTGGTCTGCACATTCCTGATACTAATGTAAACGTGATCCTGAAACAAAGGAACATAAAGGCACACAATGATCTGCTTTTCATACATTCATACATGACTGTTATATAATGCAGAGTTTGGATGATATCACAAATGCATACGCACGCTTTACAAAATATATCAGCGATGTGCTTTAGCTAATCCTCATGCTTTAAAGTAATAAAAACACAGAAATTGCATCCTGAATCAGAAAGTATTTGCGCACAGACAAACATAGCTCTCTAACAAATCTTGGCCACTAAACGTCTTTCGTAATTGTATTTTGATACGCCACATGTCGAGTGTTTTAACTTTTCATCTACAAATAGTCGAATACCATTAACCTCATTGTCTGGTAAATAAGTAAAAATGATTTACATTTATCTCGTCTTGTCGATATGAATTGCAATCATAAATTATAAAATGTAGCATAAATGTACAAAGACTGATATGTCTATAAAGGTCAACAAATATAGAATCATCTTTAATCTTTGATATCCACACTGACAACGATATCCACAATGGAAATGAGAAACAATGTCAAACACATTTTCCCCATTTCTAAACATTTTCAGGCATTTCTTTGCTCTTTCGTAACCTACTGGTTTAACAAAATGCACAGACTTATCAGTCCTGTGTATTAAGAAAATCTAAAAATTTGCCAATACATCGTATATTGTATTTTGTTTATAACAAGTGTAAATTTGTTAGATTTACACTTTAAATATTTTGCATAATATCCAATCAATGTAAAATTAGAACATAATCTTTGAAATTTGTACCATCTTGCTTTGAACTTTCCAAATTATGAAGTTTTTGCAAAACAAATTCATTATGTAATATATTTTTGAATAGTGATACGTAATATGCCAATTTGACTAATATGCCATATTTGAATAAATTAGTGAAAATCTATTTTAATTTTGCGCTTGATTTTAATACTCAATAAATTTGAAACTTGACAAATTTCGAACAGTTTTGCATTTAAGAAATTCACAGAAGAAAGCATTTTCATCAGACTTTCATTTGCTCACCTCCTCTTATGTTCAATGCATTTATAAATTAATATCATAAATTAAAATTTAGTAAAGTTTTCCCCACTAATATGCATTCCTGAAAACAATAATTAAATATTATCAAATTTTAATATTATTTTAATGCATCATTGTTATAGAATCAATTAAAATACACTAAAGTAGATGAGAAAAGTCAATATGAAACACTTTAGTTTGATGGATCCTGTGTTAAAATATTTTGAAAAAACTTCAAGCTTTGCATACTTGGATCATGTAGATTAGCACAAGATCTGCTTATCTGGAAATCCTATGGAAATTCCACAAGTATTTGTAAAGACTTTCAATACCAAAATTTTTCATTTAAACCATTTTTAGACTTTATATTCTGCCTGATAATTCAACTTCTTTGTGCAACAGCCTAAATGATACAGTGAAAGGTTATTGGATCAGAAATGCACATTTTGAATTCATTCATACATTTTCAGACTAATTTTTAGAACCTTTGTGCATTACCGTATTGTAACATTATGAGTTTTCATTGTTGATAGAACAGCACCTTGAAACTCTTTGCCAGGATCAACTTGTAATAGATTTGGCCATCTTAGAGGACCTCGTCTATAAATCCTTTCAAATGCAGAAGCGACTTCAGAAGCTGACTTTGTTTTCAATGGTTCTGCTTGTTTAAATCGACTCGCAATATCAACTACAGTTAGCGCGTATTTGTAACCATGGTCATGTGGTAAAAACAATAAATCAGCCTGATGAACTTCATTGGGTACGGTAACATCAAAATGAGAATAATTAATTTGTTTAGGCGGTGGTAGATAAATTTGCCATATAGCTTGTTTGGATAACCAATCTTTTGCAGTGGATTTTTTCACTTTTGCAGCGTTAGCGAGTTTACTAATTGCTGCTTTACCCCTCCAGTATCCTTTCGGAGAATAATAAATAGATTTCATACTATAAAAAGCACTGGTATTTTTAATTACCAGCACCTAACACCAATTTGCCTTTCATAGCTGATTTGACCAACCATGAAGCCAATTTTTCTTTGAAGGATTTATCGGGAATAGCATTTAACGCATGAATTAATTTTACATCCGCGATATGTCTTTGTTGCAAATTATTGCTTTTATATGCAACATCATGAGCATGACATGCCTTATCAATAGCATTTATCGGATACTCACCAGGCCGGGGCTGATTTTGATCATCAAGTCTGATATCTAATCTCGTTCCGGGACCACAGTAACTATATCCTGGAAGGTGTTTTTCTCCGGGGTATTTTGCCCATGGGGTTCCGGGGAGTTTTCCAAGTTTTGCGGCAATATCACCTCCGAGTTGCTTTTTTTTTTTAAAATCGAAATTTTTTTGTACCACATGTTACACACTTACCAGTAAGCGCTAGTCTATTGTTTTTAGTTGTAATGGTTGTCTGATCGGTTGTATCAGTACGCTGTTTACACTTAACACAATATAGATCCATAATTTATATATAGAGTTATGAATATAATTGACTTTTCAGCGACTAAAAGAAGAGAACCGGTAAAACACCACGCAGCGCTTCCGAATTCTGTCCGTGCCATTATAATCGGACCATCTGGATCAGGCAAAACACAATTGCTACTTAATTTGATAATGCGATTTATGAAGTGGGATAAATTATATTTAGTTGCCCCATCTGTAGGTGATCAACGGTGCTATGAAGTGCTAAAAGATTATAATGAAAATGCATCAGAAATTAAAGGTGAAAGTGTAATCGACTTTATTACTGATATTAATGATGCACCATCAATAGAAGATCTCGATGGAGACATAAACAATCTTGTAGTGTACGATGATGTAATGTTAGATAATCAAAAGAACCCTGCTAGAATATTTTCACGAGGTAGGCATAAAAACACTGACGTGATATATGTCACTCAACGATATACTCAAATTCCAAAAGTGATTCGCGATAACTGTAATATTCTTGCTGTATTCAATGGCGTTGATACACATACGCTACGAAATATTTGGCAAACATGGTGTTCCGATATGGACTTCAATGGATTTAAAAATTACTTTGGTCATGCTCAGTCTGTCCCATATGGATTTATAACAATAAATTTACACGACCCTCGGTCACGATATCGTATTGGACTTGATCAAATATTTGGTTAAATAATTTGTATTAATCAGCAGCAGAGAGGGTGAAATGACAACATATTTGCGACGTAGATGGCAGCAATTTCGAGGGTGGTTATGACAATGTATTTGCGACAAAATCGCTAAGGCTCCATTTGTAAAATGGGGTCTTTATTTTTTTTGGTTAAAATATGAGATTTCGTAGGAAGGTTCCATTTGGCATTCTGAGGCTTTAATCGATTTTGTCGCAAAAATTTGTAGGGTTCACCCTCCCTGCTGCTCTTTATTATTCATATATTATTCGTATATTATTATTATTATTATTATTATTATTATTATTATTATTATTATTATTATTATTATTATTATTATTATTATTATTATTATTATTATTATTATTATTATTATTATAAGTGTCTGACATTTTCCTGCCATTAGATTGAATGGATTTTACTGAGTATTTGATGTCATGAGGAAAATCTCGTTCCAGTTTTCATGTTCCATGAATCTTGGTCACATGTTCTGAATAACTAGTTTCAAATCTTCTCTTACTTTCTCCATTCTATTCTTTTTAACGATCTGCAATCTACTAAAATTTATTCTATTCTTGCAAATAATCCTGTTTAATCAGTTCTCCAGCGAAAAACTTTAGGACTTGATTCTTACGCACGCATATTTCTTTAGGTTTCGACACACTATAAATGGAAGATGAACATTTATGAACTATAAAAATTGACAGTGACTCTCAAACACTGCCACATATACATTAAATACATGCTAGGGCAAGTTACAACTTGTAACTTTTGATAAACCTCTAAATAGTTAACTTTGGTAACTATTATCATTTGTCTATTTTCTCAATTTTCTTTATTTATATGTTACGAT
This sequence comes from Potamilus streckersoni, assembly GCA_016746295.1. Lineage (NCBI taxonomy): Eukaryota > Metazoa > Mollusca > Bivalvia > Unionida > Unionidae > Potamilus > Potamilus streckersoni. Next base: position 249,872 of record JAEAOA010001128.1, read on the forward strand.
ACAATTATGAGAAAGAAAATTATGCTGAAAAGATTAACGTCAGTAACAAAGGCAGAAATTTCTGTACAGCATGAATAGACAACAGAGCGACCAGAAATGTCACTTTTACGTGCTTTATATCAACGGATTACTTTTATACATTTTCTACGTAGAACTCTACAGAGACAAATTTAATGAACAACGATCAACGATCTGCTACATCAATACCGACTTAAAATACTACACTATAACAAATAGCGTAAATTATGCAGGAAGATTCCTGGTTGTTGGTAGGCTTCTTTTTAGTTTCAATCGATGCATGAACCAGTTCATCAATAACCCATCCATCCCACTATCAATCTATCTATACATCTAATCATCAAACCATAAAATAGTATCCATCAATACAAAGACTGATCTGTTCATCAACGTCCACGGCAAACACACACACACACATATATATATATATATATATATATATATATATATATATATATATATATATATATATATACCACGTACATTAAAACTAACATGCATTTGATGTGTTGGGATAAAGCATCTTGACATACCAATATTATTGGTATATCAAATTGTGATTTACCAATGGCGTATGAATACATATAAGGATCATGTTTTTAGAGCTTTATACTCTCTAAATATGGATATGAATTCATTGGAATATTATATTTAAAAAAAGGAAAAGAACAAGATAATGGTTTTCATGCAAACTATTTTTATAGAAACTAAATATTTGATAAAAACACATCAACCATACTCAGTCCAGGACATAAATATTATTGAGCTCCACCCGGTGTCATCTGCTCTCATCTCTGTCAACAAAGCTGCTTCCAGTTTCTTCTTCTTCAAAAACTCAAACACAGTGCAACACTGCAGAAAAAAGGAAACAATGACATCATATATGGAGCAACATGATGAATTAACATGTAATCTACTATACTGTAAATTAGTTGAAGAGTTTGATACAGACATGGCTGAGACATTCATAAATAAAAATTTCTTTGTCCAAATGTGAGGTTGTTAGGGAAGATAGATGTGTACACCATGAACCTGATGAGATACTGAAAGTAAGCAGAATGCATCTCTTTAAAAGAGACACTATTTGATGTAAGGCTAAAGACAGCATTGTTGCAGTCAAACAATGATATCAGAAATTTACATGAAATACACCAATCTGAATTGGATAAACACCTGGCTGGTTTTAGAAAATCTTTTTTGAACCAAACAGCTTAAGAAATATCATCAGCTTCATTGATCGCCACCTTACAATCAAGAAATATGCAACGTCAATCATGAGAGGAATTGACACAAATTTTGCATTAACATGGGAAGCTCTTCGATCTAAGCTAAAAGATGTTCAATCTAAAGGAAAAGGAAATAAACCCAATCGGAGCAAACCAATCATAGAGGAAGAAATAAATGTCTTGTCAAACAAAAGAATAATGGGGATGCAAATACAGGAAGCCATTGTTAACACATCGTAGTTTAACAATTATGTGCATTGTGGTCTGAGGGATGCGACTGAACATTACAATCTGAAATGGGGACATGTTAAATTAAAAAAAATGTGAGTAGCAATGGAGTATCTTAAAAACAATGAAAGGCAAACAAAAAAAGAAGAGGAGACAATGTCTAGGACATCAGGTATATTAATTATAAGATTATGAAAATAAAAACAACAAAGAGACATATCCACATGCTATCTACAAACGGTATACAGAGCTAAGACCAACCAGCAGACCTTTGTCATCCTGATGATCCTTTCTATATTGCACCCATCACTATACCATTCTCCACGACAACCCCAAAATGGTTTAGGAAGCAAATAATTGGAAATAATAAACTTGGATGCATCATGAAAAAAATGAAAAAGCAAATATTACAGAAAAATGAAATTATCAAACACGAGCAGCCGAAAGTGTATCTAATTCAGAAGTAAAGTGAAAAAACATCCCCAGCTGATATTATGCAAATTTCCTGCCACATAAATGTACAGTCTATAAACTGCTATTCAACCATGAGTTACAAACAACAACAGTGTTACCCCAATTACCGGAGCAATACATGCCATGTACCCAAGTAACAATGCTGTCACCGATACCCCCACAACAAAGAAATTTTAAACTGCACATCAAGACTGTAGTATATCAAGTTCTTAAACGTGTAATATTCAATAGAATCAGATCAACAGCAATCCATTATACGGATCAGACATCATGTTTTGGCTTGAATCGTCGTTTCCTTAGAGATCAAAATGGCCGGACTGTTACTGTTCATGACGGCGAACGCTCCAAATTCAATGTTGGCATGCACATTATTTAAAAATAAAATTAATGTTAACTATTAGCCTTTTGTGTCTTCATTTAATATTATTAAAGGAAAAAATATAATGTAATTAATATAAATGAAGTATACACGAAATTAAGAATCACTATAGAACTTCTCTTTTAAGCGTGTATATATATCTATATATATATATATATATATATATATATATATATATATATATATATATATATATATATATATATATATATATATAAAAAGAATAAAAATCATATGGCGAATAACAACCCTTTCAAGCGTACTAGATCCACCAAGGGATCTCGTGTGTCAGGGATTAATTAAAATAAATGCAATAAACTGACGACGAACAGTACGAAACTAGTAACTAACTTAGTTACTAGTTTCGTACTGTTCGTCGTCAGTTTATTGCATCTATATAAAAATATATATATATATATATATATATATATATATATATATATATATATATATATATATATATATATATATATATATATATATATATATATATATATTTATGCGATGGGTTATGAATAGTTCACTCCCCTACAGTGCACTGTTTATGATCATCAGGTTTATCTCCCATATACACTGAAAACTTTTATGTGGTATAAATAAAATATATGTATAGTATGCATGTAATGAAAAATTTATACATCTTGCTGTATATCATTGATACAGCTTACATTATATATATATATATATATATATATATATATATATATATATATATATATATATATATATATATATGTTTGTTTGTTTGTTTGTTGTTGGGCTTAACGCCATTTTTCAGCACACGATAGGCTATTCATGGCGGCCAGTAATAATGGTGGAGGAAGAAACCGGGAAATCACCGGAAAGAACCACCGACCCACGAGAAGCTACTGGCAAGCTTTCTCACATATCTACATTAGCCGAATCCTAGACTCGAACACACGCAAACAGAGGTGAGATGGCAGTGATCCGTAACGGACAGCGCTTTAGACCACTCGGCCACTCGGGGCCCCTATATATATGTATATATATATATATATATATATATATATATATATATATATATATATATATATATATATATATATATATATATATATATATATATATATGTCTGTGTGTGTATCTATGCTAGAATAAAGGGCCAGTAATGGAACAATTGTTTCAGGAACCAAACAAGCTGGTGGCAAAATAGCTAAGTTTTCATGATGTCAGTAGAAGACAATTTGATATACCAAATAGCTTATGATTATGATTTATGATTTTAAGAGTAAAATATTCCTTCTGTACTCTGTAGATCTGTGATTAATTTCCACGTATTGGTCTATAACGTAAAAGAAAATCACGAGAACAATATTAATAGTTGTTGTCTCATAAACAAATTAAATGCTACGCTGTGTCATTTCAAAACTTCTCCAAATTCCCTTTTGACTCCTTTGATTTTTTTGCCAGCACTCACACATAGGTCCCCAACCTCTCTCTCTCTCTCTCTCTCTCTCTCTCTCTCTCTCTCTCTCTCTCTCTCTCTCTCTCTCTCTCTCTCTCTCTCTCTCTTCAATACACAGATGCATGTAGATCTGTGAATCTTGAGAGAAGAAAGTATTTCACATGGTTAATACCTTTATAGTGATCATACACGAAGACGCTTAGCATAACACAGGTCTGCAGATTTTCTTTTCATTATATATATATATATATATATATATATATATATATATATATATATATATATATATATATATATATATATATATATATATATATATATATATATACACATATACGTACATACACACACATTTACGTGAAAACTTTCCATGGGATTTGTGTACAGTGATACCCGATGCTAATGAAACAAGCTTTGAAGGTTTGTTAAAATAGAAAGCAGTTCGGTAAATTTCGTGCTGAAGCGACACAAATAATGTTACTTTTTCCATTAGTAACCCTTTAATCAGGATCCAAATCATCAATTTTATTGTTAAAATGTTGGATGGCCTTTATTTATTTATGAGTCGTCGTGCCAAGCTCCCTTTGACATCGAAGCAAACATATCAGACGAATTTACAAACCATTTACTTTTCAACTACTATACTCTAATTCCGCTTCATTTTTTAAATAAGACTGTATTAAAGTTTCGTGTTGAATTTCAAGACGTTTTTAATTTCGCACTAGAGGCACTGATTTTAAATAAGGTTACAATAAAGTAGTTCATTTACATAGCACCAGAGAATTCTCCCTTCTTTCTATCTTTCTTCATTTCTAAAGCTTCCTGGTATATTTATCAAGTTGCATTAGACCGTAAGTTCAGGTTCAGAGTTAGGAACATTGACTGGCAAAAATAAACCCTTTGTTTTACATTCATGCAAGATTCGTCTCAAGCTTTTTCTCATACGTTTAAACGTTTTGAAAACCGGTATACATCCTGGTCTTAAACATAATGATATCTAACTTCTTTCATAACTTCCTGAAGAGTATTGTTCTATCAGAAATGCATGATGTGATGTCTATTTTTTATTTTTCTTGTTTCTTTTGATTTCTTTTTCCTCTAGGCTTTAATTAAATGATGTTTGGAGACTGAACATAGGACAGCTACAACGAGTACAGAGATAAAAATTGTCATTAATAACATCTCATAGATTTTGTTTCTTATTTCTTTCGCCTTCATACATTTTTAGAGATAAATACTATGCCTTCATTTCGATGGCATCATTGTAGTGCGTTACTTAAGATTCATCGATTAGATCATTTTAAATTAGTTAAGGGATACTGGAATTAAAATTCAAGTTTTTTTTTGACAGACGATAAAGATATGGCAAAATTAACACCGAAAGGAGTCTTGTGATAGATTCTGTGGCACCCCTGCGCGTACTTCAAAACCTTTTTTGGGCTAAATTTTATGAGCCTTATACAATTGAAAAGATCGTAAATGCATTGAATAATATTATTTTACACTAATGAGAGGCGGAAACAGAAACAACTTTGTGATATAATTATGTTAAAGGAGTATTTTGCTATAGACAACGCTGTTAATTGTTCAATGTTTTGCTGGACCTGTCACAAAGAGTGGGTATAAAAAATGATGAAACGCAGTCATCACGTTGAGATTGCATATTCTACATATGAAACAGTATCTTGATACAATGAATTCTCTCCAGTAGGAATGTTTGTGGCACATAATGTTATTTGTATTTTGTATTCATTGTCTAACATTGCTTGTGGTGGATATTACTTTACTCGGATCATTTATTGATCTGGTTCATCTGCTGACCACACCCCAAATACATAGTGGTAAACAATATGGCCCCGACGATTGAGTCGATTCTTATACATTCTTTGGGGCTACGAATAATCTAGAAGTTCTTGCAAGTTCAACAAATGGTCGCAAAATAAGATCTATACCGCAGAAAGCCTTCTGAGTTTCTAACATTTCGTCTTATAGTTAGAAACTTCGCCTTGGGGGTAATGTCTCAACAAAAATTTAGAACCTTATTAGGTTTTTATCTGATCAACTATGGAATGGTAGATCAAATGTCACCTAACGCTGATCAATTTTTCCTTATATATATATATATATATATATATATATATATATATATATATATATATATATATATATATATATATATATATATAAAGAATACAAATCATATGGCGAATAACAACCCTTTCAAGCGTACTGGATCCACCAAGGGATCACGTTTGTCAGGGATTAATTAAAATAGATGCAATAAACTGACGACGAACAGTACGAAACTAGTAACTAACTATCCTAAGCGCTTTCGACACTTAATGAGTCTTTTTCAAAGGCAAATACAAAACATATACGACAAACAAATAAACACAAAAACCTTGTGTTTGTAAATCAGGAAAACATGGTTTGAGTTGGACACAACAACCAGACTGATGGAAAACAAATTACACACAGACATCTATTCGAAACCAACCGGCGAACACCAGTATCTCCTCCCAACCAGCTGTCATCTAAAACACTGGATTAAGAACATTCCATATAGCCAGGCACTGAGGATACGCAGAATTTGCTCCGACGATGATAGATTCCTAGAATGGTCTGAAGAGCTGGCTAAACATTTAATTTACCGAGGCTACGGCAAAGACCTGATTGCGGAGGCAATCCAAAAAGCCAAACAAATAAACCGTGATGACCTACTCAGATATGGACAGAAAGAAAAGGTTGATAGGATACCATTTATTCTGACCTATCACCCAGACAATCTCAAAGTAGGTAAAATCATCGCAAACCACTGGCCAACCGTGCAATCGTCAGACATACTAAACCTAATACTTCCCAACAAACCTGTAGTAGCTTACCGGAGACCAAAAAACCTAAAGGACATCCTAGTCAGGGCAAAGCTAACGCCAATCGCTAGTCAAAACCAGCCTAGTCAATCTGGACCCTGTGGCGATAAAAGATGCAAAACCTGTCAACATATGATAGAGACCAAGATATTCACTAGCACAGTGACTAAAGAAAAACTAAACATACATGGTCTAAACAAAACGTGCAAAACAGAGAATGTGATTTATCTCATCAAATGTAAGATCTGTGGCCTTCGTCGGAGAAACTGAAAAGCTACACAAAAGGATAAACCTTCATAGATCTAATTGGATGACAAAAAAGCTGTATAGAAGCCGGTCGCAGAACACTTCTCCTCCCCTGGCCACACTTTCAGTGATATAATACTTATTGCTATTGCTAACAACCACAGCTGGAATTCCGACACCAGGAAGGAAAAGGAATCATACTGGATACGCCGCCTTAGAACATTGAAACCAAGCGGTCTAAACCAAGAAGACTAGAAAATGAAAACTACGCAATAGTAGAATTTAACATTTTCTAAATCTTCTTATTATCGTTCAATTTTTACTATAAGAATAACCGGTATATAATCAAATATCCGGGATATAATCTGCGTTACATATGTACAAAAAGCAAAAATAGATGTCGCTTTGGCTTGTAGACTTTTAGGGAATTATACAACGTTTTCAGTTTCCGCAACTAGTCTATACAAGCTGGTTGTATTTATAGTTTTAGCACATGTGAAGACAGCCATGTAGAGGTTTACAAACACAACGTTTATGTATTTTTTTGTTTGTCGTATAAATGTTTTGTATTTGCCGTTGAAAACGACTCATTAAGAGTCGAAAGCGCTTAGGCTAGTTAGTTACTAGTTTCGTACTGTTCGTCGTCAGTTTATTGCATCTATCTATCTATCTATCTATCTATCTATCTATCTATCTATCTCTCTCTCTCTCTCTCTCTCTCTCTCTCTCTCTATATATATATATATATATATATATATATATATATATATATATATATATATATATACATACATATAATGAATACTGAAAATATAAATGCCATTGTTTTTGCTATTAAAAAATTATAACATAACAGTATCAATGTATCTGACAATCTTAATGCTGAAAAGATTCTATGTGATTTTGACTCATTACAACAACCAAGAAACCAAAACAGATTTACTCTATTGTTCGATTGCAAATTCATGAAGGAAATCCAAGAGGGAATGTTGAAGTCACTGCCAACAGTCACTGATAATCTGGTAAAATTGTTTGTGCCTCTCTCAAACGCTATTGACAAAATCAAGTCAGAATCATCTCATGAATACGAACATTGAAAGGTTATGAACTTTCGTATAAGGCAGTTGAGGGAACATTGTAAGAATATGGATGAAAATGACAGCGATAATGTATTATATGCGGCAGCAGTCACTGATAATGGGAGTTCTTGACCATTAACTGTTATAATTGCTAAACCAAACCCTTGGAAAAACTAATGCATATTCTACCTAAGTGTGTGTATATATATATATATATATATATATATATATATATATATATATATATATATATATATATATATATATATATATTGTAACTGTGTTGTGTTGTATACGGACCAACCTTTGTGTATGAGGTACCATATACAAGTACCATGAATAAAGTTAATTTTTTTTTCGCATTGTGACATAAAACGCATTACGATCTCACTTACAGATTTATATTTATCTCTTCATTTCTTGTGTCCAAGATGTGATTATTTTGGTCTGTAAGTTTGATGTGTATTCTTGATAATAACGGATTATGAAAAAGCAAGTACACGGGATTAATATGTTCTAATACAATGAGCCACCCGGGCGGATCGCGCGGGGAAAATTTGTATAATATGTACCCTTGCTGGGCCTGGCTAGATTTTGAAAGATCTTTTTGAAAACTTCCGTCCAAAACGTCGCAAACGAGATTGACGACAATTGTTGTTGTTATGTTTACAATGCCTGGTGATAAATGTCTACCGGCACCAAACGGGTTGTTATTATATTGTAGTATAGACGGTGGTGGGTCTATTTGCCTCCACGATTCAATTAATCCCGGATAATATTCTTCAGTAAGATTACTTAATGATTTCTTCATTTCAGCGTTATTTAAATCTGGCGTAATGAGTGTTTGCAAGTCTTTTTATTTTAGTTTATAATGATCAAGAAATAATTGCTTACGTTTTTGATCTGTGTAAATAATTCTACTAAGATCAGTTGCAATGTTTATAATTCTTCGATTGGCAATGTATAAATCAAATAAGATACCATTTAAGTGTTTTATTAACTCGATTATTTGCTGCTTTACATTATGATCATAATGCTGTGATAATGAAGTAAGTAGATTTCTTAAGTCAATAAACGTTAAATTGTATTCAGGTTTAATAGCATGTAAAAGTTCTTTAAAAAAAACTCTTCAGCAACAATATCTTTTTGTATAATCCCGGGCATCTTGGGGTCTACAATAACGTTAAATGCTGATCTAGTTATCTGTGGGATCCTTTTACCGTCAAAATCGTGTTAAGTAATGAACATTACTGTTTGGATGAAGTTCAAATTTTATATAATGCCATGGATATTCTTCTCGATATTCTGGATTTCTAATGATTTTTTCTTCACTCGTTTTAAGCTCAGTTTTAGTTGGTTCTGAAACTCCATTATAAACCGGTGCGACATCAGGCCATCCTAACACTGATCTGATCAAACTCTGATAAATATCTACGAGGTAATCAGGATAATTTATTTCAATCACCTCTGATGGTGTTGGTTCGTAAACAGTGATAGCTATTTTCGATTCTTTTTCTGTGATAGATTTTATTCTACGTTGGAAATCGTCATTAATCTGTTCTATTTCATAACTACCCGTTGAAATTTCAATAACTTGCCAATAAGGTGTTCCATCCGGTTTTTTCTTATTCGCAAATACCAGTGAATTATTTACTGGTAATTCACCGGATGGTTTCGACCTGATATTTGGCCAGCTATTATAAGCGCGTAATTGAGCCAATGCAATTTCACTCGCTGGAATTGCAGTTGCAAAGTTAACGCTATATTCAGGACTGGTCGAACTTACCGATATCATAGTAGTTTTTGATAGCGTCGTATTAGTGACGATCTGTTGGAATAATTCCTTTGACGATGTCAAGGACTCAGACATTATTGTTATCGTTATTATTTAATTCTCATTCTCCATCTTTCCGTTATTGTTTCTAGATGATGCGATGTTGTCTATTACGAATGCTTCATCGTAGGGTTTCATTATGGTTACGAACTCCTCGTCAGATATTTTACCATCACTTAGGTACAAGGAAAGATGCGAATATAATTTAATATAGGCGGCTCTTGCTGTGTGTAATTTCATCATGTACTCTCGTAATTTATCGCTCGTGGATGTAGATATTTTCTTAGCGATAATACTGAGAATACCTGCACATGTTGTTGTCGTAGAAACGACGATCGTTAAAACACAGGAGCTGTCATGGTTAGCGTTGATAATAGTAATCCTGTTTCAGCAACAACTGCAGAAACTGAGTAAACTACTGTGTCAATAAGAACCATGCGTCTTCGATATTTTTTTACTTTCAATGTGTATTCCTCAATGATATTTTTTAGTTCAGTTTGACACTTACACGCTTGCTTATATCTGTGACGTTGAACGTCAACTTGTGGCTCTGTCATCAGATTCATTATAAGTTTATCTAGGTAATTAATTGAGGAGTTTCAACTACAAATTCTATACACCACTAATAAGACGCTGATTTTAATTTTTTATTGTCCGCTATCAACATAAACGTTTCTTCAGAATCTTTGTTTAATACTAGAGAAACAATTCCGGAAAAAAATATCAGTTGAACGACGCCATGGAAATGTAGTAAATATACTGAATTTTTCAACGCTACACACATATAATCTATACACACCTTTGACTTCTGTAGTGTGTTTAAGAGTGTTATTTTCCGGTGTCCATGTTTATTTGCCTGTTGCTACTGCTTAAATGATATTGCTACTGCTTAAATGATATTGTTAATTCGTCCGTGTGGAATTTTAATGAGATTAGCTTTATGAATAATATCAGGAATGCCACTCATAATATCGCTGAGTCTTGAGTTAATGTCAGCGAGATTAATAACAAAAGTTGGTGGAGTTCCAACAAAATCATTAATTGATCTGTTTATGTTTCTACGAAAATTTATAAACGTTTGTATGTGATTAGAATACTCAGTTCTAAATGCGCCAACTCAATCATTGATTGTCGTTAACGAAGTCGTTATTGGAATTTCCTTATCGTCGACGTATTTGTTCGTAGCATCTTCAAAATCAGATTCTGGTGCTCTAAGATTAATAATACCATTATGCTTCATATTAAGAAATGCACGCATTATACCACAGTTGGATCGTACGTACTTTGATTCTTGATCGTCCACGTAGTTTTTTTGTTTTTGCGTCGTTATCTTCGGTTGAGTTTCCGAGATAGGTAATTTTTTTCCTGACATTATTATGTCAGCAGTGAACACATCACCTGTTTTCTTAACATAGTCGTTAACCGTCTTACCGGAATCCTGTATTTTACCTTGATCAGCAAAAGTAACGATATTATTAGTACCGCGGTGGAAATTCGTATAAGTACATCTGGTAGTTGTATCTTGCTCGTTTTTAATCGTCCTTGTTTATTCTGAAAAACGACGACTTCGTTCTGATCCACACTCGTGATATTTAATAAATCATTGAGTTCATTTCTAAGTTGATCAAGAGTTGTGTATTTAGATAAGTCGACACTTTTATAATTTTTGTCCGAGATCTTCCATAAATATCAACCATTATGTCATTAGTGTCTGTTCAAATGCGACATCGTGGTATACTCATGCACGACATTATGAGGTGGTTTTGGTGATTTTGATATAGCATCAAGTATAATAAGTACTTCTCGATCACATATTGGGGGATCCGTTATTGTTTGTATTGGTAGCGTTGAATACCAGATCGAAGCAATGCTATTGCTGACATAATGAAGAAATTCCTTTGGTGGCACCAACCCATACGAATCGAAATAAATAATTCCACGTGGATCAATTGCATTGGCCACCAAATGCGTGCCAGGTCCAGAGTTGTTATCAAGATTAATAATACCGTTTTCAGTGTTGTTGGGTTGTTCTAGTAATTGATCGCGCATAAAACCTCCTGTGAAGTTTTTATATTCAGTTGCTTAGCTGCATCAAGTAAATCAAAATTCGATAGTAGAACTATCATCGAACTGTTCCTAGTCTTAAACCGCATCCGTACCACGAGGGCGGGGTTCCTGAAAGTCTTAGACCTTCTCCCTTTTTTTCATTCCCTCTCCGGTTGCCTTCTTTAACGCCATTGCAGCAGCGGTTCCAACAGCGCCTAACGTAGCTGCTTTTAAAACAGCTGGGGCTGCAGCGGCTATTAATGCAGGTATAGCTGTGAGAAGTGGAAATATACCACCCGTTTTAGCGATGTCTTTAATAACCGCTGCATAAATATCAAGTCGTAGCCCGGTCTTTGATCGCTTGGCCTTATTAAAGTTATTATTTTGACAATCGGTCAACGACAGCTTATTCGAACCACCTGCGATTTGTTCTTTTTTAATGATCTTTTACAGCAGGATTATTTTTTGATGATGATAGTAGTCTTTTGACCTGACCAGGAGTCAGACTCACACTAACGTGATGGTATGACATTATTAATATTATGAGCGATCTAATAACATGTTTATTTACATATTTTCTACTTTGGCATCAACGACTCTCATTCGTCCACCAACACCTTCGAATAGCATTGATTTATCGCTATGTATAACTGCGATTGCTCTGTAATTAGGAATAGCTCCTACATCTCTATTAATACGAACTCGAAAATGTATATCTACAACAGATTGTCTAGTTAGATCTAAATATTCCAGCGAAAAGTAATAAATCGGATGCAGAGTTGTAAAATCCAGTGTGATATTTGTAAACCAGTATCACTGTTTTGATCATGACCCATAAACGTCATAAGACGATGATATGCATGTGCTACATGATTTTGATCTAAATCTAACAAGATATCCTCGGATGGTTCTTGATGTCCATTTATCCTTAACGAAACCTCAGAAATACCGAGCTTATCAAGAATTATAATACTTTCATCTTGATCGTTTATTCGGGAATTATTTTGTAATGCAATACATATATGTGTGGGTGCAGAAATAACTTGCTGAGAAGCTATTTGCCATGTGAATAGACCATTAATTGAACTTTGGATAGCATATGTGGTCATTATTAACCATGATAACATTGGTTTACCACCTTGACTCATGAAAGATAACAACCGGTCTTCTTCAGGTTTTTACGAAGTCATCATTGGCATCCACAGCGAAAGTTTGGTCAGTATAACTCTACCAGCATCAGCTGTACCAGGTCGCCAGATTGCATCATCATCAGTGCTTTGTCGCACGAGTACAATTGTATGTTTAGCTCCAAAAATGACTTTTCTGACATTTCTACAGAATCCAGAGATATGTGACAGTGGAATTGTACATGAAAATGTTCTTCTATCACTTTTTAACATTGATTTACGCACCGCAAATCCTAAGTTAAAATTTGCATTCATCGATAATACTGCAAGGGCATCAGCAGCTCCTCCTGCAGCTCTCACATCACCAATAGTTACGTTTCTGCTTTCCTTTGCAAACATCATTGATTGACCAGCTGATCTCGAATAATCGTCGCTGTATCTTGCAAGACCAAGTATTGTTGTAGTAACCTCAATGCCTTTCTGAATTGATTCAATATTTTTTCCGTCGATCATGTACGTAGCGCTATGGAACAACGTCATAATACCATTATTAACGAAACAACTCTAGCATCGGCTTCATATGCTGCTGGTGCTGCAGGATTAACGTTATTTAAAATTTCACCTTCGACTTCAATAAATGCGTCATAAGAATAATACTAATAATCGCGCACAGACTCATCTTTGAGAACTGGTGCGTCCATGTCAAATGCAGAGTCAGAGATACGCTTGAACATCTTTATTATTATCATTTTCGTCTAACACGAAGACCACTTCCTGCTATCAGACTAGCGGTTATATGTTTTTCTTTTTCCGACATTGGGACATCAATTAACTCCGCTAGTTTTTGATTAGCGGCTTAATATATTATTTTACTTACACATGCGGGTATTACTTCAGTGCTAGGTAATTTTACAGGTTGAGGTCGGACGGGTTGTGGTTTACGTATTAATCGCGTTAGTCTATCTTTGATCGCTGAATATGCTTTCCTAGCTAGATTACCAAGAGCGCTTACACCTTTTTCACAAATAACACCAATAGCTTTCATTCCTAGCTGCTTTGCAGTCGGTATTGCTTTTGGGGCTATTCTTCTAAACAGACCCTGAAGAATATCAGCTAGTCCATCTCCGTAGATTGCTCTGTTTACCGATAAACGAGAGTTTATTACCCTGAGCATGGTAGGACCACGTTGAGTACCATGCACGATAAATTTATTATTAATTGAATTTATCACTAATTGTATCTAATAACCACTGTGAATTAGTCACTATGGTAATCATCGGCGATTTTATTAATGAGGGACAGATATACATCAATGTTCATAATGCCGCCACTAAATAATCGTTTGCAAATATCAGCTGCTTCATTAATGATTTCTGATGAATTATTACAAGCTCGTTTTCCTCGTATGAGGATTTCGAGTGGATCAACATCAGCGAGAACATTATTGGGGCAAGTAATAAGACCACTTCCTAGACCACTTCCAGTTGCATCAGGATGGTCTTGAAATACTTCTTCCTCCTCCTCCTCTTATGGTTATTGTGGTAATGGTAATATGACTTGTGTTGATGGTCCTTTTGGTAATACTGGATAATCACGAAGTGATTGCTCAAATGGTTTTGGTGGTGGTGGTGGTGGGGGGGGTTTGGAGGTTTTTCCCTCCTCTCTTCTTAATTTATTTAATCTATCAATTTCCATAACATAATTATGATATAATGGATCATCATTTCTAGCTTGTTCAACATCCATGCGTATGCGATATAATGATTTGTGCTATTATTCACGGGTTTTAATATCTTTATGGTATTCAAGTTTCGTTAATTTATCTCTTCGACTAAAACCATCCACAGCAAATTCAGCTAATTCTTGTGGGTTAAGTTTCATAATTACATTAATAGTTATCTCTTCAAATTTATCTATCAATTTAACTGCTGGTTTAGGAGCTAGTGCTACAGCACCTTTCTCCTCTTCTGCCTGGTCTGGATCCTCAGGTATTTCCGGGACTGGCATCGCAGCAGCTATTTCTTCTGGAAGTTTTTCAAGAATCTTTTTTGTTTTCTTAGTTCATTCGCTATTTCTTCAGTTGCTTCAGCTGTCTTCTCTAACACAGGTTGAATACGTTTAGTGGCCTTAGTGATAGGTTTAAATATTTTTTTTTGTATCCTCCTCAAATTCGGCTAGATATCTCTAACGCGATTGTAGTTGTTCCTTAACAGAATCACGAACAAGTATATATTATTTTAATTGCCTCTAGTCGCTCTCGAGCTAATTTAGCTGGGTGTCGTTCTCCAATACTCATTATTGATAATATTTATACTGGCTGTTTAATTTATAGCAAGGTAGTAACTAAGCAACAAAAATAGTCAATTAGAAATTTCATCATTTAAGCAAAAACATTTTTTCAGCCCACATAGGAACCTTTAATTTAGACAAAAGAAGAGCAACAGAGAGGCTGTGTACTCAATAGTCGAGTTCATTGTTTGTCTCACTGATGAGAACAAACGATAAGGAATAGGCATTTGTTTCTCATAATTGGGACAAAAGGTCCGCCTGGCACAACCTTGTAGGGTTCCGCCTCTCTGCTGCTGTATATCAAATCGTGATTCACTCATGGTGAATCAGTACTTATATAAATATGACTAAAAAAAAAACATTAATTCTCTACTCTAGATCTGAGTTACATTTGCACTTATTAATTAATACAAACATAAAACGATAACGAGAAAAATATTACAGTTGTTGTTCTACAAATGAAATAATCATCATTTCATTTCAATGCACCACATCTCTCTCTCTCTCTCTCTCTCTCTCTCTCTCTCTCTCTCTCTCTCTCTCTCTCTCTCTCTCTCTCTCTCTCTCTCTCCATAAGAGACCCAAATTCTAAAAATCTGTAAAATTAGAGTAAAATAGGAATTTGGGACTGTGAAACCATTATCTCACACATATACCACGTAGTCTAGCGGAACGCAATTTCTCGTTAATGTATGTGTACACGTTCAAAGGGTTTTCTCTACTGTGTTACACGATCCTAATGATACAAAGTTGCAAACCTTGTCACAAAAGAAAGCCTTACTATAAGTTATATGCTTGCGCTTTGTATTGTGTTTTAGCTTTGGCGAATTTTACTTAATTGTTTGAACGTAGAAAAAGGTACCTGGCAGACCATTTAAAACATTAAAATGATATGTGAAACCATGAGTTTGTTTACTTTTGTGTTTGTCATGAACGAGCCTGTTGATACTTAATGAGGCATAGCAGACGACACACACACACACACACACACACACACACACACACACACACACATATATATATATATATATATATATATATATATATATATATATATATATATATATATATATATATATATATATATAATTTTAATCGAATTTTACTTCCTTTTTCAAACAAGGTAGTAATAGAGTAATGTGTCGGTTCGGATTTCAGAATTGATTCGAAAATGATAGCCACGGTGGAGGCATGCCATTTATATAAGATGAAAAGGAAATATTTAATTTCTTGCCAACAAGCAAGTGAGAAATTCCCTTATTTGTCCTTTATTTCAAAAGCTTCCTTGTTCATTAATGCAGTTTAATCACTCAGAAAATAAAGTTACATTATATAGGTCTCTCTCTCTCTCTCTCACACACACACACACACACACACACACATACACATTCATAGATATACATACACACATTGCATCATCGTCTCAAACCATTTATGAGAATTCGCGAATCATTGAAAAGAAGATGCATGTAAGCAAAAATTAATGACAAACTTTCCAACAGAAGAGATAATCAAATAGCTCCGCGTTCGCTGTTCGATCCAGACGTCTGTGGCACAATATTAGTAGCGATCCCGTGTCACTGAAACCAAATTTTTCATTTGAATCCAAAGCATCTCCTTTACTTATTTAACCAATTCTAATTGAAATAGATGTCAAGAAAGAATAAATCAACAATATTCAGAAGATTGTGAATAGCTACGATCGATGCAGATCTACATTTTTTACATGACACGCGGGGAAAGGATGTAATTATTTCATTCTCTCAGTCGATACTTAATTTCCTGTCGACAATATTAACTAAACTTAAACTATGTATATTTTAATGTGGTATAAATAAAATATATTTATAGCATGTACGCTGTAGCGTTGATATACCACTTGTCATTTTTTAATTTAAAAGATATTCTGCAAGGATCTTTTCCATTTAATAGGAATCGTGCATCTCATCATATATCAGACATAGAGTACATATATATATATACTCTTTATTAAACCACACAGGCAAATAGCAAACTTTTTAAAGTGATTGTATAATATAAATCTGATATAACATCGCTGTTAGTGTATTAAGGTGTGATTCACCAATGGATTATGAAAACGTATGATGTCAATAATTTATTATTTCTTATATACTGTATGGATCAGAGAAGAATGTTCACTTATTAGTCATTAACACACTCAGAAAATAGCAAGAAAATATTAATAATTCGTGTTCTACAAGTGAATTACATATGTAACAGTGTCACAAGAATCATCTGTGTGTGTTTCTCTCTCTCTCTCTCTCTCTCTCTCTCTCTCTCTCTCTCTCTCTCTCTCTCTCTCTCTCTCTCTCTCTCTCTCTCAATTCTTAAAGCACAAAATACAAGAAAATCAGTGAGAGATAAACATTATGTGCGGCGGGTAATTCAACTTTTATCTTGAACTTACACCTGATAGCCTAGATGTATGTGTACAATTGCTATGGGATTTTTCTACGGTGATACGCCATACTAATGAGACAAACTTGCAACATCTGTCGAGACTAGAAGAAAATGTCCCTAGCAGAGTGGAGAAATCGTTGTAGTATATTTCATGCTTTACATTTATCTTTAGTTTTATTGTTTTAATATTTTATCATTTTAATGAGGTTCTACAAATTTATTTTTAAATATTTAATTGTACGAAAGCCTCCCTGATATCTTTAAATGCACGAGTGTGTCATGCAAAGATCCAGTTGATATCTAAACAGGCATACCGAAGGAATTAACAAACCAATGTTTTTTTATTTGTTATTGTCGACTTAAGTTTTCTTTTTCAAATGAGACTACATTATTAACAATGTTTCGTATTGGATGTCGGAAATCTTGAATTGCGATAGTCCCTATGGAGGCACCTGTTATATAAGGTTAGAAGGAAGTGTTTATTTGACACAAACAGAACAATGGGGAAAAATTCTCTCCCTCGCTCGTTTGTAATTTCAAAAACATCCTGGTCTATTTATATAAATACAACAGTCCTAAAATTCAGGTAGAGCATTAGGCTGTCTACTGACATTTTATACAAAAAGAAATTTATATATATGTACGTATGACGTTTTGAAGACAGGTACACTTCCTATTTTTGAATAATCACATAACTTAGTTCTAAGTGAATTGTTTTGGTCTCAAGCGTTAAAAAACAAACAATCAACAATCAATCAATCATCCATAGGTTTGAAAACACAAGTTGGTAGATAATCAATATATATATATATATATATATATATATATATATATATATATATATATATATATATATATATTCAGAATCCATGGATAGCGCAGTCTGTTCTGTCTGGTATATATTTATAATTCTTTGTAAAACAAAAATCCTATATACCTTGATTTCTTTCATAGGAATCTGGAACGACTGTGTGAATATATGAGAATTGATTACTAGGTCGTCATGCGAGTGTGTCTGCTACGCACGAGCTTATATAACAACGATTCAGTGCCATCATTTCTTGGTGATGCGTGCTTAGTCGTGACGGTATATGGGTTGGTGCGTGCAGGCAAGGCGATGGGTGCCATTTACTCGCGGACCTGGGTTCGAAACTCGGTAGAGATCGAATTTAATTTCTCTAACCTGTATGATAGTATTGTTTGTATTAAACTATATATATATATATATATATATATATATATATATATATATATATATATATATAAAGACTATTATAGGGTACAATGTATCAATGCTCCTTACAGATAGTTGCATTGTTTAAAAAGTCTGTTATTAATTATCAGCCAGTACATCTAAACAAGGCAGGTTCCATAACTTGTAAAATAAATAGTAAACTTTTACCATAAAATTAGTTGCAGATATGACTTAAATGTGATCTTCAAATCCATTCTTTGAATGTAAGAGTTTGAAAATGAAAGGGAAAAAAATAAGGTATGTTTTGATCTTAATTGAAAACAATTGTCCGATGAAAATGTTTCATGATTCATATGGTATGGAAGAGCGTTTAATATTTGAGAATCCCAAAGGGAAAATAAAATCAAATTTGGCCATAACAAATCAATTCCGCTTTCAAATTCTTCTATAGGAGACGTTCTAGAAGAGGACTGTTATTTTTTTAATGTATATTGTTGTTTTATGTTTTCTTTCCATGATTGTGTGGTATCTATAGTTATGTTTTAAACTTGCTTTGTCAAAAATCAAATTCATTGTGTAACTAACCAGTAACTGTTAATTTTGTTAATTTTGTAAACAAATAAAATATATCTAATGTTTTCTTAATGAGTATCGATTAAATATTAGAATCATAATCAACAGGGGTAAAATGGTGTGAAAGCCCACACTGACAACATCAAAAGACATATTACAAACCTGTTGCCAAGTCTTATGAAGGTGGCTCAAAATAACAGTCTTTGTTTCATAGTGAGCCACTAAAACTAAAATGAAGCTAGTGCAAACTACAACAAAATGCAAGCACTGGAAAAACAGCTTTCCTGACAGTATGAAGAGGCCACGCCAACCTACGCGCACGTGCATTTTTTTTTTGTCTCTTCAGCTCAGTACCTCTCTACAATACGGCGATGACAAGGTATGCTATTCTATGCTGGTAACGATATTTAGATTTTATCTTCAAGGAATACATATTTACGTTTACATCGTCCAAAAATGGTAATTATATGTTACCGGTACCATGGGTGCTACCAAAGTTGCACTCGTCGCCATCAAGTGATAAGTTCTCTCTCTCTCTCTCTCTCTCTCTCTCTCTCTCTCTCTCTCTCTGTATATATATATATATATATATATATATATATATATATATATATATATATATATATATATATATATATATATAAAGAATGCAAATCATATGGCGAATAACAACCTTTTCAAGCGTACTGGATCCACCAAGGGATCACGTGTGTCAGGGATTAATTAAAATAGATGCAATAAACTGACGACGAACAGTACGAAACTAGTAACTAACTAGCCTAAGCGCTTTCGACACTTAATGAATCTTTTTCAAAGGCAAATACAAAACATATATACGATAAACAAATAAACACAAAAACGTTGTGTTTGTAAACCTCTACATGGCTGTCTTCACATGTGCTAAAACTATAAATACAACCAGCTTGTATAGACTAGATGCGGAAACTGAAAACGTTGTATAATTCCCTAAAAGTATACAAGCCAAAGTGACATCTATTTTTACTTTTTGTACATATGTAACGCAGATTATATCCCGGATATTTGATTCTATACTGGTTATTCTTATAGTAAAAGTTGAAGGATAATAAGACGATTTAGAAAATGTTAAATTTTACTAGTGCATATTTTTCATTTTCTAGTCTTCTTGGTTTAGACCGCTTGGTTTCAATGTTCTAAGGCGGCGTATCCAGTATGATTCCTTTTCCTTCCTGGTTTCGGAACTCCAGCTGTGGTTGTTAGCAATAGCGATAAGTATTATATCACTGAAAGTGTGGCCAGGGGAGGAGAAGTGTTCTGCGACCGGGCTTCTGTACAGCTTTTTTTGTCATCCAATTAGATCTATGAAGGTTTATCCTTTTGTGTAGCTTTTCAGTTTCTCCGACGTACTGAAGGCCACAGATCTCACATGTGATGAGATAAATCACATTCTCTGTTTTGCACGTTTTGTTTGGACCATGTATGTTTAGTTTTTCCTTTAGTCACTGTGCTAGTGAATGTCTTGGTCTCTATCATATGTTGACAGGTTTTGCATCTTTTATCGCCACAGGGTCCAGATTGACTAGGTTTATTTTCTGGGTTGACCCTTAAGATACACATACTAAATCAAAGAAATGCTCCTAGAAGCGTTATAAGGACTCAAATGAATCTCTGGAGAATTTTGCAATTTGCGGCATGATTTCACTGTAAAACGCATGGTATGATCATAAAATAGATTCCTTATTCATCACGTCTATGCAGGATAAATGTATGCTTTGAATCAAGATAGTTTAACCGTCGTTTCGTTAATTTAAACGCAGTGTACACGAGAAGAATCTACTTTTATTATTCCATCAACCCATACGGATAAATGTATTCACAGTGCGAAATGCTAGTAGATCGTCGGATTCATAGAAAACTGGACTTTCAAACCCAACATACTAATTATTTGCAGCACAAAGATTGATCTCATTTACAAGTTATTGTCGAGCACTTAGTACTTGCCTGGTACCCAATCGATCTAGTGTACTTTAATGTATTGAATGAGATTTGCCTAATTAGAGGGATTGGAATTTAATATAAAAAAGTAATGGAACAATTTATTATATAGATCTCAGCGTCCGTTTCTGTGTGATGTGTGATGTGTTCACATAATTATGATATCCAAGTCTTTGCATAAATATGTCATTTATGTCGACCATTGACAGAATATAACACTGTTGACATTTATGGACGTCTAATCATAAGTGACATATTTTTAGAACACATTTACAGTCGATCAAAAATTAGTTACAGAAAGAAAATATAATCACCGTTTCCCTTCATCCACCTTCATGCGCATGCGCATGCAGTAATATATTTTACAAACTGATGATTTCCCAGGAAAATCGAGAATGGCTACATTTCATCATTGTGCAGAACAGAATGCAAAGCAAAGTGTTTTGTATACCACTGTAACCTTGGCTACGTTCAATCTCCAAACTATTTTGATGTGCTAGTAAGAGAAAACACAAATAAAATGCAAAGTGCAAAGGGTTTTGTAAGGTCGCCAACATGAACTATACTTTCAAATATACCATATTAAAAAAAGTTTTGTTACACTTATTATTTATACTTCGTATTGTGAGGTTTGTAACATCAAATTAATTTGCAAAAAAAGAGAAACAACGCCGTGTGTTTTGAATACCAATGCAATCCTGACAACTTAAAATGGCCAGTTCTGATTATGTCGTTCTACGTAGACACACGAACAGACTACTTATAGCACAAAATACATTTGTTAAGGTGATAGAAGCTGTGACAGTGACTATGACTTTCTTACAAATAACTAATCATATAAACGAAGCTAAAACGGTGTTTCAATTACACGCGCACAGAGGACTCGTGTAATTTCGCAATGCATTTGGACATTAGTAAAGCCAGACCAAGGATCAGCCAATCGTTTTCAAAGCTATTCCTGAATGTTTACCATCATACACAGCTCGTGCTTACATGATTCACCTTTACGATTTAAGCAAACACGATGTTTCTAACAACATTTAAGATCAATGCTGACCTTAGTAATATTAATAATTATATTTTATGAAATAAAAATGAAATAAAAAGGTTTATAGAGAATTTATTACTTAACATACAAATACTTCTGCTACAGGGTCATAACAATATCAAGGATAGATAACAACCAGAAACACATTTACAAACGGAAGAAAACAAACTTAAATTTGTGTGAGTTTTAAGGACAATACAGAAACATATAGTATGACTTTATATTAATAAAATTTATTGGAAATAAAGTCTTTATCAAGTCTAAAATACACAAGAAAATTTTTAGTTAACCAGTTAGTTAACTTTAGTTAACACAAGGCGATTGCTCCTCGTTTAAATCTGAAACGTCAAGTGTCAGCATTGCGGATAAAATGAATAAGATACGAAAAGAAAAGAAACTAATTTCGTTTCTCCTCCAATAAAATGTTAAAAATAAAATGTTATTCATGATGGATTATACAAACATCTTATGCCATAGAGGATACGAATCTGGAGTAATGAAATGAAGCCGAGGAGGTGTTCTGTATGAAAAATGTTCTCATTCGTATTCTTAAATAGGATATTCTTCATCTTCCAAGTATTATCCTGAAAATTGCGTTGAAGGCCTGAAACAAGAAAGGTGTGTTTTGAACTGTAGAGCTCTCACGTTAGTTATCAGAGGCATCAAAATCAATACCTGGCTCAGTCATTGTATTTCAAATAATTTGATGAACATCGTCAGCCATCACTCTAGAGGGTCTGTGTTATGTATTTGTTTGAATTCACGGATTCTTACAAATGATGTACATGTGATTGTGATCGTAGAAGTATGTCCACATTCGCCTCATCCCCATCTTTTTGAAATGAACAGAACAACTTGGGAATAGAGGAAATCCATTGAACTTTTCATCTATATCGTTTAAGCCTGGAATGTACCAATCTGTCCATAGGCCGCTAAACCATTCTAGTTTGTAAGCCACTATTCTCCCACCTAGAATAACCTGGTCAACGTTCAGGTCCAAACCTGCTGACCACCGACAATCGTATGTAGGTTTCTCGAAGGAGACTTCCACACAATTAGCCTCAGTTGAAATGTCGTATGTAACGCAGTCCGGGCTTGAGCAAGACCCTGTAGCCTCTATTGAAGTCTTGCACATCATGATAATACAAGCAATCAGGGTACTATACGTTCCCATTGTAATAATGTTATAGAAGTTCTCACACTGACAATTTTGACTGTTGGAGAAGTATGACTAAATTTCAGTCCAAACGAGCACAAGATTATATTCTGCGTAATATCTCTATTCAATCGATGTCTCTGTTCTTCATTTGTTGGTCTGCATTATATTTCTGGGTTTGACAAACCAACACTATCCTGAAATAATCTCCATGAATATGTGTGCATACAGCAAGCACCTCCCTCAAAGAACTAGCGAAATCCAGTTTAAATCACACACAGCTAGTTATTTATAAACAGAATCAATTATGCATGGA
The DNA here is from genome assembly GCA_016746295.1 of Potamilus streckersoni. Lineage (NCBI taxonomy): Eukaryota > Metazoa > Mollusca > Bivalvia > Unionida > Unionidae > Potamilus > Potamilus streckersoni. The sequence continues at coordinate 273,797 of JAEAOA010001128.1, forward strand.
ACTGAAAAGGTAATTGTCATAGACAATGTACAGTGTTTACCCGTTGATTAGTATCGCCTAGTAATTGTTTTCCTGTCAGTTTTAAAGTTAAATGTTTTAAGGGACTTACATGAGGAAGATACTTATTCGTCATGAATTATTCAGGCTATACTTGTATATACTCTTGTCTGTATACAAATTGTCAAGGCTATATTTGTATATACTCTTGTCTGTATACAAAATAATAATGTCTAGTAAATTCAACTCGTTTTAAAATCATAATCATATATCTGTATTCGATTAATTTTGCAGCTCTTACTTAGATATCACATCTTTAGGAATAATTTTCAAGACAAGCGCTTCTGACAAATGTACTGTGCAGAGAAACTGACATAAATAAAATATTCTAGGGCTGGTAATATACAAGTAGGTGTCATCCAAGCTACACATTTCGCTACCTTAAATCAGAACTACTGTAAAGCTGTAAAGTGCTTGTCCTGAGTATATAAGAACTGAAAATATATGTGGAGAATGAATACTATCATATAGGTTAGACATTTTGTAATTGTCGAATTGCTGAGATTCTAATACAGGTCTACAAATTACGACAGCAATCGCCTTGCCAGCATGCACCAACCAACATTTCCTCTATACTAAGAACATGAATAGGATACGTTGAAACAAAGCTTTGGAATAAACATAGCAGACCCATACAAACGATTCACTTGCCTGCATTATTTTGGTATATTTGTATCTACTACATATAGTGGGTGTATGTGTGTGTGTTTGTGTGTATGTGAGTGCCACCAAAGTGTAATTGTGACGCTTACATCCATAACTTACAACGACACCTGGAAAGATCACTTGGAAATAAGTCGAAAATTATTAGATAAACTCGGTAATGAAAATCGGACACTTAATTTAGAGCATCGTTTATTTCTTTTGAAACTTCTATGCTGTACCTGACTTTTGAAAGGTTGTTTGCTAAGCTATAAGTGAAAATACATGACATTTTCAAGAATTTGATGAAGATTTCCATTCGATATTACCATTTGTCCAGGCCATGTTTTTGTCGTAAGTCAGCTGATAGTCTAAATATGATGACAAAGCATTCATTCCTATTTAAAATGAGTCTTTGAGGAATTACCTTTATCTGTGTTAGGATACAATTTAGAAGAATTTTTTAATTAAATTATTCATTGAAATACAATATATATGGCACATCAGAACTATTACTACATCGGCACATTTGAGACCATTGGTACATCAGATAATTTAAGATTCAGAACACCACTGAACTTTTCTCGGAAAGCTATACTTGTTTCCTTATGATAGTCGTTTTAGAATTATTTGGAATTTGAATCACAATAATGTACATGTTTTTAAAATTGTGACTGTTTTCTAGGGCGGCAGGGAAAACATATTTTTTGTTGTAGTTTACTTTTGATTTTGCTGTTACTAAAGTTAATACCATAGAATGGAAACAGTAACAGTAATTGTGGAAACCTTTGGAAGTTTGGTTTTCATGACATCATGTTAGCGCTAAACTTATATAATTAGAGATTGACTTTCTATTAATTCGCATAAACTGATTTCCTATTATTATTTAAGCAATATGAATGTTACCAGCTATTCAAGACATTGTGTTCTACGCAATCAAAATTATAATGCAACATTTATTGTGTTCAGGTGTTCAAAAGTAAGCAGAAAAATCTGTGAAACATGTATTCTTCAAATTACTTTCTTTGTCTGCTCATATAAAATTCATTTGTTCAATCGATAGCACCAAACCAAATCTGTAATTGAATTTTCGGAGTAATTCCATTGTCAGCGCTTATTCTTTTAAGTGCGTGTTACGTATAATCAGTGAAATTGGCAATAGTTGGGTAGCCTCACAAATTAATCTGTGAGATTGACAATAATCTAGAGGCCTGAAAGAATGAATTTGTGAGACTAGCAATAATCAAGAAAGTTGACCAATTAATCTGCGAGATTAGCAATAATATGGAAGCCTGAAAAAATGCATATGTGAGATTGTTAATAACCTTGTAGCCTGAGAAATACAAATGTGAATTCGGCAATAATGTGGTAGCCTGATAAATGCATCTGTGTGAATGACAACAATCTGGTAGCCTCACAAATGAATCTGTAAGACTGGAAATAATATTTTAGACTGACAAATAAATCTATAAGATTGACAATAATCTGGTAGCCTAACAAATGTATCTGTGAGATTGGTAATGATATGATACCTAAGAAATGAATCTGTAAGACTGGCAATAATCTGGTAGCCTGACACGTATAATCTGTGAGATTGGTAATAATCTGGTAGCCTGACACTTATAATCTGTGAGAGTGGCAATAATCTGGTGGCCTGACAAGTGAATCTCTGGTACTGGCAATAATCTGGTAGCCTGACACGCATAATCTGTGAGATTGGCAATAATCTGGTAACCTGACACTTGTAATCTGAGAGATTGGCAATGATCTGATAGGATATTACGTATAATCTGTGACATTGGTAATAATCTGGTCGCCTGACAAGTAAATCTCTGGGACTGGCAACAATCTGGTAGCCTGACACGTATAATCTGTGAGATTGGCAATATAAGAGATATAAAAAGCTAAATAAAGAAATAAGAAAGATAGAATTGCTTGTGATAGTTCATAGTCTTGATAGTTTTTTATACTCTAGTGTGCACAAATCAAAACGAGGACGAATACTGGCTGATATGCAATGCATATACATGGGACGAGTGCAGAATTATGAACAGAACGTTAACAACATAATATGACAGCTCAATACAGATCATATAAACGACATAGCATCCTCATAACCTTGTTTATATAATTATCTATACGTACATTAGTTTCAAACATGGATGCCCACATATATCTGCAGTTGCAAAAATTCTAAACCTCCCCGTCTTACTGCGAGATACAAGTTAAAGGTAAAGCGATAAAAATGGTAACGATGGTAAATAATTAAAAGTTTCCCGATCAACGGGGAGTGCAAATGTATCATAACAAAACATATGATTGGTAATTAAAATCTATCGACTGCACATATATAACACAAAGCTGAACAATGTGATAAAATAAAGCTGTAACTTATGATAAATGTTTGCTTCCTTAATGAAGTCTATAATGTTGGTAATGCTAACTGTATCAAAGAGCTCTCTCCTGTTTTGAACAACGTAGTAATAATTACGCGTAGGTTGAAGATCGAAGCATTCCAGCATACAGTGCTTAACGGTGAATGGTTCATTACAAGCTATGCGTTCTTCTGGGGTTTCGCCTTCTAGTATGTAGGAGTGGGTTAAATGAGTATGACCGAGTCGAATTCTTGCAATGACTACCTCCTCTCTACGAACGGATCTGTAGGACGAGGTCCATTCTCCTAAGGTTGGCTTGATGACATGAATTTTGTTATTCACGGCATCATTCCATGATGCCTGCCATTTCTGACGCAAACAGCTTTAATACAACGTTTAAAATCAGTAAATGGTGCTTTAAAATCAGTTGGTTCTAGTAATAGGGTCATTTTAGCAGCACGATCTACTTTATCATTACCATTAATTCTTGCATGGCTGGGTAACCAACAGTATTCTGTATTGTGGGAGGTACTCAGCTCAGTATGCTTAAGTAGAATATTTGCTAATAATGGATTCTTCAGTTTTCTGTTATGTAGTGACTGAAGTACTGATAGTGAATCGGAGAAGATAATGTTGTTTAAAATACGCTTGCTTGCAACGTATTGCAAAGCAAGGCCTATTTCTCTGATTTCGGCTGAAAAAATTGACTTAACATTTTGCAAGCGAACATTTTGTTATGTATTTTTCACTCACGAAGGCTGCAGTGGCCTTTACCTCATCTTTTGATCCATCAGTATATGTTCTTTTATAATTTTCAAATTGAGAGAGGAGTTCATGATAAGAGTTGAGGAATATGGAAGGGTTTGTTTCCGATTTTGTTTCCATCGTGTAGCGTGAAAAGTACCCTTGGCTGCTTAAGTAGCCATGGAGGTGTTTCGGAAATGGTCGTGTTCAGAATTTTCGAAATATCAACTTTTGTACTATCAAGGAATGGTAAAATTCTAATGCCAAAGTCAGGCATGACGTTTGGTTTATTGTCATATAAGGTTTTATAGTTGGGTTCCAAAACAGCCGAAAAAGTAGAGTTCAGAGGATTTGATCTTAATTTGAGAGCGTATTGAGCGGAAAGCATTTCTCTTCGTTGTGCTAAAGGTGGTTCGTTCGCTTGAACGATTAGGCTTTCACACGGGGATGTCTTATATGCTCCCAGGGCAAGTCTTATTCCCTGATGATGGATTGGGTCAAGCATCTTCAAATAAGACTTCCTTGCTGAACCATAGACAATGCTACCATAGTCTAGTTTCGAACGAATGAACGTTCTGTATATGTCGATTATGACTTTTCTATCAGCACCCCAGTCAGTGTGTGCTATTACTTTAAGTAAATCCAGAGATTTGAGGCATTTAGCTTTTAAATTCTTTAGGTGTGGGATAAAGGTCAGTTTTATATCGAAGATGATACCTAAAAATTTTACTTCCTCAACAACTGGAATAGGTGTTCCGTCCAGCGTAAGGCTTGGTCCTTCATGTTGTTTTCGTAATTGACAGAAATGCATAAACACAGTTTTTGTTTTCGAGAATTTGAAACCGTTAGTATTGGCCCAATTTTGGATCTTGTTGATATTTTGTTGTAATTGCCTTTCGATTGTATGCATGTGCTTGGATCGGTAACATATTAAAAAGTCATCAACATATAGGGAGCAATCCACACCAGGACTCTGACAGTTGGTGATGTTATTAATTTTTATATTGAAAAACGTTACCCATAAAATACTGCCCTGGGGCACACCCATCTCTTGATCATGTAGATCAGAGAGGGTGTAGCCCACTCGTACCTTGAATTCCCTATATTTGAGTAAGTTTGGTATAAAAAAGGACAGTCGGCCTTTTAGACCCAGATCATGCAGGTCATTTAGTATTCCGTACTTCCACGTTGTATCATACTCATTTTCCAAATCAAAGAAAACCGCTACTAAATGTTCCTTCTTGATAATAGTGTCGCAAATAAATGTTTCGAGTCCAACCAGATGATCATTGGTACTACGTCCATAACGAAATCCATTTTGGAAAGGAGATATGAGTTTGTTGCTTTCCAAATACCACACTAGCCGAAAGTTGATAATTTGTTCCATTGTTTTGCACACGCAGCTAGTTAATGATATTGGTCTATAGTTGCTAGGATCTGCGTTATCTTTGCCTAATTTGGGAATTGGTATTACTATTGCTTCTTTCCTTATTTTTGGAACATTACCAGTAATCCATAAATCATTAAAGATTTCCAGTAGGACATTTAGAGATGGCTCTGGGAGGTGTTTTAAAAACTGGTAATGTATATCGTCAGGCCCAGTGGATGTATCATGAGCCTTATTCAAAGATTCCATAAGCTCCGATAATAAAAACGGTTGGTTGTAACTTTCCGAGTTGTTCGATGTGAATTTCAACCATGCTTTTTTCCTTTGAAGTTTTTAATCTATGGAAAGCTTCTGAATAGTTAGACGATGAGGAATTTTTGGAGAAACTGTCAGCAAGCACAATTGCTATTTCATGTTTGGTATTAAACTTGTTGTTATTTACCTTCAGATGTTGGAAGGAATTGTATTTTCCCTTTCCATTTATTTTGCGGATCGTGTCCAAAACCTTCTTTATTGAGGAACGATAGTTTAAAGTTGAAAAATACTTTTTCCATGATGCTCGTTTACTTTTTTTAAATTGTGGCGAGCTTTGGCCCGAATAATACGGTATTGTGTTAAGTGTTTTGGTGTTGGACGATTATTAATTTTTTTTAGTGCCTCTCGGCGTTGTCTAATAGCTTCTTTACATTCTTTAGTGGACCAGGGTTTTTGGATTCTATTGCAATTTGGCGAGGACTTAGGAATGGAGTCTTCTGCAATTTCAAGTGAGATGGATGTAAATTGTCGGATAGGATTATTGTCGTTTAGGACTGTATTCCTGTTTAGCATAGCTGTAGAAAGTCTTTCAAATTTGGTCCAATCGGCCTTCTTTAAATTCCATTGCGGAACTGTGTCATCAATTTGTGGGTGAATATTTTTAAGGGATATTGGAAAGTGGTCACTGCTGTGAAGGTCTTTAGTGACCTTCCAATTATAATCTAAAAGCATCGAAGGTGAACAAATTGTCAAATCGATGCACTTATATAAACCCGTACCTGGGTGTAAATATGTTGGTGATTTTGTGTTAGAAAGACACAAGTCATGTCTAATAATGAAATTTTCAACCTTTTTGCCCCTGTCGCTTTTATGGTTGGATTTCCATAAAATGTTATGGAGATTAAAATCCCCAAGTAGAATAAATAGTGTGGGCAGTTGTTTAAGTAGGATGTATAGATCATTTGGAACAAAGTTGTTGTTTGGTGGTAAAAAAATAGAACATAATGTAACCACTCGATGCAGTGTGACGCTTACAGCTATTGCTTGTAAATTTGTATTTAAGGGAAGAGCGTAATGTGTAGCCCTATTGTTTGCAACAAAGTAGACTCCCCCCGAGGCCCTGTCACAAGTTTTGGAGTAGGCATTATGAGAAGAGTAGTTTTTGAATGTGGTTTCATCTGTGTCTTTTAAAAATGTTTCCTGCAGACATAGTACTGCAGGATCATGTTCGTTTAAAAGCAGAAGTATGTCATTGTAATTGCTTTTAAGTCCCCTACAATTCCATTGTATAATGATGTTCTTCATTATGAATCTTATTTGAAACTTTATTAATGTAACTAGGTTAGACTTGTCGCGAATAAGTATTTGGGTTTATTTATCTGGATTAAATTTTCTGTTTGTAGATTTGGAGCTATCCTGAGGACATAGGCCAGTTTCTTCTGCATCCATGTCCTCAAGGTCTTCAAACCTGTTGTGCAGTTTTATGGATCATCGGATACCTTTTGCTGCCTATTTGTTTTAAGACTTTCTTAATTTTTGTGACTTTGGTGGTGAAGTGTTATTGAAAGTTGTTTGAATTGATGTTAAGTTTTTCTGAGGTTGATAGTGTGGGACATTAGAGCTAGTAATGGATTCAGGTGGGTTTGTTTGGGTTTGAGCATCCTTCGTTGATTTCGGATTGCTTTTCACTACAGCTGAGAAGGATATGCCTGGTAGGGAAGTTCTAGCTTGTACAAGCTTTCTTGCCTCTGGAAAGGGAATGTTGGAGGTGTACTTAACTCTTTCTATTTCCTTTTCCTGTTTCCATGTGTCACAATCCTTTGAATTAGCATGATGCTCCTTTCCACAGTTCACGCAATGCGGAGTATCTCTACACTCGGACTCCCGATGAGAAGGTTCTCCGCTTTGGCCGCATACTTGGCTTTTGAGCATCGATCTTTGTGATGGCTGTATTTTTGACATTTGAAACATCGAAGGGGATTTGGTATATATATTTCAACCTTGACCTGTAAAAAGCCAATTTTGACAATTTTAGGTACTGTTGGTTTGTTGAAAGTGAGAATAATGGTGTTGGTGTCCTGTAGATTATTATTGTGTTTTATACGAATTCTACGGACTGCAGTGACACGTTCTGTTCTCATCTCTTCAATGATTTCATTGGCGCTTATTCCTGCCAATTCACGGCAACGAATGACGCCTTTTGATGTATTGAGTGATGTGTGCGCGAAACAACTTACTGTTATCTCATGAAAGGTCTTAATTTTCTTGATATTCTCAGCATGTGCCTTGCCTTCACACTACAAGTAAACCACCTAATCTCAACTTTTTAATGCTTGTGGGTTTTCTGACTAATCCAAGTATAGTCTTTTCATATAAATGAAGATTGAGAGAAAGAGGTATCTGAGACTGAACTCTTTATCTCGATCATATACCATGTAGTCTAGCGGAACGCAATTCCTCGTTAATGTATGTTCAATAACAATGATACGAAACTAACCAATCGTGTAACAGGTTGAGCAATAAGCATACCTGTTTGTAAAATATGCTCCTAAGCTCAGTCATACATGAAATGGAGCCGGTATATATCGTCCCTGGTCTACTTATGAACATACCGCCGGCATTTCTTTGCATATCAGCAAGCTTTATATTCACGTATCTATCAAGCAACATTCATAACAAATATGTTATTCATTAGAAATTTTTCAGACCTTGCATGCATTGGAATCACCTCGTTTATTTACAACGAATATAATTGGCAATATGAAAAAATTATTATTATTATTATTATTATTATTATTATTATTATTATTAGTAGTAGTAGTAGTAGTAGTAGTAGTTGTTGTTGTTGTTGTAGTAGTAGTAGTATGACTATTATTATTATTATTATTATTATTATTATTATTATTATTATTATTATATTAGTAGTAGTAGTAGTAGTAGTTGTTGTTGTTGTTGTAGTAGTAGTATTATGACTATTATTATTATTATTATTATTATTATTATTATTATTATTATTATTATTATTATTATTATTATTATTTTATAACAAATCTACTCCTAAATTCATTTATTCGAAGCTATTTTAATTACAAAACATGCGCGGCTAACACACATTGCATGACATTATCTCGCTACCTTAAGCCCATACCTCACTACCTTGAGCCTATACCTCACTACCTTGAGCCCATACCTCACTACCTTAAGCCCATATCTCACTACCTTAAACCCATACCTCACTACCTTGAGCCCATACCTCACTACCTTAAGCTCATACCTCACTACCTTAAGCCAATGCCTTGCTACCTTAAGCCCATACCTCACTACCTTGAGCCCATGCCTCACTACCTTAAGCCCATACCTCACTACCTTAAGCCCATACCTCACTACCTTAAGCCCATACCTCACTACCTTGAGCCAATACCTCACTACCTTAAGACCATACCTCACTACCTTAAGCCCATACCTCACTACCTTGAGCCCATACCTCACTACCTTAAGCCCATACCTCACTACCTTAAGCCCATGCCTTGCTACCTTGAACCCATAAATGCTTCTCTTATCGAAGAGCAAGCAAGCAAACATGTTGAAAAGTCATTACATACTCTTCATTAAACTACATCAGCCATCGTCGGGTTTCCTTCGGATTAATAACAATGAAGAAGATGCTGAATTGAATACAAATAACGTATATTTGTTAGGAATTGAGTCTTATCAGTGCTTTAAATTGTATGGATGCTGCATAAACAATAACTGCAAAAATAATAACTGCAATTGTTACATTCTATGATTAAACATCGTTCGTTAGGTCCTAAAATTGTTGGTATTGTAGCAAGCGCGAAAAGAAATAAAACATGACATTCAAGAAAGAAAATAATCGAAGTTGCCTTCAATAACAATGAAAAATATTTCCTCCTAAAACATGCAATATATCGAAGTTTATGACAACCTAGACGAATTGCCACCTGGAATGTCTGTCAATCCTGCGAAATATTTGTCATATTTTGTCAATTTATTTTCGGCCATTGTAAACACTGATCTAATTTTATTGTGGCCTAAAAACGAAAGGCTGCAGTATGATTAATTGATATTGTTTTAGTATATTTATTTTATCTTGCAGCCACTGATGAATATTATTTATTATTTATTGCCACTGATAAATATTATTTATTGCTACTGGTAGATGTTACTGATTGCTAAGGCAATGGCAGTAAAGTGTAACACACCACGGTAACTCTCCTGGGCAGATTCAACCGTTTTTATTCCCATGTCTTCCTTTCAAACAATTCAGGTGACGAAAGTTACACTAAGAAAGATTTTAAGTTTATTATATTATGAATATATATATATATTCACTGAATGGCTTGTGGTATTTTCTACTTATGTTGGGTATATCCATATTCAATTTTATCTGTCGCAAGTATCGAATTTCATTGGGACCTAAAAATGAAAGGCTGCAGTATGATTAATTTTTAATGGTATTCATTTAGTCTTTGTATTTTATATTACAGCCACTGATGAATGTTATTGTTTAACACTGATATATATTATTTATTGCCAGTGATGAATATTATTTATTGCCAGTGATGAATATTATTTATTGCCAGTGATGAATATTATTTATTGCCACTGATGAATATTATCTATTGCCACTGATGAATATTATTTATTGCCACTGATGAATATTATTTATTGCCACTGATGAATATTATTTATTGCCAGTGATGAATATTATCTATTGCCACTGATGAATATTATTTATTGCCACTGATGAATATTATCTATTGCCACTGATGAATATTATCTATTGCCACTGATGAATATCATTTATTGCCACTGATGAATATTATTTATTGCCACTGATGAATATTATCTATTGCCACTGATGAATATTATTTATTGCCACTGATGAATATTATCTATTGCCACTGATGAATATTATCTATTGCCACTGATGAATATTATTTATTGCCACTGATAAATATTATCTATTGCCACTGATGAATATTATTTATTGCCACTAATGAATATTATCTATTGCCACTGATGAATATTATTTATTGCCACTGATGAATATTATCTATTGCCACTGATGAATATTATTTATTGCCACTGATGAATATTATCTATTGCCACTGATCAATATTATCTATTGCCACTGATGAATATTATCTATTGCCACTGATGAATGTTATCTATTGCCAGTGATGAATATTATCTATTGCCACTGATGAATATTATTTATTACCACTGATGAATATTATTTATTGCCACTGATGAATATTATCTATTGCCACTGATGAATATTATTTATTGCCAGTGATGAATATTATTTATTGCCAGTGATGAATATTATTTATTGCCAGTGATGAATATTATCTATTGCCAGTGATAAATATTATTATTGCCACTGATGAATATTATTTATTGCCACTGATGAATATTATTTATTGCCAGTGATGAATATTATTTATTGCCAGTGATGAATATTATCTATTGCCAGTGATAAATATTATCTATTGCCAGTGATGAATATTATTTATTGCCAGTGATGAATATTATTCATTGCCACTGATGAATATTATTTATTGCCTCTGATGAATATTATTTATTGCCACTGATGAATATTATTTATTGCCAGTGATGAATATTATCTATTGCCAGTGATAAATATTATCTATTGCCAGTGATGAATATTATTTATTGCCAGTGATGAATATTATTCATTGCCACTGATGAATATTATTTATTGCCTCTGATGAATATTATTTATTATCACTCATATATATTATTTATTTTTTGTTTTCACTGATGATTATTATTTATTGCCTCTGATGAATATTATTTAATATTTATTGCCACTTATGATATTAATATTATTTATTGTCACTCATAGATATTATTTATTATTTGTTTTCACTGAGGAATATTATTTATTGCCACTGATAAATATTACTTATTGCCACTGGTGAATGTTACTTATTGCTAAGGCAATGGCAGTAAAGTGTAACACACCACGATAACTCACCTGGGCAGATTCAACGGTTGGTTTCTATTCCCATGGCTTCAGTTGACGAAAGTTACACTGAGAAAGAATTTAGGCTTATTATATTATGAATATATCGACTTTTAATTATAAGCAAATGAATTTCATTAATTAACTTCCGTCAAAGATTGTGAAATTTGTTACGTTAATATTCTTTCGTTTGCAATGTGTTATCTCCACAGTCAGGAAATAGAATAATGACATTTCTAAAGACACATTCAGCATAAACTCAACAGCCACAAGCTTCGCTAAAGAGAATGAGTTTGTAAAAAACAAAAGAAAAACGATTTTTTTTGAAAACAAATACTAAAGGAATTAAATAATTGATCATTACAAGTGTAACGCAATTAAATATATGAGATCGACCCGTAATATGTCGCCGTTGTCCTTGTGTTGCACTATCAACCATTGAATCTGTGGCATTAACCTTGTTCCCATTATGTATCTATCACAGAAATCATCTTTCAACGTGATATTTTGTTTATTGGGTTGAAATATAAGATACTTGATAAGAAAATCGCCCTGGAAGCATTATAGGGCCACACAAGGCTCAACGGAGAATCTTTACATTTAAGGACATGCTAAATTGTAAAATTCATGACGTGATCATAAAATAGATTCCATATTCAGCAAGTTTATGCAGGATACATTTATGCTGCGAAGTAAGATGTGTACACATCTTTCATTAAGTAAAACAGCAGTGTACACAAGAAGAATCTAGTTTTATAATTCAATCATCCCTGATGGTTGAAGGTATTTACATTGAGAAAAGCTAGTTGATCAGCGGATACGTAGAAAGCTGCAATTTTAAAGCCAAATGCAGTCTCGAAAAGAAAATTAATAATAATTTGCTTCTCATTTACAAGTTATTGTCGAGCGCATAGTACTGACTTGGTAACCAATCGCACTAGCGTACTCTAATAAATTAAGTAAGAGTCGATCAAAATGAAAAAAAATATAATCCCTTCATCCACTCTTAATCCGCATGCAGTAATATGTTTTTCAGGCGAAGGATGTCCCACGGAAATCAACTATATATAGTTATAGTTATAGTTATAGTTTCCATGTTATGAGCCATAATAGGGGTACAACCCGGTGCGATTGCTAAATGTATGTCTGATTTTATCTCCTCAAACCCTTAAAAAATTTAACCAAGTATCTCTAGACCGAGTTTTCGTTCACAGGGTCTGTACTGGAAATGTGTATAGTTTCTTGTCAGGTCTTTCAACCAATCAATAAAAAATATGGATTTCATCTGCTTCTAAACTATGACTATGGGGCAAGCAGACAACCTATGTGGCAAACACGTGGTCTCTAATTATTATAGCGGAATGTCTGGTTCCGTCTATATACTTTATGACTATTAATTGATATTGGGTGGGATTGATTAAATGTTTCTTTGTTGTGACATATGGGACACGCACTCACATGGATAATCCCTGGGTTCATAAAACTAATTAATGGAAAAATATGCAACAGAAACAACCTCGGCACAATGCAGTTGTTTATTATTAGTATTATTAATGTTATTATTATAATTTAAGTTTCCTAATTAGAAAAATAAAGGTTTATATTTTGTGATTATTCCCTGAAGTTGTCAAAATGTGATTTGTATGGTATTGGTGGCAACTGAGGCTTTCAGATGAAATGGGTATTATAAATTTAATTGAGTAAAGAACAAGAAAATTTTGCCTTTCCTTTGGACGATAATTTAAAATCACACTAAAATTATTATTATTTTAAAATTATGATTAGTATTATATATATATATATATATATATATATATATATATATATATATATATATATATATATATTTATATTTATATATATATATATATGTAACGCAGATTATATCCCGGATATTTGGTTCTATACCGGTTATTCTTATAGTAAAAATTGAAGGATAAGAAGATTTAGAAAATGTTAAATTCTACTAGTGCATAGTTTTCATTTTCTAGTCTTCTTGGTTTAGACCGCTTGGTTTCAATGTTCTAAGGCGGCGTATCCAGTATGATTCCTTTTCCTTCCTGGTTTCGGAACTCCAGCTGTGGTTGTTGGCAATAGCGATAAGTATTATATCACTGAAAGTGTGGCCAGGGGAGGAGAAGTGTTCTGCGACCGGGCTTCTGTACAGCTTTTTGTCATCCAATCAGATCTATGAAGGTTTATCCTTATGTGTAGCTTTTCAGTTTCTCCCACGTACTGAAGGCCACAGATCTTACATGTGATGAGATAAATCACATTCTCTGTTTTGCACGTTTTGTTTGGACCATGTATGTTTAGTTTTTCTTTAGTCACTGTGCTAGTGAATGTCTTGGTCTCTATCATATGTTGACAGGTTTTGCATCTTTTATCGCCACAGGGTCCAGATTGACTAGGTTGGTTTTGACTAGCGATTGTTGTTAGCTTGGCCCTGACTAGGATGTCCTTTAGGTTTTTTGGTCTCCGGTAAGCTACTACAGGTTTGTTCGGAAGTATTAGGTTTAGTATGTCTGACGATTGCACGGTTGGCCAGTGGTTTGCGATGATTTTACCTACTTTGGGAGAATGTGATTTGCGATGATTTTACCTACTTTGGGAGAATGTGATTTATCTCATCACATGTAAGATCTGTGGCCTTCAGTACGTGGGAGAAACTGAAAAGCTACACATAAGGATAAACCTTCATAGATCTGATTGGATGACAAAAAAGCTGTACAGAAGCCCGGTCGCAGAACACTTCTCCTCCCCTGGCCACACTTTCAGTGATATAATACTTATCGCTATTGCCAACAACCACAGCTGGAGTTCCGAAACCAGGAAGGAAAAGGAATCATACTGGATACGCCGCCTTAGATATATATATATATATATATATATATATATATATATATATATATATATATATATATATATATATATATATATATATATATATATATATATATATATATATATATATATATATAGTGATACAGGACAGCAACACTATTATATACAAACATTCATTCTATCCTTAATTTTTCTCTATCCAATGAGGCAGACTGATGCATTCTTTTTAACAGAAACTACATATATTATTGGAGGAACCGTAGGTAATTTATAAGTCAAATTAAGATGAAATAAATACAAAATATCCTTCATTACAACAATTAAACTAATTGCAGTGTAAGCTAAGTTCAATATTTGTCTAAACGGACAAAAAGGCTTGTGGATTTGATACATGAGCGTCGCTTCCTGAAATGTATGCTTGCATAGCTCTGTTAAATAGAAGTGTTAAAGGTCATTTACGTAACTGGATACCCAACAAAAGATGAATAAGGAATATCAACTAAAACAAAGTAATGAAGTATCTACTTTCAACAATTTATTCTTAAAACTCCATAATAAATTAGCTATGTATTCACTGTATATTTTGTTCGCGTGCTTAACGGATGTTATATGATGTACACGCTGCTCTCTTTATTTGCTTCCTATCTATTCTCTTGGGAAAGTGGATCCATCTTTCTTCAGCTTAGTAGTTACCAGGTTCCTGCCTAACCAATAACATGGTTTATGTGAGCCATATAATTGTGTCATACGATGCTCGTACAATTCATTCATTGCAGTATCTGATAAAAAACAAAATAAAGATGCTATGAGACCAATATAACCTCATTGTTTTGTTCTTTTAAAAATTTGTTAATATTGTTAGCAACCTAAATCTTTCCGAGAATATGAACATTATTATTTACAAAATTTTAGCAAATATTAAAAAACAGCTAATGTATCTTGGATATACAAACTCTACACAAGTAATTTCATTAAAAAAAACATATTTTAAGCTCAGCGGATAATTTCCATGTGAAATGTGTTCAATTAATTTCTTTGAATGAAATATCAAGCAGCGATAATAACCAATAATACATTTAAAAGTGGAAGAAAACAAACTTCCAAACTTTGTGTCACTTTTAATGACAATCCAGAAACATATATAGTATGCCCTATATTATTAATAATTATTTGGAAATAAAGTCTTTATGAAGTCAAAAATATACAAAAAAATTGTTTTAGCTATTCGTTACACAAAACAAATGAGCAGCAATTCAAATCTGAAGAGTCAAGTGTCAGCATTGCATAGAGAGTGAATAAGATGCGGTGAGAAACTAATTCTTTTCTCCTCCAACAAAATGGTTAACACAAAATGATATTAATGATGAATTGCACAAACATCTGATGACATCGAGGACAAGACTATGTAGTAAAGTAATGAAGTCTGGTGACGAATTGTTCTGCATGAGAAATGTTCATACGTATTTTGAAGTAGGATAATCTTCATCTTCCAAGTGATATCAAGAAAATTGCATTTAATGGATGTCTTTTGAACTGTAGAGCTCTCAGTTTGTTTATCAGAAACATTAAAATCATTACCTGACACAGTCAAGATCTCTTTAAATAACATTATGAACATCGTCACCTGTCACTTTAGAGGGTCTGTGTTATGTATGGTTCTGACTTCATGGGTTCTTGCAAATGATGTACATGTGATTGTGATCGTAAAAGTATGTCCACGTTCGCCTCATCCCCATCTTTTTGAATTGAACATGACAGCTTGGGAACTGATCGTATGGATTGTATTTGCCGTCTAGGTCGTTTATACCTGGAACGTACCAATCTGACCATCCGCCTCCACCCCATTCTATTCTGTAAGCCACTATTCTGCCACCTAGAATAACCTGGTCAACGTTCAGGTCTAAACCTGCATTCCATCGACAGTCGTATGTAGGTATCTCGAAGGAGACCTCCGTACAATTAGCCTCGGTGGATATGTCATATGTAACGCATTCCGGGGTTGGGCAAGAACCTGTAGCCTCTATTGGAGTCGTACACATCATGATAATAAAAGCAGTCAGAGTACTATACGTTCCCATTCTTCTAATGTTATAGAAGTTCTCACACTGACAATTTGACCGTTTTAGCTGTAAGACTAAATTTCAGTTCAAACGAAAGCAAGTTTATAATATGCGTAATATCTCTCGTAAACCAATGTCCCTGTTCTTAATTTGCTGGCCTGCATTATATATCATGGTTTGAAAAAACAACACTATCCTGAAATAGTCTCCATTATCATGTAAAATACATCAAGCCCCATCCACAAAGAACTAGTCAAATCCAGTTGAAATCAAACACAGCTAGTTATTAATGAACAGAATCAACCTTGCATGGAACTAAACAGGCAGTTTACCTAAGCTATGTATAGTGTTTACCCCTGGATTATTACCGCCTGGTATTTGTTTACCTGTCAGTTTTAAAGTAAAATGTTTTGAAGGACTTGAATGAGAAAGATACTTTTTTTGTCATGAACTGTTGCGACTATTTTTGTTTTCTATACTCTTGTTTATGCACAAAACAATAATGGCTAGCAAGTCAAACTCGTTGTTTGAAAATCATAATCCTATATTAGTTTTATTTTGGAGATTTAGCTTTGATATCACCTCAATAGGATCAAGTTTCACGCTTCTGACAAAGTGCGTTGCGCAGAGTATCTGACAGAAGTAAAACTTTCCAGGCCTAATAATATACACCTAGGTGACACGCAAGCTATATATTTCACTGCCTTAAATCAGAAATACTGTAAAGTGCTTTTCCTGAGTGCACGGAATTATATGAACTGAAAATAAATGTGGATAAGGAATACTATCATAGAGGGTAGACATTTTATTTTGATTATCCACTTATGAATACGGGTCTGCATGTTACGACAGCCATCGCCTTGCCAGCATTAACCAAACTATATTTCCCCATGACGAAAGCACCGTATATAGGATAGGCGGAAACCACTCCGTTGAATAAACAAACAATTCACTTGCTGTATTATTTTGGCATATACTTAACTACTACATATAGTGTGTGTATGTGTGTGTGTTTATATGTGTGTGTGCGTGTGTGCCTCCGTGGTGGCCTCTCGTAAATGAAATGCTACATTGGAATGAATTACAAAACTTTAAATATAATTATTGAATTGTCTACTTAAAATGTATTTGAATATGAATTCAAGGTCCCTGTATTTATTTTGTACCACACTATATCTCATGTCTCTGGTACATTGATGCCATCTAGGGGGCAAACTTGTTGACCCTCGGGAATTTAGAGCGTATTCAATTAATGCACCTGTTACAAGTCGATCCAAAAGACAAGCATTATCCACCTCTGTGGTTCAACGATGAATACAGTAGAAAATGAATGAAAGGAGAGCAATGAATATTCATAGGAGAGTTAAGAATATCCACCACACTCAGTTTTGCACGATGAGTACAGCAATGATTGCATGAATGTAGGGCATTCAATGTTCAAAGGAGAGATAAGAATATACACCACTCCCAGTTTTACACGGTGAATACAAGAAAATATTACTGGCGGCTTTTAATACTGAATTTAAACCACCATTCAACATCGGCAATAGGTACGATGAACTGCGGTAACTTCAAAATATATGCAAGGCACTAATATAATCTCTCTCTCTCTCTCTCTCTCTCTCTCTCTCTCTCTCTCTCTCTCTCTCTCTCTCTCTCTCTCTCTCTCTCTTCATATGTACAAAAATGTATAAACAATGAACGTCAACAAGATTCGCGGTAAAAGTTATATTGCATCAGTTATTTACTGCTAGTCAGACACAGGAGTCCCAATTAAAAACTACGAAGAATACTTATTATTTAATGTACACATATACAAAATACGTATATAGTCTATGGTCAGACGGGAACACAAGGTACCACGGAAATTGCATAGTTCCAGCATCGCTTTTTTGTTGACAATTAATGCACACAGAAAAAAGAAACACACACACACACACACACACACACACACACACATATATATATATATATATATATATATATATATATATATATATATATACACGCACACTGACACACATCAAACATTTTGATTTCAACATATAATTTATTTATCTAAAATAGAAAACCTGTGATATTCATTATGTAAACAACATAATCCATAACTAGTGTTTCGTTATGAGTGTAGATTAAATATTCGGATCAGTATTAATGTAAATGAATACCATCCTTATCTGAATGTAGGATACTAAATTTTCACTTAGAAATTCCTAAACTTGTTGGCGATCTTAAGTGTTTCAAAGAGGAGAATGACCTACTTTCACACTATTATTTTCTATTAATTTTTATATAGTGTTGTCTACCTGAAAAATTAACCATTCGTGCTTTAACATCAGAGGCTGATCCAGTCATATCTGTGATTTTAATTTTTTAAATTTGTAATTATTTCTTTTATCAAATTTCTATTCGCTTGGATTACAAAGTGTTCAATAATATTCTTAGACGAAAGCACCATTTTGAAAATATAGTAAATTCAGTGAAGGATATTTTGGAATATATCATTGTGACACATGAAAACACTTAACACTTTCGTGACTAGAGACACATAAACACATTAAATATTATAATCTGTTTTTGAATACCACTTTTACGACTGTTTGGAATTTAATTAACAATAATGAACATTCTTTTTAAATTTTAGAATTTGTTTGAATATCATTTTAGGACTCTTTGGAATTTTATTCAAAACACTGTGAATTCCTTTTTAATTTTCAATTTATTATAGGGAAATAAATTATTTGTTGAGTTGTACAAAACCTATTGCTCATTGTTCTTTTCTGTTCCATTACAAATATAGTCGTAATACTTTCATTTGACAACAGAAATTAAATGGGTCTATTCGAAGAGTCCTCGTTTTGGATTTATTATCTTTTGGTTGAAAAAACAAAATGACCGAATTTATATCAAAATGCAACAGGTTCCATACAATAATTTTCATGGTTATGTCCTTATCTTTCGAACTTAATGTTGTATTTACGGTCCATTTTGTATCTCAGAATTTTGTTACTTTATTATATCCGTGGAACATCAGTGTCCGTAACGAACAGTTGGACAAACATTATTTAAATGTCTTAGTATTTAACATTTTCATTAAACCTTTCTTAAAAAGGAATGGCATACATTTTAGCATGCACACTAACACTTGTGTAAAGCATTATTGTCTAAGGAAACACAGATCCAGAAACACCCACATCTAGTCAGTAAAAGCTATTTAGTTTTTTTGACAACTTTCTTGTGTTATTGAAAGCAGCTTATGGATGATCCGACATCTACAATTGAAAACGCGCTCTTATAGTTATGTGTCCAGCTTTTACGCTGAGCATAAACTGCTATGAATTAGTATGACTTACATGACATCGTTTAATAAATTTGTATTGTCATGGTAGGTAATAGGTTATCAATGAAGACGTTTATCGAGTGTTCTATCTCATTCAGTTTTAGAAGTGTATCATCAAATCAATACTAAAATATAATAAACAATAGCACAATATTCTGGGTACAGACTTCTATTGTTCTTGTTAACATGCTATTATTTAAATTAGATCACCAATCTCCTCCCTTCTTGTTACATTGATATAAAAACAGTTGCATAGTCATCACCAGAGCCTTCCAAGAAGGAGCATGATAAACTAAACGAGCCAGCTGATATGGCATTAAAGGAAACAGCAATTTCAATGGACATTGACAGGCGTGATAGCGAAGACTATATGGCACATAGCGTAATTGTGCAGGAATAATTGGGTACGAAGATCCATTTATAATAGTCGCGGTGCGGGCCTATTAGTTCGATGGCTACTCGCCAAAACTAAATCTGGCTAGACGGATTAGGATATCAGCCTGCTATCACATCACTGTGATGTTCATCTCTACACACCAGATTAGTCCCAGGCATGTTGATCTGTAGGAGTAGCAAACTTGTGTCATTTCAATAAAGCCTAAAGTGACATCTGAGCTATTCACAACCACATTAAGTTCGAACGCCTGTTGCTTCTAGTAAGCCTGAGCTGCAAAATCAAGAACAAAGAAAAGGCATGTATGAGTTTAGGTAGGAAGAAACAAGAAGGTGGAAAAGCCAAAATTGAACTAGTAATATCCAATCACTTTCCACAATCATCTATACTATAGGAAAGGAGATATTTGGTTCCATTAAACAAGATCCAAGACAAGAAACCCTGGACCCAATAGATGTCAATTCGAGCTAAAATAAATACAACAGAGCTTCAGTCACTAAGAGGAAAGTTCATGGATGCTACAGAAAACGAGAAGATGGAACTGCACCAGCTGTGGAACGTCCTCAGAGAACATTTGCTTCAAGTCAAGAAGGCATAACATCTTCTAGAAGCAAAAGACAATGATGTCACGCAATCGGGAGGCTTTGTTCGCGAACACCAACAAATTTGTTTCAGTTATCCTGGAAGAACAGTCCGGATATCTCCAGTGTAGCAGAGTGGAAACAAAAGGGATCCTGGAACAATCACATTCCTACCCTCACAGACAATAATATTTTTAGATCCTACTGTAAAAACACCGTCGTGTTCCTGAAACAAAAATCGTTCGAAGTCTTAATGAAGATGCAAATTAGTTCGGTAACATTACCCAGTGGTATTCCCTACATTGTGTACAAATTTGCTCGAGTCACATTGGCATCTTTAGGGACTAATGGAGATGATATTTGCAAAAGAAGGGTGACTGTTTGGTGGTAGGAGCCTAAGGGCTGCTTTGTATCAAAGTTGAATGACTTTTCTCTCGGTAATGGTAAAGTGACCAACCAGGTACATGATAAGCATTAAAGAATTTTTAGGAGAAATGGAAATGCTAGTTAGATACGTCAACTGGTAAGAGAAGCCACGAATCAAGATGTCAATTCGACAATCGTATATATAGGTTTTGCTAATGCACATGATTCAATACCCACAAGCCAAATAAATTAGTTCTTATATATTATCATATACCAGAGAGTGTGCAGCGGTTAGTCAGGAGGTATCATATCAAGATACAGCTAAAATATATGCAAGATACGTTGCCCACTTCATGGACTGCGTTAGAATGGTGGTTGGATCGTCACAAGATGTACCATTTCTGTATAATATTTTTCATGACTATGAAATTCATAATCAGAGCTTAAGAATGGAAAACATGGGGTGGGATCTAAAATAAAGGCATTAATACATGTACCAACCAAAAATGGATTTATGGATGACCTGACAGTCAACATACACGTTCAGGCAAGATGTCCAGGTGATTCGTGATAAAAAATGGTCGGTTTACTGTTCATTTAGCGATGATGGTCCAATATTAGGAAATTCACTTTTTTTTGGATAAACCTACATATAACCTTGGCAATGGGTTAGACGCGACGGTTAAAAACACAAATGACGTCAAACCTCAAATGAACCAGTTAGAGGAAGGGATTCGTAATGTTACAGAGCATGTCCTCACTTGGAAATTCATGGTGTCTATGTATCGGAACTAAATACTGTTTGCACTGGTCTGGCAAATGATGCTATACAGATGGAGACATGTCATATCGTGTGACCTATCAAACATCTTGGAGAGGGACAAAAAGAAGAAAAGATTAGTACCAATCACCAGGTCAACTTTTATTAACTTAAAACCAATAACACTTCAACACAGATAATGGGAATCCTCATTGAATACAATTGTCGGAGCATAATTGTGAGTCTAGGAACGATGTTGGTTCTTGTCAGAAATTGACCATATGTCTCAATAGTAGCACAAAGTTGTATGGTCAGCATTAATAATGAAGCTCGTAGCCGTTGATCTGACAGTACCTTCGTTAGAGAAGAGACTCATAAAACAAGGTTGACCAAGCATGCAAAGGTAATGGAGTCATACAATAGCAGGCGACAGAGTACTTTATTGTTCTTAGTATAAGTGGGAAGTCGAGGGTTTCCAATTCAATGGGTCTGAAAGATGCGTAATGCTCTAGATATTACGTGGAAACTCTGAGGTTGATGAACTGGGCAGAACGTATGAAAGGGCTTCCAGTTTGCTATAGTTAAAGTGAGGACAAGAGCTGGTTGCCAACTACCAAGAGGTAGAGATAAATCATTACTGACACAGGCCATTAGAAACACTCAGTGACAGATTTTTTAGGATGATGATGTTTGTAGTGCGGAAAAATATATAAAAATATAACAATTACGTTTTCGATGAGAATATCAGAATTATCGAACTTAAGAAAAGAGACGTACAATGTAAGAAAAATAGTTATTCATATATATATATATATATATATATATATATATATATATAAAGAAAAAATATAAAGTAATTAATATAAAATATGTTTGACACTTATACTACTACTACTACTACTACTACTACTACTACTACTACTAATAATAATAATAATAATAATAATAATAATAATAAACGAATAATAAAGAAGACCAGTAGGTTACGAAAGAGCAAAGAAATGCCTGAAAATGTTTAGAAATGGGGAAAATGTGTTTGACATTGTTTCTCATTTTCATTGTGGATATGGTTGCCAGTGTGGATATCAAAGGTTAAAAATGATTCTATATCTGTTGACCTTTATAGACATATCAGTCTTTGTACATTTATGCTACATTTGATAATTTATGATTGCAATTCATATCGACAAGATGAGATAAATGTAAATCAGTTTTACGTATTTACCAAACAAGGATGTTAATGGTATTCGGTTATTTGTAGATGAAAAGTTAAAACACTCGACATGTGGCGTATCAAGGTACGTTTAGTGTCCAAGATTTGTTAGAGAGCTATGTTCGTCTGTGCGCAAATACTTTCTGATGCAACATGCAAATCCTGTGTTTTTATTACTTTAAAACATGAGGATTAGCTAAAGCAGATCGCTGATCTATTTTGTAAACAATTGAAAAGAATGTAAATGCATTGAATAATATTTTACACTAATGAGAGGCGGAACCAGAAACAACTTTGTGATATAATTATGTTAAAGGAGTATTTTGCTAGAGACAACACCGTTAATTGTTCAATCAGTTTTGCTGGACCTGTCACAAAGAGTGGGTATACAAATGATGGAACGCAGTCATCACGTTGAGATTGCATATTCTACATATGAAACAGTATCTTGATACGATGAATTCTCTCCAGTATGAATGTTTGTGGCACATAATGTTATTTGTATTTTGTATTCATTGTCTAACACTGCTTGTGGTGGATAATGGTTGTCCCCTATCAAAATATGTTTACTCGGGTTATATATTGATCTGGTTCATCTGCTGACTACATCCCAAATACATAGTGGTAAACAATATGGCCCCGACGATTGAATCGATTCATATACACTCTTTGGGGCAACCTTAAAATAGGTACATGGGATTTTTGCCTAAAATATAGGAGATTTATTTTTTTGGTAATTACGGTCCACTATGTCATGGAACAAGGAAAGTAAGACACAAAGGAAAGAATAGTGCACTGTGTTCCGACTACATGAACACCCAGTTAAAAAAAAGTACCTAACATATGGCAATGGCCGATTCATTAGGTTACATTTAGCAAGTTCAATACCAGGTCACATTATTTCTATGGTACATCCATTCTACAGTTTTAAATAATTTAAAATAAATATTTTTTTTTCGAACGACCCTAATTTTGGATTTGTTTATTTCTGGAACAAATCTTTGGACTGCAGTCTCATTCTCACGTCGGAAATTGATTATTTCGACATGACCGATGACTGTAAGTGTACATGACTAATTGCTCGACAAACATTATTTAAATTGTGTATATAAACAATTTTTAATTGGACCACTGAAGAAACAACCTGCTCATACTCATCTGGCCCTAAAGGCTCCGTATCTGAATCTAATGATTCATTTTTGGCTACATACGCCTAATAGGATTATGAAATATATGAATAATAAGAAATTTAGATACAATTCTTCTGTCATTCACGTGAAAAGTATCATGTGTGTATTATATCATACGTAGATGCATATATTAAAATTGTGCAATTATTGTACACAATCAAATAATTTCAAAATCATATAATAAAATAATATGAATAATATAAACAATATAGTATAACTACGCAATTCTCGAAATCATATTCCTTAAAGTGAGAAAACAAACAAATGATGAGTAGTTATGCAATGAATAATACGAATTTTATGATGGCAAAACTGACACAAAATTGGCCATAACAACAGCAACCTGGAAAACACAAGTCTATAATTCGTGAAATCATGTAGTTGTCAGTTGGAAATTTATATTTATATATATATATATATATATATATATATATATATATATATATATATATATATATATATATATATATATATATATATATATTGTTTGTTTGTTAGTTTGAATTATTTTATTTCATTTCACGTTATTGTAATGTAGCATTAGACTTGACGTTGTCTAAAACTGAGTTCATTTCTGCTTGACCTGCTTGACCGTTTCTTATTTATTTTTTATTTCATTTCTGTAAACAACAACTAATAGCTTTATTATTCTATATGTGTATGAGCTCATTAACTGAATTATTATTCAGGTAAACAAGAAGTGGTAAATATATTAATCAGGGTCAGGGGTTTGGGGATTCCCGTGTGAATTTATAGGTTATTGTATTGTAAGTAAACAAGGCTGATTAGATCATTCTAGAAGGTTTTTTTCCATTAGTAAATTGTTGTTTTAAGAAAATGCGAATCGTGATTGTGAGGTCAAACTGAGAACAATATTATTTTCTTACTGAGGATTTTACTAGTTGTGCTTTAATATCTAACACTTTAAGTTCTATTATGTTGTGAGCAGTTTGGATTTAATTTTATTTTCTTCCAATTATTGAATTCAATTCAAGGGATTATTTTGCTCTGGAAATACGAAAGTACTCTGACAAAATTCTTAGATGCGTATGTTCATGTTAATTTATACTGAATTTAACCCTGGAATAATATTTATGCAATTTATTCAACAAGAGACTGTTGACACATCAGCACTTCGCTGAGCCTAACAGACACGTCATAGCCTTCAATTCTGGCTCTCATTGGAATTCAGTTCAGTTGTATTCAGGACTTTACATTAATGGGACTTGTGTTTTTAATACTTGGAATACAATTTGGATTGAATTCGCAATACCATGAGTTCTTTTTTTTTCATTTTTCTCTTTATATTCTAGAAAAATAAATTATTTGTTAAATGTTTACAAAACTTGTTCTCTCCACTCTTTTCTATTACATATTCAAAAATATATGAATGTGCCTTTGAAAAATAAAGTGCCACTCAAACCCTCCAGGACATACATAAAATCCATGCTAGGGAAGTTTAGAACCTTTACCATTTTTAAAAACCTTTTAATCGTCTAGCTTTGATCGATTTTCTAGTCTACATGTTTCTAGTATATATGTTACAATGCATATATGTATAGGAAGGTTTTATTTGAATTAGTAGAGAGTGATAATAGAGTAATGTTTTTAAAAGTGAAGGCATTTTCTGAAGAGTTGTAATACATAAAACATTGTCCAGTTATGTTGCTTTCATATCTTTGATATCATTGCGATGAGACATTACGAATCCAAAATTGAAAATCAAAATTTGTAACAAATATAATAAATCATATAGTAGGCTCAATGGATGTCTGTTACTGTGATTCCATAAAAAAACTAATCAACAATCTACACAACATGCATTTGTCCAAACAATGATCCATATCTGCCTCCTTACGTTCGTCTCTACTTTTACGCTCCACCTATATAGTTAAATAGTCGAGGGTGTACGGTTTTAAAATTATCCCAGGGCAGTCGGCTAGCTTCACATAGCATCGTATATATGAATATAAATTTGAGCACATACAGATTAAGGAAGCATAGCTTTTAAACGCTGGCAAAAATGAAATTAATATACAAGCTGTGTTGGTATATCAAATCGTGATTCACTCATAGAGAATCAGAACTTGTATAAATATGACTCAAAAATTAACAATAATTTTGTACTCTCTAGATCTGAGTTATACTTGCACTTATTAATTAATACACACATCAAAAGATAACGAAAAAATATTACAGTTGTTGTTCTATAAATGAAATAATTATTCTACACATTATCATTTCAATCCCCATCTCTCTCTCTCTCTCTCTCTCTCTCTCTCTCTCTCTCTCTCTCTCTCTCTCTCTCTCTCTCTCTCTCTCTCTCTCTCTCTCTCTCTCTCCAAATAATACAAATCTGTAAATTTAGAGTTAAATAGGAATTTGGGACTGTAAAACCTTTATCTCGATCATATACCATGTAGTCTAGCCGAACGCAATTTCTCGTTAATGTATGTGTACACGTTCAAAGGGTTTTCTCTACTGTGTTACACGATACTAATTATACAAAGTTGCAAACCTTGTCACAAAAGAAAGACTTACTATAAATTCTATGCTTGCGCTTTTTGTTATGTTTTAGCTTGGGTACGTTTTACTTAATTGTTTGAACGTAGAAAAAGGTTCCTGGCAGACCATTTAAAACAATAAAATGATATGTGAAACCATGATTTTGTTTTTTTTTTGTGTTTGTCGTAAAGAGCCTGTTGATACTTAGTGAGGCATAGCAGACGACACATATATATAATTTTAATTTTAATCGAATTTTACTTCCTTTTTCAAACAAGGTAGTAATAGAGTAATGTCGCGGTTCGGATTTCAGGTTTGATTCGAAAATGATAGCCACGTTGGAGACATACCATTTATATAAGATTAAAAGGAAATATTTAATTTCTTGCCAATAAACAAGTGGGAAATTCTCTTGTTTGTCCTTTATTTCAAAAGCGTCCTTGTTCATTAATGCAGTTTTATCACTTAGAAAATGAAGTTACATTATACAGCTCTCTCTCTCTCTCTCTCTTTCACACACACACACACACACACACACACACACACACACACACACACACACACACACACACACACACACACATATATATATATATATATAGACACACATTCATATATATATATATATATATATATATATATATATATATATATATATATATATATATATATATATATATATATATATATATATATATATATATATAAAGAATACAAATCATATGGCGAATAACAACCCTCTCAAGCGTACTGGATCCACCAAGGGATCACGTCTGTCAGGGATTAATTAAAATAGATGCAATAAACTGACGACGAACAGTACGAAACTAGTAACTAACTAGCCTAAGCGCTTTCGACTCTTAATGAGTCTTTTTCAAAGGCAAATACAAAACATAGTTACGACAAACAAATAAACACAAAAACGTTGCGTTTGTAAACCTCTACATTTCTATCTTCACATGTGTTAAAACTATAAATACAACCAGCTTGTGTAGACTAGTTGCGGAAACTGAAAACGTTGTATAATTCCCTAAAAGTCTACAAGCTGGTTGTATTTATAGTTTTAACACATGTGAAGATAGAAATGTAGAGGTTTACAAACGCAACGTTTTTGTGTTTATTTGTTTGTCGTAACTATGTTTTGTATTTGCCTTTGAAAAAGACTCATTAAGAGTCGAAAGCGCTTAGGCTAGTTAGTTACTAGTTTCGTACTGTTCGTCGTCAGTTTATTGCATCTATATATATATGATACAAGCTATAGTTACTAGTTACTAGTTACTAGTTTCGTACTGTTCGTCGTCAGTTTATTGCATCTATATATATATGATACAAGCTATAGTCTATACAAGCTGGTTGTATTTATAGTTTTAGCACATGTGAAGATAGAAATGTAGAGGTTTACAAACACAACGTTTTTGTGTTTATTTGTTTGTCGTAACTATGTTTTGTATTTGCCTTTGAAAAAGACTCATTAAGAGTCGAAAGCGCTTAGGCTAGTTAGTTACTAGTTTCGTACTGTTCGTCGTCAGTTTATTGCATCTATTTTAATTAATCCCTGACAGACGTGATCCCTTGGTGGATCCAGTACGCTTGAGAGGGTTGTTATTCGCCATATGATTTGTATTCTTTATATATATATATATATATATATATATATATATATATATATATATATATATATATATATATATATATATATATATATATATATATATATATATATACATACACACATTGTATCATTGTCTCAAACCATGGATGAGAACTCGCGAATCAATGAAAAGAAGATGCATGAAAGTAAAAATTAATGACAAACTTTCCAACAGAAGAGAGAATTGAATAGCTCCGCGTTCGCTGTTCCATATGGACGTTTGTGGCACAATATTAGTTGCGATCCCGTGTCACTGAAACCAAATTTTTCATTTGAATCCAAAGCATCTCCTTTACTTATTTAACCAATTCTAATTGAATTAGATGTCAATAAAGGATAAATCAACAATATTCAGAAGATTGTGAATAGCTACGATCGATGCAGATCTACTTTTTCTACTGGACACCACGCGGGGGAAAGGATGTGATTATTTTATTCTCTCAGTCGATACATAATTTCCTGTCGACAATATTAACTAAACTTAAACTATGTATATTTTAATGTGGTATAAATAAAACATATCTATAGCATGTACGCTGTAGAGTTGATATACCACTTGTTGTCATATTTTTAATTTAAAGAATATTCTGCAAGGATCTTTTCCATTTAATAGGAATCATGCATCTCATCATATATCAAAGACATAGAGTACATCTATACATATACTCTTTATTAAACCACACAGGCAAACAGCAAACTTTTCAAAGTGATTGTATCAAATAAATCTGACATAACATCGCTGTTAGTGTATTAAGGTGTGATTCACCAATAATGGGGTATGAAAACGTATGATGTCAATAACTGATTATTTCTTAAATACTGTATGGATCAGAGAAGACTTTTCACTTATTAGTCAATAACAAACTCGGAAAATAGCAAGAATAATTCGTGTTCTACAAGTGAATTATATATGTAACAGTGTTACAAGAATCATCTGCGTCTCTCTCTCTCTCTCTCTCTCTCTCTCTCTCTCTCTCTCTCTCTCTCTCTCTCTCTCTCTCTCTCTCTCGTTCTCTCTCTCTCTCTCAATTCTTAAAGCACAAAAAACAAGAAAATCAGTGAGAGATAAACATGTGCAGCGAGTAATTAAACTTTAATCTTGAACTTACACCTGGTAGCCTAGATGTATGTGTACAACTGCCATGGGATTTTCTACAAGTTACGCAATACTAATGAGACAAACTTGCAACATCTGTCGAGACTAGAAGGCAATGTCCCTAGCAGAGTGGAGAAATCGTTGTAGTATATTATATGTTATACATTTATTTTTGTTTTATTGTTTGAATATTTTATCATTTTAATAAGGTTCTATATTTTTTAAATATTTAATTGTTCGAAAGCCTCCCTGCTATTTTTTAATGCACGAGTGTGTCATGCAAGAATCCAGTTGATATATAAACAGACACACCGAAGGAATTAACAAAACAATGTTTATTTTAACTGTTATTGTCGACTTAAGCTATCTTTTTCAAACGAGACTACATTATTAACAATGTTTCGTATTGGATGTCGGAAATCTTGAATTTCGATAGTCCCTTTGGAGGCACCTTTTATATAAAGTTGGAAGGAAGTGTTTATTTGACACAAACAGAACAATGGGTAAAAAATTCTCTACCTTTCTCGTTTGTCATTTCAAAAACATCCTGGTCTATTTATGTAAATACAACAGACCGAAAATTCAGGTAGAGCAATCGGCTGTCTACTGAAATTTTATACAAAAATAAATTTATATATGTGTACGTATGGCGTTTTGAAGACAGGTAAACATCCTATTTTTGTTTGTTGATTAATCATATCTCTTAGTTCTAAGTCATTTGTTTTAGTTTTAAGCGTTAGAAAACAAACAATAGCAATCAACTATCAACTGTCAATGTCACCCATAGGTTTGAAAACACAAGTTGGTAGATAATCAATGCTTCTTACAGATAGTTACATTGTTTAGTAAGTCTGTTATTAATTATCAGCCAGTACATCAAAACAAGGCAGGTTTCAAAACTTGTAAAATAAATAGTAAACTTTGACCAAAAAATTGGTTGCAGATATGACTGAACTGTGATATTTAAGTCCTTTTCTTTGAATGTAAAAGTTTTGAAATGAAAGGAACAAATTAAGGTATGTTTATAATTTGGTTGAAAACAATTGTCCGATGAAAATGTTTCATGATTCATATGGTATGGAAGAGCGTTTAATTTTTGAGAATCCCAAAGGGAAAAGAAAATCAAATTTGGCCATAACAAATCAATTCCGCTTTCAAATTTTTCTATAGGAGACGTTCTAGAAGAGGACTGTTATTATTTGTAATGTATATTGTTGTTTTATGTTTTCGTTCAATGATTGTGCGGTATCTATATAGTTATTTTTTAAACTTACTTTGTCAAAAATCAAATTCATTGTGTAACTAAAACTAACCAATAACTGTTAATTTTGTAAACAATTAAAATATAGCTAAAGTTTTCTCTATGAGTATCGATTAAATATTTGAATCATAATCAACGGGGTTAAAATGCTGTGAAAGCCCACACTGACAACAGCAATTGACACATAATGCAAAGCTGTTTTCAAGACTGATGAACGTGGCTCAAAATAACAGTTTTGGTGTCATAGAAAATCACACCAATTAAAATGAAACTAGTGCAAACGACAACAAAATACAAGCACTGGAAAAACAGCTTTCCTGACAGTATGAAGATGCCACGCCAACCTAGGCGCACGTGTATTTTTATCCCTTCAGCTCAGTACCTCTCTACAATACAGCGATGACAATGTATGCTATTCTATGCTGGTAACGATATTTAGATTTTATCTTCAAAAATGGCAATTCTATGTTACCTGTACCATTTGTACTACCAAAGTTGCACTCGTCGCCGTTAGGTGATAAGTTTTGTATATGTATATATATATATATATATATATATATATATATATATATATATATATATATATATATATATATAAATATATATATATATATATATATATAAATATATAGATATATATAGACATATATATATATATATATATATACATATATATATATATATATATATATATATATATATATATATATATATATATATATATATATATATATATATATATATATAGGCCTCTGTGTGTGTATATGCATATAACAAGTGTACATTTTTTCCCATTTGCATTTCCTTCTTCATTATCTTTTTTTCCATTTCTTATATTTATTTACTGCTTTCTGATCTTGCTCTGTATTGGTGCGATTTTTCATTTTTGGTGAAGGGCCTGGTGGGGCATGAATTATTCTTCCGACCGAGATACTGTTTCCTTTTATTTGAAGAAATTTTTCTCAGCCAAAATTATGGATAGAATAAGATGTTGTTTTTTTCCTACAAATTTGAGCAAGAGATTGTTTAGGCTAAATTGTTTTCTAAACTTTTAATCCCATATTTCATACTCGCACCCACCTCTGAAAACTGAACGGTCCTTCCCATAATAGTTACCCAGGATAAGGCAAACACATTTCATACTAAAGAAGAAACAAAAATAGAATAATTATAAAAGTATTTAATCTTATGTCTCTGGTTATGATGACAAATATGATATTACATTCGACAATTTTAATCAACCTAGCGAATGTTAGATTTAGTGATTCAGTTAAAAAACAGATGGCCTACATTTTTAAAGACTAACTGCAACTTCAGACTTTTGTAATTGAATTAGTAAATACATTAGTATATAGTTTCATAGCTAAACTGTGTTTCTGGGCCGTTTTAGTACAATTAAAACAGTGTTTAAAAGAAACTATAGCTAATAACATTTTTGCGAAAATTCCTCTGTTATATCCAAATGCATCAAATGCTTCCATCGTTTGTGTGCATATTGTAGGAAATGTGTGAAGCTTAAATGGTTAAGCATTCAAATTGAGCAGTAGGTTTCATTCAAAATTTCTATTTGATTTTATGCCTTGTATTTAGTTTTAGATATGAATTACTTTTCGGCACACTATTTACATTGTTATTGTTATTGTTATTGTTATTGTTATTATTATTATTATTATTATTATTAGTAGTAGTAGTAGTAGTAGTAGTAGTAGTATACAATATCTGTTGTTCTCTCATACATACGTAAAAACATTATTTTCAATGCAATTAAAACAGTTTCTTAAACACTACACTTTTGCATTTGACCTATTGACATGAATTTGAGTCTTTTCATGCTGACATAAATACCATGGATAAAGGATACGGTAATTTAAAAACCAATGATAGATCTCTTACGTATCGTTACCCTGTGGTGTTTATTTCATTCAATTGTTGTGTTGTTCTACTATGATTCAATCAGTATGAACACAGTCAAGTGATACTGTCGTAACAGTTTTAAGAAATAAAGTTATAATTCCTGTGTTATGAGAGTACGTAATATAAGACTCAATAGATATAGCATTGCTTGAGATAGAAATAAAAACAAAATCTATGCGATTGCTAAAACAAGTATTTATAGTGATCAGCAACGTAGACCCCGATCTTGTCAGGAAAAAGTATGGAGGATATGAATAACTATGGAAACAGTACATGAGTTAAGACGAACCATCTCTATACCCTGAGCATGGTCGTTGTAACTTTGGAAACTATTTTGTTCCAATACATACATCTGTCCAAAAGTCCAATTCCATGGTTCCAAAATTCGGATTTTAAGGATTTCGGCAGATGATATAGGTATGAATATGATCGTAGAAATAGGACCACATCCGTCTCATCGTATTTGCTTTGCACGGAATAGAGCAGTTTCTCTCAACTGTATTGTACTTGACGTCAATGTCATTTATGCCAGGAACATACCAGCCAGACCAATATCCGCCGAACCATTTTATCTTGTAGGCCACTATTCTGCCTTTGCGAATAACCTCATCGACGTTGATGTTTAAACCAGATGACCAACGACAATCATATGTAGGAGATTCCTCACTGACTCCCGTACAAGCAGTCTGGGAAGATATATCGTAAATGATACAGTCATTGGTTGGACAAGACTCCACATATGTATCTATCACCGTCATTAGGAATATACACACAAACAAAGTATTCAATGTTTTCCCACTTTCCATGTTTCAGAATGGTCTCTTACCCCGCTTGTTTTGCTAATGTTGATACTTTTAATGTCAACTTAGAGGAAATGAAATTGTATCCTCTCCGAATACGTCATCAAAAGCTACTTTATTTGTACGATAATTTTTGGGTATGGAATACACAACTCTTTCCTGAAGTAGTAGTTATTACCTTACACAGAGTACAGCAAGCACACGAAGAAGACTGAACCAGTCAAATCAACGAGTCGAAACTAACAAATTGTGTAACAGGTTGAGTAGTATACGTACCTGTCTGTAAAATATGCTCTTAAACTCAGTCATACATGAAATGGAGCCTGTTTATATCGTTCTTAGTCTTCTTATGAACATACCGCCGGCATTGCTTTGTATATCAGCAACCTTTATAGTAACATGCTTTCCAAGCAACCTTCATAACAAAGATATTATTTTTTAGAAATTGTTCAGAACTTGCATGCATTGTAGATTACTCGTTTAGATACAACGAATATAATTGGCAATCTGAACACATTATTATTATTATTATTATTATTATTATTATTATTATTATTATTATTATTATTATTATTATTATTATTTAAAGCTACTTCTATATTCGTTTTATTCCCAGCTAGTTTAAAGGCAGAACATACGTGCCTGTCATGCATACGTTAAGTACTTTTATCTAAAAGCAAGTAAGCAAGCATGTTAATAATTCATTAAATACTCATCATTGAAGTATATCTGACAAGTCGTTGTTTGTTTGTCAGATTAAACACAATGAAGAATATTCTGAATTCAATTCAAATAAAGAAAATTCGCTAGGAAGTAAATCTCATCAGTACTTCCAATCGTATATTTTTGAAGGAGAAATGATAACTGTAATTGTTACCTTCTAGATAGAACTTTGTTCGTTTTAGTGTGCAGCAGTCGCGAAAAGAAATAAAACAAAACTTTCTAGAAAGAAAATAGTTCAAGTTGCCTTCAGCAACACATAAGAAAAATATTTCCTCCTGAAAAATTTGATATCAAAGTTAATAACAATCTAATAGATTTTCCAACCCGTACAGCAGTCCAGCTTGCAAAATATGTGTCTGCCAATGCCCGCTAATGACTCGTGCATGGTCCTTGAGGGAAATTTATATTATGTATGCATACATGTACTGGCACAGAATGAAAGTTCAGCCTATTCAAACATCTAAGTAAACGCTTGATTATTTAAGAAATACTTCGGTTGTGTCGTAGGCGTGTTAACTTGAATGTTGCAATGGAAACAGGGTGTTGAGAAATATCACCGAATATGATAAGTAATCATTATTGTCTTATGAGCGAACCTAAAACTATTATTATATTCCTTGCAAATATCAGATTTCGAACTGTTCCATATATATATATATATATATATATATATATATATATATATATATATATATATATATATATATATATATATATATATATATATATATATATATATATATATATATATATTGGTTTGTTCCCTTTTTCCCTGCAAATGAAACGTTTTCTTTTAAATAGCTGTCCTTGTGCTTATATGAAAAAGTACCAACACAGGCACACTGGCACACAAACATACAGTGTAGGATCATTGGGCTTTCTCAATACTTGAAATAATAACAAATCGACGTTCAATAATTTGTTTTCCATGACCTGTGGGGAAACTATTCATTTAGATATAATTTCTGTTTTGCAAAAGAAATTAGTAAGCCGCAATGAAAAATATGCTAATCTCAACTCTTTGTTTTAGGACACAATTACATGAAACGAATTTGGCTGATGTTTATTGTCCATTCAGATGTTCATTCACTGCAGTAGTCAATTTTAAAATATAGTCACATTATAATGGTATGTATTTTTATAATTATTCTAACTTAATCATATTGCATTAGATAATTTTCCCCATATAGTTCATTCCAGCTTCAGATTTAGTTTGCTATTTAATTTTATGTCAGTAAGGTATGAATGTCTGATGACATACTTCTAGCTCATCTTGGCCTGCATAATTTCTTTTTTTTATTCAAACAATGATTTGGGGTAGGTACTTTAGCAAAAGATTTTTAAACGTTTCTTGGTCTCAAAAGTGCACGTCGGTGAAACGTACAGATTAAAAAATAAAAAATATATACGGTATATATAAATGACACGTATATTACACTCTCGCGCGAGGAACATCTAAGTAAGGTTTTTTACCACATATATAAGCAACACAAACACACGCGGGATGCTGTTACCTATAACAGCGCGGAAGCCACATGGGATATACTTACTCGTTGCACTTACAATTCTTATGGGTAATTCATTTCATTAATTATGCATGTAGTTCATATTGATTTCAAAGGAATACACCATCTAATAGGTGGATCAAACATACAATATATGTAATACAACAACAGCAACAACACAACAACACTAACCACTTATTAGTAGTCTCCCTATTTCACTCTTTATCTCTCTTTCTGTATATCTTTCTCTTGGATGAAGGAATGACGCACTATATATATATATATATATATATATATATATATATATATATATATATATATATATATATATATATATATATATATATTCATAAAAATGTAAAGAATACCTAAGGAAATAATTTAAAACTTTGATTTAATCATCAATTTCTATTCAATAAATTTAATTATCAATTGATATGCAATCAATTTAATCATAAATAATTGATTTTCAATCATGGTAATCAGCAATTGTTATTCAATCAATTTAATCATCGTTATTCAATCAATTTAATCATCAACTACTATTCAATCAACAAAACAGTCTCTGAGTGTGAATTCTGTCTTCCTTGCGTGTTTTGGTAAAGATATAGAAATGAATATGATTACGTATTTATTTGCAAATGCTGTATAGAACAGCGTATCAAATCTGTCTTAAATCTAAATCATCTTACTATTTAACCGACATTATATATTTTGCTCCAAGAAAGTTTCGACTTTATTGTCACTGATAATATCTGCTTATTTATCTTATTCCAGCTACGTAATTAGCACTCGGAGCGTCCTATATAAGTAAAGTTTCCAAAATTGGATTTCCCCACCCACTCAAAAACTTAATGCCGTCTTAATAAAGCTGTGGGTGTCGTATGTATCTCATAGGATCCTTAAATTAATTAATTTCATATTCTGTTCAAGTCATATATATATATATATATATATATATATATATATATATATATATATATATATATATATATATATATATATATATAACATATTTTACCCGATTAAATTTTATTGTAACATAAGCACGAATAATCAAACCAACTATTATAAAATTTAAAAGTAATGTTTTTAAGGAAACAAAAAGTTACCTTGGAGATAGAAAGCACACATACATATACAAAGTACGACATTCCTTACTTGCTATTTATTTTGGTTGTGCATTGTACCTGGTGTATTGATTCTAACACCTTATAGAAGATAAAAAAATTAATCATTCAAGTTTTTCGCTCAGATTAGTTATTACAAAATCGGTATAAAATATGAAACATTATATGTATGTAATTGGAGCTTCATCGAAAGTTCCTTAATTGCATTTTGTTAGTCTACCGCATGAAATTGGTTGTTTAATACCGACGAATCGGACAACTGATGACTATTATTTATTGCTGATACAATTGGAATAAAGTGCATTGCGAAGAGACTCATGATGGTAACTCACCTAGGCTGATCCAACTGTTTCATTACTTATCTGTATTCCCATGTCTTCCTTTCTTGCAAATTGGATGATGAAAGTTACAGTGAAAAAGATTTTAGGGTTATCTTATGTAGTTATCGACTTTTTATTATCCCTAAATAACATTGATAGTTAACTTTTGTCAACGACTGTAAAGCTTGTTAAGTTAATATTCTTTGTTTTGCAATGTGGTATCTCCACAATCACGTAACATTAGTCAATAGAACAATGACATTGCTAAAGACACCTCATGTATAAACTATTCAGCACGCAAAACGCGTGTTAAATAGAAAGAGTTTGTTGACCAACACGTTTTTAAAAACAATATTTAAAAAGTGACTAAAGGAGTTAAATAATTGATCACTAAATGTTTAACGAATTTAAATATATGAGATCATCCTTAATGTGTCCCCATTGTCCTTGTTCCGCACTATTAGACAGTGAATTTGCTGCATTAATGTTGTTCCCATGATGCATCCTGCAGGGCAAACAACTCTTACTAACAAATGTTGAAGTTAATAATCCTTCATTGTGATATTTCATTTTCTGGGTTGACCCTTAAAATACACATGCTAAATCAAAGAAATACACCTTAGAAGCGTTATAGGAACTCAAATGGATCTCTGGAGAATTTTTGCAATTTGCGGCATGATTTCACTGTAAAACGCATGGTATGATCATAAAATAGATTCCTTATTCATCACGTCTATGCAGGATAAATGTATGCTTTTAATCAAGATAGTGTAACCGTAGTTTCATTAATTTAAACAGCAGTGTACACGAGAATAATCTACTTTTATCATTTCATCAACCCTTACGGATAAATGTATTCACAGTACGAAATGCTAGTAAATCGGCGGATACATAGAAAACTGGACTTTTAAAACCAAAATACTAATAATGTGCTTCACAAAGATTGATCTCATTTACAAGTTATTATCGAGCACTTAGTACTTACCTGGTACCTAATTGCCCTAGCGTACTCTAATGAATTGAGTGATTGGAATTTAGAATAAAAACAAGTAATATAGAACAATTTATTATAGAGATCTCTATGCGTCCGTTTCTGTGTGATGTGTGTGTATGTGTGTGTTCACATAATTATGATTTCCAAGTTTTTGCATAAATATGTCATTTGTGTCGACCATTGACAGAATATAACACTGTTGCCATTTATGGTCGTCTAGTCATAAGTGACATATTTTTAGAACACATTTACAGTAGATCAAAAATTAGCTACAGAAAGAAAATATAACCACTGTTTCCCTTCATCCACCCTTCATGCGCAATCGTATGCAGTAATACATTTTACAGATTGTGGATTTCCTAGGAAAATCAAGAATGGGTACATTTCATCATTGTGCAATAATACAATGCAAAGTGTTTTGTATACCACTGTAACCATGGCTACCTTCAATCTCAAAACTATTTTGATGTGCTAGTAACAGAAAACACAAATTAAATGCAAAGTACAAAGGGTTTTGTAAGGTCACCAACATGAACTATATTTTCAAATATACTATCTTAAAAAAAGTTTTGTTACGCATATTATTTATGTCTCGTATTGTGAGGGTTGCAACATCAAATTAATTTGCAAAAAAGAGAAACAACGCCGTGTGTTTTGAATACCAATGCAATCCTGACAACTTCAAAATGGCCAGTTCTGATTATGTCGTTCTAAGTAGATACACGAACAGACTTCTTTTAGCACAAAAAGACATTTGTTAAGGTAATAGAAGCTGTGTGACTCTAAGATGTTACAATCGGCTACGAATCCCTCTTTGACTGAGACAGTGATTATGACTTTCTTACAAATAACTAATCATATAAACGAAGCTAAAACGGTGTTTCAATTACACGCGCACAGAGGACTCGAGAAATTTCGCAATGCATTTGGACATTAGTAAAGCCAGACCAAGGATCAGCCAATCGTTTTCATAGCTATTCCTGAATGTTTACCATCATACACAGCTCGTGCTTACATGATTCACCTTTACGATTTAAGCAAACACGTTGTTTCTAACAACATATAAGATCAATGCTAACCTTAGTAATATTAATAATTATATTTTATGAAATAAAAATGAAATAAAAAGGTTTATAGAGAATTCATTACTTAACATACAAATACTTCTGCTACAGGGTCATAACAATATCAAGGAGCGATAACAACCAGAAACACATTTAAAAGCGGACAAAAACAAACTTAAATTTGTGTGAGTTTTAAGGACAATACAGAAACATATAGTATGACTTTATATTAATACAAATTTATTGTAAATATAGTCTTTATCAAGTCTAAAATACACAAGAAACATTTTAGTTAACCAGACATTACACAAAACAATTGCTCCTCATTTAAAATCTGAAAAGTCAAGTCTCAGTACATGTGATTGTGATCGTAGAAGTATGCCCACATTCGCCTCATCCCCATCTTTTTGAAATGAACAGAACAACTTGGGAATAGAGGAAATCCATTGAACTTTTCATCTATGTCGTTTAAGCCTGGAATGTACCAATCTGTCCATAGACCGCTAAACCATTCTATTTTGTAAGCCACTATTCTCCTACCTAGAATAACCTGGTCAACGTTCAGGTCCAAACCTGCTGGCCATCGACAGTCGTATGTAGGTACCTCGAAGGAAACTTCCACACAATTAGCCTCGGTTGAAATGTATGTAATGCAGTCCGGGGTTGGGCAAAACCCTGTAGCCTCTATTGAAGTCTTGCACATCATGATAATAAAAGCAATCAGGGTACTATACGTTCCCATTGTAATAATGTTATAGAAGTACTCAAACTGACAATTTTGACTGTTGGATAAGTATGACTAAACTTCAGTCCAAACGAACACAAGTTTATATTCTGCGTAATATCTCTCGTAAATAGATGTCCCTGTTCTTCATTTGTCGGTCTGCATTATATTTCTGGGTTTGACAAAACAACACTATCCTGAAATAATCTCCATGAACATAAATGCATACAGCAAGCCCGTCCCTCAAAGAACTAGCGAAATCCAGTTTAAATCACACACAGCTAGTTATTAATAAACAGAATCAATTATGTATGGAATTGAACAATTAATTTTCATAGACAATGTACAGTGTTTACCCTTTGATTATCACCGCCTATTAATTGTTTTCCTGTCAGTTTTAAAGTCAAATGTTTTGAGGGAGTTACATGAGGTAGATATTTATTCGTCATGAATTGTTAAGGCTATACTTGTATATACTCTTGTCTGTATACAAATTGTCAAGGCTATATTTGTATATACTCTTGTCTGTATACAAATTGTTAAGGCTATAATTGTTGTATATACTCTTGTCTGTATACAAATTGTCAAGGCTATACTTGTTATATATACTCTTGTCTGTATAAAAATTGTTCAAGCTATACTTGTTGTATATACTCTTGTCTGCATGCAAATTGTTCAGGCTATATTTGTTGTATATACTCTTGTCTGTATACAAACTAATAATGTCTAGTAAATTCAACTCGTTTTAAAATCATAATCATATATCTGTATTCGATTAATTTTGCAGCTCTTACTTAGATATCAAATCTTTAGGAATAATTTTCAAGACAAGCGCTTCTGACAAATGTACTGTGCAGAGAAACTGACATAAATAAAATTTTCTAGGGCTGGTAATATACAAGTAGGTGTCATCCAAGCTACACATTTCGCTACCTTAAATCAGAACTACTGTAAAGTGCTTGTCCTGAGTATATGGTAGTATATGAACTGAAAATATATGTGTGGAGAATGAATACTATCATATAGGGTAGACATTTTGTAATTGTCCACTTTCGGAGATTCTAGCACAGGCCTAGAAATTACGACAGCATTCGCCTTGCCAGCATACACCAAACAACGTTTCCCCTATACCAAAAACATGTATAGGATACTTTGAAACAAAGCTTTGGAATAAACATAGCAGACCCATACAAACGATTCACTTGCCTGCATTATTTTGGTATATTTGTATCTACTACATATAGTGTGTGTATGTGTGTGTGTTTGTGTGTATGTGAGTGCCACCAAAGTGTAATTGTGACGCTTACGTCCATAACTTACAACGACACCTGGAAAGATCACTTGGAAATAAGTCGAAAATTATTAGATAAACTCGGTAATGAAAATCTGACACTTAATTTAGAGCATCGTTTAATTCTTTTGAAACTTCTATGCTGTACCTGACTTTTAAAAGGTTGTTTGCTAGCTACACGTGAAAATACATGACATTTTCAAGAATTTGATGAAGATTTCCATTCGATATTACCATTTGTCCAGGCCATTTTTTTGTGTCGTAAGTCAGCTGATAGTCTAAATATGATGACAAAGCATTCATTCCTATTTAAAATGAGTCTTTGAGGAATTACCTTTATCTGTGTTAGGATAAAATTTAGAAGAATTATTTTTTAAATTATTCAATGAAATAAAACATATATCGTACATCAGAACTATTAATACATCGGCACATTTAAGACTATTGATACATCAGATAATCCAAGATTAAGAACACCACTGGAGTTTTCTCGAAAAGCTATACTTGTTTCCTTATGATGGTCGTTTTAGAATTATTTGGGATTTAAATCACAATAATGTACATTTCTTTAAAATTATGACAGTTTTCTAGGGCAGCAGGGGCAATAAATTTTTGTTGTAGTTTACTTTTGATTTTATTGTTACTAAATTGAATACCATAGAATGGAAACAGTAACAATAATTATGGAGGCCTTTGGAGGTTTGGTTTTCATGACATTATGTTAGCGCTAAACGTATATAAGTAGAGATTGAAAATAGTTTTCACTTTCTATTAATTCGAATAAACTGATTTCCTATTATTATTTAAGCATAATGAATGTTACTATCTATTCAAGACAATCAAAAGTGTAATGCAACATTTATTGTGTTCAGATGTTCAAAAGTAAGCAGAAAAATCTGTGAAACATGTATTCTTCAAATTACTTTCTTTGTCTGCTCATATAAAATTCATTTGTTCAATCGATAGCACCAAACCAAATCTATAATTCCATTGTCAGCGCTTATTCTTTTAAATGCGTGTTACGTATAATCAGTGAAATTGGCAATAATCGGGTAGCCTGACAAATTAATCTGTGAGATTGGCAATAATCTGGTAGCCTGACAAATGAATCTGTGAGATTGACAAAAATCTAGAAGCCTGAAGAATGAATTTGTGATACTGGCAATAATCTAGAAGCTTGACAATTTAATCTGCGAGATTAGCAATAATATGGTAGCCTGAGAAAATGAATATGTGAGATTGGCAATAATCTGGTAGCCTGACAATTGATTTAGGTGAGACTGTCAATGACCTTGTAGCCTAAGAAATATATCTGTGAAATCAGCAAAAATATGGTAGCCTGACAAATGCATCTGTGAGACTAGCAAAAATCATTTAGCCTGACAGATAAATCTATAAGATGGACAATAATCTGGTAGTGAAACAAATTAATATGTGAGATTGGTAATAATATGGTACCTAAGAAATGAATCTGTAAGACTGGCAATAATCTGGTAGCCTGACACGCATAATCTGTGCGATTTGCAATAATCTTGTAGCCTGACATCTATAATCTGAGAGATTGGAAATGATGTGGTAGCCTGACAAGTGAATCTCTGAGACTGGCAATAATCTGATAGCCTGACACATATAATCCGTGAGATTGGCAATACAAGATATAGAGAGAGCTAGATAAAGAAATAAGTAAGATAGAATTTTCTTGTGATAGTTCATAGTGTTGATATTTTTTGATACTCCAGTGTGCGCAAATCAAAACGAGGACGAATGCTGGCTGATATGCAATGCAGATACCTGGGACGAGTGCAGAATTCCGAACAGAACGTTAACAACATAATATAACAGCTCAATACAGATCATATAAACGACATATCATCCTCAGAACCTCGTTTATACAATTATCGATACGTGCATTAGTTTTAACCATGGATGCCCACATTTTCCAGCAGTTGCAAAAATTCTAAACCTTCCCGTCT
The DNA here is from genome assembly GCA_016746295.1 of Potamilus streckersoni. NCBI lineage: Eukaryota > Metazoa > Mollusca > Bivalvia > Unionida > Unionidae > Potamilus > Potamilus streckersoni. The sequence goes on from JAEAOA010001128.1 coordinate 316,969, forward strand.
TATTGCGAGATACAAATCATACCCAACGAATACCCTCCCACATATCAAGAGGTAGTTAAAGACGCATCTAGATTCAGTCTATATATTTTAATTGCTGTGTTATATCGACAGCAATAGTGAAAGTAAACTAAATATGCTTCTTGTAGAATCATATATGATTCAGCAGATTTGTTTTGTATCATTGGATCTTTGCATAATCTCCTATAAACAATGAGCGGCCCCGAGTGGTCGAGTGGTCTAAAGCGCTGTCCGTTACGGATCACTGCCATCTCTCTTCTGTCTGCGTGGGTTCGAGTCTAGGATTCGGCGAATGTGGATATGTGAGAAAGCTTGCCAGTAGCTTCTCGTGGGTCGGTGGTTCTTTCCGGTGATTTACCGGTTTCTTCCTCCACCATTAATACTGGCCGCCATGAATAGCCTATCGTGTGCTGAAAAATGGCGTTAAGCCCAACCAACAAAAAAAAACTATAAACAAGGAAAGAAACAACAATTACATTCTAGCTTAAGTCTATGTAAGTAATTATATATATATATATATATATATATATATATATATATATATATATATATATATATATATATATATATATATCTAATCAGTAAATATTGCTAGTATATTTCCATATCATTAACCTTGATTTTTCCGCAATACATAATCTTTGTTGCTTTCATCAGACTACAGATATTACAATCAATAGAAATGTTTGCTTTCAACTCATTGGACTTTTAATTCAAATTCCCATATTAATTAATAACTGAATTTGCAGTAGGTATAACTTTTTTGATGGTGGTCTCGTGACTGTGAAACGATTAGGTTTCGAAAAGTATTTGTAAATTAAGGTTTGAATTTTGATTCTCAATGAAATATAATTTTAGTTCCAAGATCTGAAACTGTTAATTTTAATTGGCTGGCGTGCTTATCCCATGTCTTTAAAGACTTATCGTTAAATCATTTAATTTGATTCAGATATTTAGTGCTAACAATACTTAAAAGTATTTTTAAGGTTTATTTTAGGATAAATAAATTACATCAGCCAAATGTAGTATCTTCTTATAATCGCGTAGAGAACAAGTTTTCTTTATTCCTACAGTGATAATACAGTCACATATATGCATATAAACACCTTTTTGTGTGGTAATTGGCCTGTACGCCGAATCTACACGAAACAACGTATCTACCTTGGAAGTTTCAGTCGTCTCATTACTGTCATCTACCAAAACGATAAAAATCTAACATTTTTCATTTTATTAATACCCTGTCACATGTTATTATATGATGTTCGTCCATACGTATATCCGTTATCAATTTCACTAAAATAATTAAAATTTGTCCACATCTATAATAACCAGCCTTGCTGGACTTTTTGCGCTTGATGTAAGAAAAAATTGCATCGGTCCATGTGTTAAAAGATCTACGTCACTGTTACTTAAGGAAGCAAACGTTTTCCGTATAATAGCATTGGTTTCTGTACAAATCTCAAATACACATTGTTTGCGTCTAGCAATTATGGCCAGAAAAAGACTATCGATATTAGATCAAACGTCCAATAGTCAGGCTGACTGTAACTGAAAGAAGCAAACTTATTTCCCCTTAATCATCTTAAGGCAAAAATATAACTCTGACGTCAACATTTCAAAGGTTAAGATAAATGTGACTTAAAGAGAAACAATGATTGAAGTTGAACCATATCAGTTCTCGACTCTGTACCTTTACCAAATTAGTGAATATTTTACATGTTGGGTTAGTATAAAAGGTCTATTAATTTTGGAGTCTAAAAGTCCAAGGCCCATGTCAATTGAGGCAGAAATGGTCTATTAAATTTAAAGGACCATGTCAATTGAGGCAGAAAAGAATAAAATTTGTATCTGCATAATAACATTCGAGTCAGACAGATCAGATTGGCTAAAGTTTCTGGAGTCAAAGGTCAAATATCAAGGTGATTATGCCTTAAAGCAATATATAAATATTGTTCTAGCGCAAGTTCCTTGAACAAAATTTTGCTGATTAGTTGCATTAGGCAATAATGAAACATATATAATTGGGTCTAAATGTCAGAGGTTGCGTAATGTTAAGCTAATAATCTGCACACTGTTTAGTGTTAAGTCTTACATATAGTGCTATTAAACAAATGGCGGGTATATACAGTTGGTTATTCAATGAACTTTTCCTACACATTCTTTAGAAAAAATTTAACAAATACATCGAAACAGAAACCGAAAAGCTCATATTGCATATTTGTCCAAGAGTTAATTAGTTAGGTAAAATTTATTATTAATAATTAAGCCTTAAGCACCTTCATAGATAAAAGATTTATACTCTACTATATCAACAATTTATTTCATCTGCAAAGTTTCGTTAAAATCTTTCATGCAGACTGGAAGCAGTCTCTGTAAAGCGACATTCCTTCACTAAGCACAGTATTTTTAGACATATTTTTTTCCGACAGAAATTAAGCAGATTTAAACATTATTGTACACTTACAGAAACCACGTATTTAGCCCACATAGTTTCAGTAATATCATAAAACAAAACCCAATGTCTAGAAGCGACAACAACGTTATTCAAACCTCCTTGATTCTCAAAATGTGCCATTTTAAACACTTCATCTATAAGGAATATGTTCCAAAGATTCTTTTAGGCACCAGCCTCAATAACATTCTTCAAACTATTCTCAAAAAACTGATCTTTACACATGTCTCAAATTTACCAAAAATAAAAATCAAGCAAAGCAAAACGCTAAATATTTCTTGTGCTTCTTTGAAATACCGTTCATTTTGGCCTACATAACTGAAGAAAAATCCATTCAGGCCACTTACTAGGAGTAGCAATGGTCATCTTGAAGCTGCTACGTTCTATTTTAAAAGATTCTTAGGTGTAAAGTATACACAAAACTGATGAAACTATTTTTGCTTCTATATTTCCTATATATTCATATATAAAAATAGAATATTTCCCTTCATAACATACGAAGATTGATTGAGTGAGGCTATAGAGGTTTTACTAGATGCAAGAAAAGTGAGATTTCTGTGAGATTGAACAATAACGCTGAGGTTACTTTCAGGGACGGAAATTATTTTTGACCAAAAACCTTTACCTGGCAATACGTGTCAATAGGGACTTGCACAACTGCAAAAGGTTGCATTTTTTGCTTAATCTTGAATAGTCTATCATTTATATCATTTTGACACACTTTGCTTTTTCATTGGTCAAACGTCAAAATTAATATAATATATATCCGGAGAAACGTTGGTGCTTTTAAGACTTTATGACTCACCTTATATTGTGTAGCTAGATTTTAGTAAAACTTTCTGTAACAAGGTTTTAAAGGTGTTACAGTGGAGATATCAATATTCTATTTAAGGATTTGAAGCAGTTAATAGTGGTATGACTGCTGAAGCTTTGCTACCAAGACTCAGTTTACGAATGCAGAAACGCGATTATCATTATCTAATCCTAAAACATAAAACCGTTTCCTGTCTAATTTCATCTCGCCCATTCCTGCAATAATCCTTCCATGGAAATATCAAAAGAAGATTTTGTTTCGTCCATTTCTGAAAACAAATAATTACAATTTCGTCACATCGTCTTGTTGGCTTTTCTTTAGCATGTAGCTTCATGTTTATTTTTTCGTAAATAGAATATACGGTATCATATTGAAGCAAACCATTTATGCTTAATTGCAAACATTACAGGTTTGTGCAAGGAATAAATCATAATTATACTAGTGATTTATATTTCTTGTGTCAAATGATAAATGAAGGAAAAGAGATTATAGAGAAATGGTGTTAAAGAATGAAAACGTAACGCCGAAACAAACAAAATACTATCAAATTTATCTTAAATTATGTTTACAATTTGATGACATCTCCATCTTTCAGAATGATGGTTTTAGATTAAGCTGCCTCCCCATTCTACGTTTATGAATACATGCAGATACCAGCTAATTTTCACATGAGAGTGTTTCAAGAATAATCGTTGGATTTATGAAGGAACTGCATGCAGATAATACAACGCAAGCTAAAATATCCTGTATGATGGTTTTCTCACATATTATAGACTAACAATTGCTTTTGAAAACTTGTTACGAAAACAGCATTTTAGCACAATCCTCATAGACCTTTTGTTTAGTTTAACATGTTATGATTTTGAAGTTTTCTAAAGAACTCCTACATGTATTTCTAAACGTCATGTATATTTGTCATGCGTGCTTGGTTCATAATAAATCTAGTTTACATTGTTTCAGATCCGTCCTTTATCTATTTTTATATAATTTGTCATGTCAAAGACTTTACCAATCGCTGACATTATTCTTATGAAGCTTGCTGGAGAGCAGATTCCAAATTTCCAGTATACCCCTCATAACCTCCAATACGGGTCCATAAGATCTTTAATGCGTCAGATATGACTGATGCTAATCTCGTTTTGAGATAGTAAACTTACATGCAAGGGATGTCACTAAAACCATCCATGAGAAAATATTTTCTTAGATTGCAGATTAGTGTACGCTTCACTATTATTGCAGGCAATTGTGAAGATCATTCTTGTTAATGAATAGTATATAATCTTTAGGATTACAAGTAGTAAACATATTTTTATATCAAACCTTCGTCAAATACACTTGGGCCGCGGTTTTCTACCATATACAAAACTCTTCCTTATTTCAATGTTAATTAAATGCCAGAACAAGTCCTTTGCATGAAAATCCAAAGAACTAGTCATATCCAGTTCAAAATCACATACATCTAGTATGTGATTTCAACAGAATCAACCATGCATAAAAATGAACAGGAAATTTTCATATTGTTTACCTCTGGATTATTAGCGCCGGGTATTCGCTTACCTGTCAGTGTTAAAGTAAAATGTTTTTAAGGACTTGCACGAGGAAGATACTTTTTCGTCATAAATTGTTCAGGCTATACTTATTTTATATGCCCGATTGTATACTGATGAACAGGGACTAGCTAACTCAACTCGTTTAAAATCATAATCATGTATTAGTTTTATTTTGCAGCTTTTCTTAGATATTACGTCTTTATGAACATTTTTCAAAACAAACGCTCCACACAAATGCGTTGTGTAGAGTACCGAACAGGAATAAAACATCCCAAGGCTAATGATAATTATTAGTTTTATATATATATATATATATATATATATATATATATATATATATATATATATATATATATATATATATATATATATACACACACACACTTATGTGACATGCAATATATAAATGTCGATACCTTAACTTAGACAGATTATAAAGTGCTTTTTGAACTATATGAACTGAAAATATATGTCGATAATAAACATGATCATATAGGGTAGAATATTTTTAATTCACCACTTACTGAGATTCGAAAAAGGGTCTCAATGTTACGAAAGCCATCGCCTTGCCAGTATGCACCAACCCACATTTACCCTAGACTAAGTAAACTCATATAGGATAGGTTGAAAATATGCCGTGGAATAAACATGGCAGACCCATAAAAACAAGTCACGCGTTTATTACTTTGGCATATTCTTATCTACTACATAGAGCGTCTGTGTGTGTGTCTGTGTGTGACTCCTGAATTGCTACAATGGAATGAATTACTGAACTTTAAAATTAAACATTGAATTATGACTTAAAATATATTTGAATATGATGTCAAAGCCCTGTGTGTCGTGTCTCTGCTATATTGATACCATCTAGGGCAAACTTGTTGACCATAAGGAATTTAGACAGTATTCAAATAATACACATAATATCAACAAGTCTATCCAAACGAGAAGCACTATCCACCTCAAGTGGTTTTACACTATGAATACAGCAGAGATTGCATGAATGAAGAACAATGAATATTGAAAGGAGAGATAAGAAAATGCACCACTCTCAGCATTATATGGTGAATACAAGATAATATTACTGGCGGCATTTAATAGTGAATTTATACATAATGAATTTACATCGAATGCACACACACACACACACAAACACACACACACACACACACACACATATATATATATATATATATATATATATATATATATATATATATATATATATATATATATATATATATATATATATATATATATATATACAGAGACGAATCAAACATTAAATTCAACGATTCATTATTTTGTCTTTAGAGTACAGAAAGAAAATGTAAAAGCATGATCTTATGGTATTGCGAATTAAATCTCAAATAATTATATAATTACATGCACAAATACTAATAATTATAGTACTGAATAACTTTAATGGAAATCCAAATCAAATCCAACGCTGGAAGTGTTGATGTGCTTGCGGTGACCGGTGTAGTTGTGATGTGCCAAAAGTCTTTACCTCACAATAACACAATCCAACGATATATCCTTACTTGAAATTTCACAATAAATTCAAGAATGTTATTTTTATAGGCACATTACACATCCAGTGAATAAATAATTTGAATAAGTAAAATTGCAGTCCAACGGGACGCACCAATAAAACAATTTATGTTTTCAGATCTTAAAACGAGAATTAATAATTTCTAGAAAAACAAGATTATATTGTCATCTACGTGTTCTTGGTCACAATTAGTATTTTCTATTTTAAAAGATATTAACTAATAGAAAATAAGATCGCCTAGAAAGGGCACATTATTTACAAACTAAACCTTTAGTCATACTTAGAATTTTACATGTAGTAAACAAAATACAATTGACGCAGACGAAACTAATATTAAACACATAATTATAATAACCTATTTCATATGTAATGGTTGCTCAGAAAATTGTTTTAAAATATCAAATATTCAAGTCAAGTAGAAAATACACTTCCATTTGGACAATATCGAGTTCAAGATGCATCCAATTTTCCAGAGCATGGTATGGTTGCGAAACGTTTTAGATGGACTCCATGATGATGGAACAAGGTTTCATGTCAAATTTGTAAAAGAACTAAAGAACATAGATGAAGCTGTATTCCAAGTAGTCAATTTCCTTGAAACAAGAAAGCGCCCACCTGGCCAAATGGGCATCATGACTATAAGTCAAAGAGACTAACCATAGTTGTTGAGTGTACGGAGTCCAATTAAAGCAACGATAGAACCTACACAACAAACGAAGAAGTTACAAAGATTTGAAATTTAATACTGTGGAGAAGAAAATATCTGCCGGATTAGGAAAACTATGGTAAAGGGCAAACAGAAGAAAACATATACAGTAATCAAGATTCCAAAGTGGGTGGATTGTCAGAACTTTACAAGAAAATTACCGAACTGATGAAAAAAGTTGAAAAGTTAAAGAAAGAAAGACTGACAGGAAAGGGGAGGATTTTCAATAATATACGATCCAGATATGGAAAGATAAGCAGGCAACCAAGAAATGTAGAAGGAGTGCAATGATTGATTTGTAATCAACTTGGTCACTTTTCAAAGGAGTGCCCATCAAATCTAAATAATAGATGTCAAAATAAAACAGTTATGGGTTAGAATGTAGTATACAGCAAAGAACAAGGAAACGTGTCACCACAAATGACCACCATGAAAGTGGCCAGTACCACAATCAGTACAAATCAACACCTATAAGCAAGGAATAATCCTTTAAACTAGAGGAGTAGCCTCTAGTGGCCATGAGACGACCCAAACTAGTTTCAACATTGGGTAATCAGGAAATTTTCAAGAAAACAATTAGAGAAATGAAGCAATAATTCTGTGACGACGAATTCCGATAAGCAATGGGGTTAACATTGAGGGACATATTGAAAAAGTCAATTTCATTTTCACTGCAGACACAGGCACAACACATACGATTATCAGAGAAAGAATTTGTAAACGTATATACTCAGGGAAGCGCCCCAGATTGTGCAAATTAGTATGTTTAGCAGGTGATGGGGAAAATCCTTTGAACGAATATGGAAAAGGAATGTTCAGAATTGACATAGGTTGTCTCAAGTTGAAAAAACAAATCATATTTGCAGAAATAGACAATGATGGGTTATTAGGAATTCACATCCTCCAGCTCGATGAGAGTGGACCGGTAGATATACTCCTTAGCAAAGAATTATTAAGAGTATACTCATAGTAGAAATCCCATGCATATAAGTAGGCCTTAAAGACAAAGTGCGAAAAGTTAGAATTGCAGACCATTATTTGATACCAGGAAATTGTGAAGAAAGTATTGATGTCTATGCAGAACGCCATGAAGCAAAATACTCCAGTCGACCATATGAAATGATTTTTGAACCTAGCATGAATTTTGAAAAAGCGTATCCGCTTATTATGGCAGCAACAGTAGTTGATATCAACAATGGGATCACGCAGAAGGTAAGTAGGCTTGCAGAAACATTTCAAATATAGAAGTCCTAGTGGACTAGGAGTGCCAAGAATATATTAGAAATTGTAAAGTTATCAGAAGGGTAGAATATGGAGAGTAAGCAAATTTAACAAGTAGATCTCAGATTGGACCAGAACAGGTAGTCCCACAAGAATCTGAAGTGCCAGAGCATTTAAAGGAGTTAGATAACAGTGCAAGTGAACAACGAACAGAGCAAGAAAGGATTGTAGTTGCTAAAATGCTGATAAAATATCAGAACACTTTTTCAAAAGATGAAACAGACTTGGGACAGACAACACTTGGTGAGCATGTTATTAATACTGGGAATGAGACCCCTACTCAATAACCCCCTTGAAGTGTACATTAGCCTTTACTACAGAAGAGCAACACATCATCAAGTAAATGGAAGAACAGAAGATCATTAGAAAATCAATATCACCATGACCTTCTCAACCTGTGCTAGTTAGAAAGAAGAATGTAAAAATTAGACCTTGTGTGGATTATCGACGGTTGAATGCTGTACCAAAGCCTGATGCATTTCCTATACCACGTACACAAGATTGTCTTGATGGGAGCGACTTTATATTCAACTTTTGATCTCAAATCTGAGTACCATCAGATACCAGTGAAGAAGGAATACATACCCGAAACAGCTTTTGTTACAAAATATGGGCCGTATGAATTCATTGCAATGCCAATGGGGACGATTAACGCAGGGGCTACATTCAAGAGAAGTATGAAAATTGCACTTCAAGGATTACAGTTTTATACATATATAATCTATTTAGATGATATTATATTGTTTGGATCTAACATTGAAGAACATATATCAAGAGTTAAAATGGTGTTAAATCGACGGCAGATTGCTGGATTGAAACTGAAACCAGAACAGTGCTGATTGTTGAGTGACGAGGTTACCTTTTTTGGGCACGTGATCTCGAGAGAGGGAGTACAACCGAATTCAGACAATAGAATTATCAGCACCCACATATGTTATTACAGACGATTGGTTAAGTATTGTGTAGACTTAGTGAAACCACTAACTGAGTTAACAAAGAAGGGTAAATAATATAAGTGGCATGCAAAATGCCAACAATCGTTTGAGAAACTTCGAACAATTCTTACAAGAACCGAGATAATGGGATACCCACTACCAGGTGGAGAATTTTGTGTTGGATACAGATGCCAGTAATATGGGCATTATAGCCGTCTTGAGCCAATGCAAAGTGACAGAGAGAGGGTACTTTCATATGGAAGTCAAACAACAAAGCCGAAAGAAATTCTTGTCTGACATATAAAGAATAGCTAATTGTAATATATTTTGTACAATATTACAGGTAGTATTTACTTGGTAGATAGTTTATAGTCACGACTGATTTCAAGCACTAGTTTGGATGTTTAGTTTCAATGAACCAAAAGGGAGAAGAGCAAGATGATTTGAAATTTTATCAGCATACGATTTCACTGTAGAATACAGACCAGGAAGGAAACATGGAAATGCAGATGCAATGTCAAGATGCTTACGCTCATGGGATTGCAAATGTACAGAATTGGACATGATGGAACCTTTGAAGTGTGGACCTTGCAATAAGTGTTAATGGAGAACAACGGATCTGTTAAGCTCAGTGAAATGGGGAGTGAATTTGTCAGAAAACAGATATGAAGAAAATGGAGTTATTAACCGATATCGTGAGATTGTTTCCAAACATTTGAGTCCGTGGACCGAGCACAAGGTTGCACAGGTGGTGGGGCTAGATCTTCACCAGAGAAAGGCAGGTTCAAGTATTGAGTCACCAGGAGAGATAACTCAGACTAATGTCCAAACTGTAGAAAATAGAGTGGGTAGGGAGTTTGAGGGCCTGGTAGTTCAAGACGTTGAACCAAATACCTCTGGGCCTGAGGCAGGCTCCAATATGGGAGAGATGTAAATGACTCGGATAGTGACACAATCTTTGACAGGAGTAGAAAGTAAGGAGAATAGAGGTGCAGAAGCTGAAGATATTGTGGTTAAAGGCCGTGATTGGCCGTTTGGCGTTTATATGGAGAGTTGTTATAGGGATCCCTCAGATATAGAAAGCAGTGGACCAAGGAGAGAAACTAATATATACATGCATAGTTGTGACAGGCATGATACAGTATTTTCAGGCATTTGTATTGCTGCAGATATTGTTTGTGTTGGTTTTGAAAGATTATAAGACACATTAAAAGAGTGTCTGGAGCTTAAGAATGTTTCAGTTGATATAAATGGCAAAAATTGTGGAGTAAAAAAAAATGATATCGCATTAGCGGTAGACAAGGCATGAAATTAGACATAAATGAGTGCAGTAAAAGCAAGGATATTGTGGAAATGGTAAATAGTGAAGCTCATTATGCACTTCATAAAGGTTTAGAGCAATTACGAGTTGCGACCAGAGATGTCCGCGAAAGATTGGGAGGGACGAAAACGTTTTCCAATCTAGGCTGACACCCCTGTCATGTCCCATCCATCCCAACTTACAACCCAACACCTGGCCCAGCAGGAAGTTATTGAAGATAATTGCGCGACTCAGTGTTTGCAAGATATGATCGACGAGGATATAATGCTCCAGCTGCTGGCCCAGAAATAATACCAATTAGATGGCACGGATCCAAAAACAGCTACTGCAGCAGACAGTCCAAATGGTACTCATGTGCCTAATTGCAGCCTGGCAGGACAGTGCATTATTAATGCTATTAAACAGACGTCTTATCTAATGATTCAGCATATGGTCACCAACAACAAGGCCCTAAAAGTTATCAACACCTCTCTACAAAAACAAACTGAGAGTATACGTGACCTCACAAAAAATGTACAGAAATTAAAGGTGAGGATTACATATAGTAACCAGACACGAAAACTGTCTCAGACTAGGTCGCAAGACAGAAAAGGAGGGCAACAAAACAAGATAGTGTGAACGTGTAGAAGAAATATAGTCGTATATTCCAACTGTTAGAGTGTCGACAATAAATAAAGAAATAAATGTTACAATAAAAGATACATTTGTGTGTTTCCATTCGTTTTTTTATTAGAGCAAAGTGTTTGCGAGGACGCACAAGAAACAGATGGTAATGTAACATCGTTTATCAGTCTTTACAGTAATTGGCGAACCTTCGCTACAATCAACGACATATAAGACCTCCAGAATTACTCATGACAACAACTGATTTTTGGTTATTCAGCAAGTGTTTTAATAGGACGAAAACTAATTACTGATAACTATATAATGGTTGCTGGATACCAGTTGATTATGGTACCGTGTGTACATTCACGTCTGGCCTACTGACGATTACATAGGAAGCATTTGCTAATTTGGCTTGATAAAGAGATGTTTAATAGACTTGGTCTGTTTGAGGAGACTATATTCGGATACCAGACTTGATATTCAATAGATTTCATCAAACCTTATATAAAATACTCCTCTTTATTTGATCTACCACATGTACCATTCGTAGATCGTAGCCATTTCTATTTCTATTTCACCGAGCATGCGTAAGATATATCTAGCATATTACAGCAGTGCGGAGAGCGAAATGAGTTACCAAATCATGGTTCAGCTAAGAATTTGAATAAAGTTTCAATAAAATATTATTTTTATGATAATTTCAACAAATGCTTCTTTTTATCTGGAAATAATCTTTATTTTTGCATAGATTAATAGTCTCAAGACTAGTTGGGATTTTCCAACAATATTCCACCTTCTCCAACATTCAACACTTCCAATAGTATTCCAACTTTCAACGGTTTTCCAACAAATTTCCAACTATACGGTATGTAAGGCCCGGGAAATTTCAATCAAACGCCAGAGCGCCATAACGCTGGTGTGCAAACAAGGAGACGAGACCATCCAAAGCCCAAATTTGTTGGGTATGTACAGCAGAATGTAACAGCTAGAGTCAATATAGCAAGACATGTGTGTCTACTTTAATTTGTTTTAGTTAATTATAAATTTATTTAGTATTTATTTTGAAATTACTTTTAATGCATTAACAATTTCGTTAGTTAAAGAATTTTAAGATATATATAGTTAATGCTGTAATTTCAGTATTTAACGTAGAATTTAAATTCCTCTGATTTCTCTAATAACAATTTCTTGACTTCTAATATTTAATATAGGATCCATTTTCATGAGTTTGAAATATTTATCTATATGAAATTTGTTTCCTGTTCTTTGATAAGATTTGTATGCAACTCCCAGTTGTATTAGAAGTAAAGAGTTTGTCATAAAGTAAGGGAACATTGCAGTAAGAAAACTTCATTTGGGTGGTCATTGGTGACGTTTTCTCACCACACATCTGCCCGTTCTAATCAATCGTGTGTGGTCATTGAATGAGTCTAACTTTCTCTTCACATATCACACTTTTGCTAATAGTAATTGTGTGTTCATTGAATGGAGTTATCTTCTCTTCACGTACCAAAATTTTACAAGTATACGTTGTGTGATTATTGGATAAAAATAATTATCTTCTCATATCACACATATTAAATTCTATAAATGTATGTGTGATGATTGAATGTATATATTTATCTTCAAATATTACACTTTTTTAGACTGAAACTTTCAATCTGATACCCATCCAACTTCATGCAGTCATCAGTTCGGTTGCCACCAGAAGGGAAACAACTCTTTTCTGTCGAGACAGTCACAGGACAAGTTGTCTCCCTTGATCTACTGCAGTTTAGTTCATTCCAGTTGAATCTTAAGTGATAAAAGTCGTTTTCTGCCTAAGATTGTGTATTATATGAATAAAGACAGCCTTCTCAATAGTACCCTCCCCACTATTCACAGCTAGCAAGTAATAATTATCTGAGTAAGTAATAATTATCTGAGTAGGGGTCAAGTCACACAGATATATCAGTGATTGTAAGTAAAGATAAAGGTCACCGTGTGAGAAGGATACCCGAGTACCAGACCAGATGTTAAAGTTTGCAATTACACCATTGCTGTGTAATGTATCTGTATCTTGAATAATTATGTTTAGTATGCATACGAGAGTCTGACTGTCATGCTTTTAATCAAGTTTAGTGAATAAGGTGTCTAGGGTTGGTGTATTAAAAATAGGTAATAGAGAAATAAAGTATATAGCGGCCAAAAAACCTTTGCGTTACATTTGTTATATTGATATAAAAACACGTGGTGTGGCTACAATTTAAGCAAAACAAGCATAATAGTGATATGATTTAACTGCTGATTGAAACCGTAGAGACAGATGACAGCTGGGAAAGACAAGCGCAATCGGTTACCAGGTTGCATCACCTCATTTATCACTCGTACGGTAGCATCCACAATTCATATACTATTAAAATAGGCATCACGAGTCTTCCTAGAAGGAAAAGGACGATCGGTTCGAGACGGCTATTATTGCGTTAAAGGAAACAATTATTGATATTAACAATGGACATTGACAGGTGTGGTAGCGAACACTACTAGATGCCACTTGGTGTGATTGTGCAGTAAAACCATGAGGGTAAGAAGTCGCGGTGCTGGAGTGTGAGTTTGATTGCATCCCGCCGAAACTAAATCTGGTTAGACGGAAGAGGATATCAGTCAGCTATCACATCACTGTGATGTTGATCTCTATAGTATAGGTGGGAAGTCAATGGTTTTCTATTCTGGGTCAGATAGATGTTTAATGCTCTAGGAATTACGTGGAAACTGTGAGATTGATGAACTGGGCAACTGTATGAAAGAGAGTACAGCTTTCTATATTTGTGGGTCAGAAATGGATACACTTTATTAAAATATTAATATAAAAATATAGAAGATAAAGTTTGCATGAGAATATTAAAATTATCGAACTAAACGAAAGAGAATTGCAATGTAAGAAAAGTATATATATATATATATATATATATATATATATATATATATATATATATATATATATATATATATATATATATATATATATATATATATATATAATAGCAACATAACAAACAACGAAGCATGCTTAAAAATCAAATACAATCTTATCAAAATCGGCATTAAACAACCCTATTTCCAGTTCCAATATAATGCAGCAATATTGCCCAAATAGAAAAGTAATTTTAAAGTAAAATTAAAGTATATATAAATGTAAAAATAGGGAGGCAAATACAAATCACATCTTAACTTTAAAATAGATATAATGGCGGGGGGTTTTAAAATCGCAGATAAGAAGACGTAAATTTGGCCTATGAGAAAAACAAAGGAACAAGAAGGTGGATAATGAGAAATCAACGATGCTCATAGATTTCATTCACAGGCAATTTAGAACAAGTGTTGATGGTGAAATACCAACACAAACGCAAGCAGTGGAATAGTCTGGCCACAGATCGAGGAAACACAGTTATGAGATTCCAATAGGGCTCATAGCTCTTGTAGACTTGCAATGAAAGGCCAGTAGTACAATAATATGGCCATAGCCCGACTAAATCCAATAGTTTAATTCCAAAGATTTGAGAATCGAACAATTAGCCTACAATAAGGTTATCGAGCATGCCATCAACCATCTGGTTCCAATACGTGTCAAACAGGATCAGCTACATTTTCCGCAACTCATTATGCATGATAGTTCAAAGAATGGCCTCCTCGGTTTCTCTTCTTAGAGACGTGTATAGGTAGAAAGATTTGTAACAGATGTAGACTGGTCTTTGGTGACAATAGTAAACACGTTTATCCACATCATTCATTTTCTCCTAATACATAAATACATACAAGTCACTATTGAGTCGGGTTCCATAATCTTTATCGGTCATCCTGGACCAAACCTATTCAATAGCTATGCAATAATAATAATAATAATAATAATAATAATAATAATAATAATAATAATAATAATAATAATAATAATAATAATAATAATAATAATAATAATAATAATAATAATAACTAGCAACGAAAATAACTAAACTTCAACTGCTGTTATCAATTATAAAAAAATCAAGGAAAAAAGATATATACAAATTAAATAAACAAGGTTCTGAGCGAGAGCGAATAAAAATCTCCTGAAAGTAGTATGGAAACTAATTTTCCTTAAACATTGCATTTTTATTTACTTATAATTACTATCAATTAAATGACAAGTGCATTATAAGCAAACGAGTGTGAAACTTTCAACACCTACTCTAATTGGTTTCTTTCTGTCTTTGTTTCTTTCTTTATTTGACAAGCTCGATTACATTGACAATCATAAGAGAACCTTTAAAGAATTAAACAAAAGATGCGAAATATGAATTATATGACAAGTGCATTTTAAGCAAGCGAGTTAGAAATTTATATACCTACTCTCATTGTTTTCTTCTCTGTCTTTGTATTTGTTCTTTATGTGACAGCCTCGATTACATTTACTATGATAAAAACACTTTAAAGAGGTTAAACAAAGGACTCGACATTTGAACCTTTATTCATCTTTGCGTATATTATTATGTAAATGATTTGTCTACTTAATACATTCTAATCTTCACCAATTATTTTAAATAATACAAGTACAAAGTCTATGGGTAAACATTTTCGCACTCCAGATAGAAAAGGTACCATTAGTAAATAGAAAAGCGAATAACGAATTAAAATGTTATTAGTTTGTATTATTCGGCGATGCTAAATACTTTGATGAATATTCATGTTTATAAATATAATGATACTATATCGCATACCAGGATAACAAACGAATAAAACCGTAATCAATTTGTATGATACTATCTTATATGATTGAGTGTCTTTCATCTATTTCAATGTGAAATACCGACAGTCTTTTATTATTTTTTTGTGTAAACTTGACGGTACTATTAAAATTCCAGCTGAGTTTGTGTTACTGTGTGTCTGTGAGTTTTTGTGTGTATGTCTGTGTGTGTAATAAAGTTGCACTACGAAGATATCGGTGAGAACACACGTCAACATCTCGGCGAAATGCGGCGAAAACGAGGACGTCACCATTTTGTAGCGCCAGAAATTGACCGTTACAATTTACATTTGTTTGCATTATGCCATATACAAAAATATTGCGCCTGATCTTTTGCGTATCTAGTTTTCACTTAGATTTGAGTAATGTGCGTTTCAAACAGAAAAACATCGTAAAATTGTATTTTAAAAATATAAATTAAAATACAATTGTGGTAACTATCGCTACATTTAAGAAGAGATGTTAGCCCAAAAGCATATGTGTTACACATTACAAACTGTACAAATTATAATAACCACTCGTTTTTGTATTTTTGCACGCTACTGCTACTATTATCATTATTGCTAAAAAGAATCATGTCAATGAATTGTCAACAAATCACAATGCCAGCAAAACCTATTTGTATTTTACGTTTGGTTCAAATTTCAATGTGGTGTGACACAGACTAAGCAAGTTCAATACTGACGTAGCTGATTCATGATTATAATGCGAACTTAAAGCATTCTGGTCATAATTTCATGGGGATACCTGGGGGTAGCTGAAAGATATTTAAGCAGTTTGTGTTAATTTTCCTTCACGGTCGTGATTTTGGGTGGACAATAATTCATTATTTATGTTAAAACTTCCTGGTTCTGGCTTAGGGTAAATTAAAGAGTATCTGCATCATTTGAAAAGCGTATTTAATTTTATTTTAATTTTAAAAAGTCCTTGAAATATAATATGCTGTAGATAGATTATGTTTTTCTTTTTAATCAATACGCCAGCATAAAGTTTGATCATTTTCTACGGTAATACATATATGACTAAGCTTATTCAGGTGTTAAGTTTGCCAAAAGATACCACTCACCTAACAATACGCCCCATGACTACATTTTTGTTATAACGAACTCTGATAGATTTCAAAATCAGTTTTCCCTAATTTGACTTTCAATATATATATATATATATATCACTGTTAAATCAGAATTATTTGTCAGTTTATATCTCTTACAAAAATATTGACATAAATATAATTGAAAGTATGTTTTTATTTATATTTCCGTCTTTCTTTTTTAATCAAGCTGAAAACGCATGTCTACCTCATGTGAATGTATAATGACTTTAAATCTGTAGAAAATTCGCAAATAAAACATCGTTAAATCTCAAAATGTTCTTCGTATATAGGCGTCTGTCTCGATTAAGGGATTGACTAATCTTTATGCCAAGGTTATATTACCATTAGGAAATAGGTGTAGTCGATTAAATGGAATAGGACAAGCAGGAACATGAATGAATGCTTTTGAGTCTACGGCTTTAATTCTCTCTTAGAGAACCTGCCACGAATTTATTATAAAGAGGATTTGACTCAAGAACTTTAAATTGGAAGCATAAATCATGAGAAAAGCAAGATCATAAATAGAAACATTCTTTAGTATTTTGTGAAGAATTTGTTACTTACATTTATAAAATAACACAAATTCCTATAGTCAGCAATGTTAGACTGAAAATTAGTTTCAAGGCTACTTACGGATTTATGATTTCCACTATCATTCCTCAACCGACCATGCTTCTAACTGTTGGTATATTCTGTTCACAATGATCCCACGTCTCAGAGTTCACATCACTAGGAGCCATTTGGATGTCATTAGTACTACCTTTTTAAATTCTGCCACGGTATCGATGCTGAGCACGAGTTACGAAAAGTTAGAGAACATGACGTTGACCACATATTTGAGAGCACGAATTATGAATAATTTCTTTATTTTTGGAGTGACTATTATATTCAGATATGACTACATACACTACTGCTCATCAGGACACCTAATGAGCAGTAGTGTGTCTAATATTATATCAGGATGGAACAATCATTACTTCATGTGCCAATATCAAAACACGTCAGAAAACAAATGCGACCTCCGGTAATAAGTCCTAACACAGAAACGAATTATGCTCTGAAGCATATTTATAAAACAATCATTGTAAACATATGTATAAAACAATCATTGTAAACATATGTATAAAACAATCATTGTAAACATATGTATAAAACAATCTTTGTAGAAACGTTCAATTCCACTTAGTGATTTGTTACGTATATGTAATTTAATTACTTGTCCGTTAGTTTTACCTTTTTTATTTTATTTTTATTTCATTGCAAGTTATTATAATGATACTCGTATTAAATAGATTTGACTTCAGAAAATCCAATTTAGTTATAGTAAATATTACTGTTGCTACATTGTATATTTAGCTGACATAGTTCCTGACCTTGGTTCATAAATTAGTAAACACTGAGTGAAAATCAATGTTTATAATCAAGGTCATTATTGGCTTGCGTATGGCTATGTTGTAAAGCACCCTTTTAAATATATTCATTTCCAGTATGGGATTCACTGATTCTTTACTTAGGCTACACTAGCCTACGTGATGATTGAGTTGTAGTGAGTGATCAATTAACCTATCACGCGGATCTGAAATTGCGTTCTAGTCGGTTTTTATACTCATTCTCAGTATTTTTCAGTCAGCCGTAAAACAAAAAATACCTTCGGAGCTCAGAGGTATTTTGTGTTGTTACCAGTTGAGCTGAAATATTTATTTAAAATAATTTATTTTTCCTGAAAATATAAGTGCTTTTAATCAAGTTGTTGAACAAAAGCATTTATTGGAAATTATTTGGAATTCTAAAGCCAGAATACTATTTTTGATTCATAAAATTCAACAAGGCACTGTTAACACAACAACACCTTATAGAAGAAGTCATCGCCTTCCATATTGGAATTTCACCTGGATTCGAACTTTGATTCATGTATGACTTTAAGTGATAGGACTTATATTTTTAGATTTTATAATTAATTTTTAAATTATATTTACAAACTCTAAGAACTTTTTCATATTTTTACATTATTTTCTAGAGAACTAAATTATTTTATTAAAATATACATAGTTTGTTGGCGTCACGTTTCTTTGTTACTTTTGTACGAACCAACACGTAACGAAACAACCAGGGTTCTCATCTCTGAGATATATGAATTTTGGCTAAAATATTTCAGAAAATTGATTCTTAAAACTTAATTTGCCCTAGTTTTCAGAATTTTTTAAATCACAAGTATCATTTTACGTTTTGTTTGAAATCTTTAGTGAAAGCAACAGGATTTTTCACAATGTTATCAAAAGTGGACATTTTTCTTTCTAATATAACTCAGGAGCAATGGATAGTCTGAAAAAAAGATGATTTGCCTGAACTTGCCAAAACATGGAATCTTTCTAAGGCAATATCTTACAGAAGTAAGCAATAAATAAAAACAACAATTTATTCCAGTATTTGGTAGAAAAGACTTTTCGGAAAAAGTGTATCAGACTCTGACAAAAAGTAAAGAAATTGATATTAAAATAGAAGATTGAATTAGAGTTATGAAAGCTGGAACTTCACAAAGAAAAATAAAAAACAAATGCAGTTGCAATTTGAGAAAGAGGAGAGAGAGAGAGAAACATATGCACATGCAACTGGAAAAAGAAAAAGTACAAATGCAATTACATAAAAAACAAATGCACTTGAAATTTGGAAAAGAAAAGGAAAATGCATTTACAGAAAGAAGATAAACATATGCAGTTGCAATTTGCGAAAGAGTATAGAGACAGGAGAGAGAAAGATAAACAAATGCAATTGGAATTACAGAAAGAACAAATAAAATTAGAAGAGAGGGAGAGAGAGAGACATATGCAAAAAGAGAATGTTAAAAAGAAATTTCAAAGTAATATGAAAGAAATGGAAGTGACAATTGAAAAACACATGTCCACTTCACATACAAATTCGTTTTACATTTTACATTACAAAGAATATTAGATTAGTGCCACCTTTTGGAGAAAAAGAAGGAAACAAATATATTCCTCGTTTTGAAAAGTCGCTGAAAATTTGAAGTGGTCAAGGAAGCATTGGACTCAGATACTACAATGTGCACTTATTGGTAAATCTAGTGCTATTTGCGTTCACAGTCAGTTAATCAAAGTGATGGCTATGATTTGGTTAAGGAATGCATCTGAAAGTATTGTCAGTTAGTCCCAGAGGCTTATCAACAAAAATTTAAGAATTATAGAAAAAATGCTGGCCAAGCTCCTGTCAAATTTGCAAAAAAACCCAGTTATTTAATAAATAGTGCTTAGCCTAGAAAGTTGAACATGATTATCAACGTTTCAAACAACTTGAATTACTTGAAGAGTTCAAGAACTGTGTTCATTTAAACATGAAGACTTATCTTGAAGAACATCAGATTCAAACATTGGAAAAGGAAGCACGTACTGCTGATAAGTATTTCTTAACTCATAAAGTTTATGTTGTAGGCAAGTCTTTCACTCAGCATTTTACTGATAGAAAGGTATTTCAGCCTAATACGACCCTTTTTGAAACCTCAGTCTGGCACAATTTTTAAAAATCAAGCTTATGATAAACTTGATTCAAAATCATTGTCTATTCCTACGTGTACATATTGGAAGAAGAAAAGACATGTTATTTCCGATTGCATCAAACTGAAATATAAACATCATAATCAATATAAGAGGTCAATGACACATGTATTGAAAGAAAAACATTGATTGGGTCTCCAAAACCCCAGTCTGATTTTATTATGGAGAGTTATGAACCATTTATTTCGAAGGGTTTTCTATCACACTTAGGTAATTTGACCAATCCTATCCCTATTAAAATTATAAAGGACACAGGAATTTCTCAGTCTTTAATTATCACGTACTTTGCCTTTTACTGAGAAGTCTTTTTCTAATGATAGTGTTCTCATTCAGAGAGTAGAGTGCGGATTTGCTAATGTTCCATGGAGTATATTTGTCATCAGACGTAGAGGAGCTGTGACAATCGTAATAGTGTTCACACGATCAGGGCATTCATTTGTTACTAGGCAACGACCTAGCTGGAAACAAGGTTGTGCTTACTCGACTTGTAACTGACAAGCCTTCTTTGGATCAGAAAGTTACGAGATATGGCAAAGAAAGCTCTTGAGAATGATTTTGATAAGGAACATATTCCTTAACCTGACACATGTATTGGTCAGGCTTTTGATGAGGTCATTTTCACTCATTGCTTGGATCAATCAAAATGTATTGATCACAGTGATTCTCTTTTCACTACTAATTCTCTTTTTCCTACCCAGGGTCAATCACTTGTCATCAAACATGAAAAATATCCAGAGATCTCTTGTTTGTAACATAGGGCCATTAGTGAAACTGAAACCATTGATGTACCTGTCTGTTTTTCCATTAAATATGGAAATCTTATGAGAAAATGGAGACCTTCAGAGGAACCTGCTGGTGACGAGTGATCAGTGAATTATCAAATTGTAGTTCCAAAATCTTACAGACAGGAAATACTTAGCCTGGCCCATTATACTCTTCTGGCTGGTCATTGATGGATTAATAAGATTTATCACAAGATCTTGACACATTTTTATTGGCCTAAATCAAAAGTGATGTTTGCTGTTTGCAAATACTGCAGATTTTGTTGTACTTGTCAAATGGGAGGAAAACCCAATCAGAATACACCTAAGGCTCATCGGCAACCTATTCCTGCATTTGACGAACCATTTCGTTAAATTATGGTAGATTGCATTGGTCCCTTACCTAAGACTAAGTCAGGCAACCAATATTTGTTGACCATTATGTGTGCGTCAACAACGTTCCCAGAGCAATTCCTTTTGAGGAATAGAACCACTAAAACTATAGTAAAAGCTTTGATAAAGCTTTTACTCAATTTGGCCTTCACAAATCTGTCTAATCTGATCAAGGGTCAAATTTTATGTCTGGAAGTTTCCAGCCAGTTATGCTTTAATTTGTCACTCTGCAATTTAAGTTAAAAGTCAAATAATTGGTTGACAAAACATAAATAGAGAAACCTTTTTAGTCTAGTAATATAATTCAGTCTCTCGCTCATTCTTCAAAATTTTGTTCAAATTAGATTTTATGGCCCTTACTAAGTTAAGAAGAAAATGAATGAGTTAAATTATACTATTAGTATTCTGATCTAAATAAATTAATGGAGTACCAGTATATTAAGAGAGATTGCCAGGTAAATCACGCAATTAATTTAGTTGTACCTATCACAATAACTGAAGATTTAAGTCATGGAATTCCATCGGACTTTACTGATTTTGGAGCAAAAATATTCAGAATTTGGAAATTATGAATAATCTGGAGCATAAACATTTGCAATAAAAAGAAAGAAATGAACTAATACAGCTTTTTCTTGAATATGGGCTTTTAAATACAGCTTTTGTTTGAATATATTGAATATATATTCCAAGATGTTCCTACGAGAACAAACAAAATTTTTCATGAAGTTGAAATTGTGAATTCCAAACTTGTAAAACAACATCCATGCAGGATGAACCCTCTCAAATAGGGATACATGAAAAAGAAACTTCAGTATTTGCTGGATAATGATTTCATAGAGCCAAGTCATAATGACTGGAGCAAACCATGTATACTTGTTCCAAACCCGAAAATGATATCCGTGTGAGCACTGATTATAGTAAGGTGAACATAATCCGGAGAATTTATTACAATCACCACTGATAGTGTTAGCTCGTAAACAGTTAGTTTAGATTCTTTTCCTGATAGACTTAATTATGCGTTGGAAGTCATCATTAATCTGTTCTATTTCATAATTACCCGTTGAAATTTCATCAACTTGCCAATCAGGTTTCGACCTGATATTTGGCCAGTTATGATAAACGCGTAATTGCGCTAATGCAATTTCACTTGCTGAAATTGCTGTTGGAAAATTAACGCTAAACTCAGGATCGGTCGAACTGATATCATAGCAGATTTTGATGGGGTCGTATAAGTGACGATTGGTTGCAATAGTTCTCTTGATGCTGTCAAGGACTCATACATTATTTGTATCCTTATTATTTCATTCTCCATTGTTTCGCTCTGGTTATTGTCACTTAAGATTATGAATGCTTCATCATAGGTTTTCATTATTGTTGCGAACTCCTTTCAGATATTTTACCATCACGGGGATACAAGGAAATATATGAAGCTAATTTAATGTAGGCGGTTGTTGCTGTGTGCAATTTCATCATGTTCTTGCATAATTTATCACTCGCGCTTGTATATATTTTCTTAGCCATAATACTGAAAATTCATGCGCATGTTGTTGCCATAGAAACTATAATTGTGACAAGTGCAGGAACTGTCATCGTTAATGTTGATAATAATAATCCGGTTGCAGCAACAACAGCAGAAACCGAGTGAACGACTATATCAATAACAATCATACGTCTGCGATATTTTTTACATTCACAGTGTTTTTCTCTAGCACAGGTCAAATATCTTTAGTGGTTTTTGTGATAGGTTTAAATAATATTTTGTATTCTCTTCCAATTCAACTTGAGATTACTGACAATATTGTTGTTGTTGCTTAATAGAATCACGGGTAGATATTTTCTAATTGTCTCTAGTCGCTCTCTATCTAATCTTGCTGAATGTGGTTCACCAACATGATGTGTGATATTGATAATATTTATACTGGCTATTTAATTTGAAACAATAGGAAAGGTGAACAACATACGCATGTGACAAGCACGTGAAAACAAAAGGTCGAAATATAATCTGATCCAATTAGAGAAGTTTTTGCCTTAACACTATACATATCGTTTTTCAGCCTTCGTAAGAACCTTTAGTTTTTAAAATATAAGGTCTCTACAATTTTGTAGGGTTCATCCTCTCTGCCCTTATGGCAATCACGATACAGTGCGTTAGATTCATTAAGCATGATACATACACTTCCTCTCCATTATTGAATACTTTATAAATAAAGTGACGCATATCTTTTAGTTGGTGATAAACTGAATCATTTGGGGGATAAGAAGATATATGTTACTAAGAGTGTTTCCCATGCTAGTCCTTGACAAATATTTTAAAATGACCCTTGCCAGGATAGTGCATAAACAGATAAACGAAACAATGGTATGTTGGATCACGTTTCTTGTACTTCTTGTTTGATGGTTAAACTACCGTTTTTGTTCTTTAAAGAGTTCCATCATATAAAATATACAAAAGTAGTATCATGTCTGATGATGCACTTTTAGAAGAATTTGAAATATCAGAAACACACGCTTCATTTCCTTTTCATTTATTTAAATATTTTTCATTTTGTTATCTGTACGGAGTGGTAATGCCAAACGTTTTTAATCGGAAGAGACCGCTATTTATAGTTCCATACAATTGCATGAATAATCGAGTTGGTATATAACCTAATCCAATTTTTTTTAACTTCGCATAGGTTAAGCATAAAAAACTTCTTTTAAGTGTTTTTGAGGGTGTCCAACTTTTAGTAACCATTAATAAACGTTACTTTCCAAATTATTTGGATTAGGAGCCCAATTTCCACAGTTTGTACATATTTGCTCGGTGGTAAATTATTAAACCTCTCATTTACCAAATATTCTACATTAAGATTTTATATATGATTCTAATAAGAATAATGAGTGAGTATTTATTATAGTAGGTTCTTTAGAGTTAGTGAAATTGTCTGTTTATATACGAGATAAATTTGAATTATTCTGTCCATCTAGCTTTTGTTCGGTACATCCCAAAGATCCTTTGAAGCACGATGTATTGCAAAATCATATCGCGTATTTACCAGCTTCTTAACGGTAATTGTTTGTAGGACATTTTATGACGTTAACTATACACGTGATATATAACACAATTGCTAACTGGCTAAGGTAATACACCGGAAGATACCCTATAAATGTTATATTTCCTATAATATCCAGTAATATCATACACACATATTATATCAGCTGCTTTTTACTGACAGACACCGGTCATTCAGAGATATCTCAACCCTAGTATCGACATTTAACTTGCCCATGCCCCACGGTGTGACATACAAATGTAATACAATCAAAGCAAAGTCGTTGCTATTCAAATTACCTCTCAGATTTATATTATTGTATCGATCCTTTTAGGCATTGTCGTAAACGATGACGTCATCGATACATGCATTGCAATTATCTAGAACAAATGTCATCATTCTCTTTAATTGATGGAATCTTGGCGGTGACTTTTATCCTACCATACGGCTGCACATTATTTCAACCTGGAAGTGGTGAGTTTGTCGGGTTATAAAGGATAAATTATAATATGATTGTTGCTAATTGTTTTCAAAACACCTTCAACGTGTTGATTTTAATCAAGCGGGTGTTTCTTTAGCAGCATGTGTGCCAAATTGGCTTTGGCAAACCTAGAGATTTAAGTAACATGTGTGATCTACTTTGTAGTTTTGAGGAATCTCAATAATTCAGCAAATATTGGATTTACATCTCTTTGAAATCATGTATGCAACGGTTTCTCCTTTACCATTTTAATTATGACACAACTTTTAGCAACCCTCTTAATTCCGATTTGATTGACTGCATCCGATTGCTTTCGTAGAAATATGACCGAAACATTGTTAACGCTACCTTAACTATCCAAATCACAAAAATACTCAGACACTGGAAAATTGCCTGACAATGAAAACTTTCAGAAGCTCTTTTACTCTTTTAATACCTATTTGTTAGACAGAATCATTACCACGTGATATAGAACTTTTCGACGTTAACGGTTGATAATTTCCCATATTAAAATCAAGTAGGTGCTTCTTTGCCTTAATAAATGTTACCGTTATCTTGACCTTTTTCAATTAAGATCATTTAGAATAACTCTTTATTATGTTGCTTGTTTTGGATCTCTAAGAGCCAGGAAAGACGCGCACATTGGAAGAAATTACGATTTCTTTCCAGTTGTATCATCAGTTTCATCTTTCAAAAGTTTTTCCAGATTCAGATTTGCAGTTAGGTGCAATAAACTGATATAGTTATTTGCCAAGCAAACTGCTGTGAGAAAGTCATATTGACAATTGAATGCTTGTGAATCAAAGTATAACTATCAGCTTCATGAGAAGTCTCAAATATTTCGAATTATTACTAATAAAGGTCCGGAAAGTTTTAAACTAATATGGGATTATGATAATCTTTATCAGCCTTCAGAGTTTAGAATCATCCATCAGATTATATTTCACACGCATATTAGACATACGATTTTCCACTTTCTTTTTTACAAATTTTGATATGGATTATGTACCAAGTCATAACGCTTCACGATATGCTCTTTAAAGAGATAATAATCACGAGCTGTACCAATAATATACTTTGGCCATTTCAAGTTTTAATTGATTCTCTCAAAGTGAAGAAAATGTGCATCGACGTCTTTTATCTGTGTGTATAGAGTCGAGCGTGCAAAGATTGCCAACTGTAATTCTTTAAATTTCAAATGCATTTCTCTTTCTTTTTTCTCTTTCTCTCTTCATTTATATTTACCACTCGTTCTTTTTGCCTTTATATTTCTCTCTCTTTGATTTTCTCTTTATATTTCGTCGTTTTTTATCTTTTATCGCGTTTCTATTTGCATTATATCATTTAATTCTGAAAATGAAGCTTTTTAAACTATAATTATACATTGCATAGTTGCAATTTTTTCCCAAACTTTCTAACCTGTTCTAAGCTGGAGGAGAAAACTAAAGTTGTTCACTTTGCTTGGCATTATGGAAGCTTGTTGGTTTCACTAAAGATTTTTCAAGTGTGTGAAATTGAAAAAACAGAAACCAAGTAAGTTCAAAACATTGAATTTGAACTTCACAATCTGATTCAAATTTTTTCTAATAATTTTAAATAAATTCTCATGATGAACGAGTGCTCAATATTATCCCTTGCGACTCTATAGTCTTCAACTAAATAATATAAAATGAGAGACCAAAACGTTTTGTAAAATTCAAAATATATTTTATTTCATTCGAATGCAAATTAAAAGATAACTTTTGTTAATTAAATGATCATTGGTCCTAACAGTTATATGAAAAATCTAAAAGAAAATAATTTTTCGAATAACTTCTAGTAGTGTTCAGACTGAATTTAAATCTTGGATCTGCTGATTTAACAATAGCCTAGA
Source organism: Potamilus streckersoni (assembly GCA_016746295.1). NCBI lineage: Eukaryota > Metazoa > Mollusca > Bivalvia > Unionida > Unionidae > Potamilus > Potamilus streckersoni. The sequence continues at coordinate 344,162 of JAEAOA010001128.1, forward strand.
ATAGTATCGATGTATTAATAGTCATAACAATGATATAATCCAGATGTCTCTAAATGACGTCCCAATAGTTCCAAAATAGTGATTTTGTGCAAAATTATTCAACAGAATAATTGAATTCCAATGCATAATTTAAATAAATAAATCCTCCCACATTAAAACTGAGCACCACTAAAAGATGACATATAATATTTCAGATCTTGAGCAATTATAATATAATCAACCTTAATATTAAACATAGAACCCGATCAGAGAAGACCATGATGAGAGGTCAAAAGTTTCTTGAACATTCTATGTTGTCAACATCATCAATTAAATTAATAATCCTTTGATGATTTAAACAGTAATGAAAAAGTCCAGTAAAGGTCCTGAACTCAAATCCATGGAAACCCTATGTATAGCTTAATAATTTATGCTGACTCACGATTTACAGATGTACAAAAATGTAATGAATATTAGAGCAGATATTACAAGCATGTTGTGTATGATGATAAAATATTGGCATAATTTAATTTTGTGATTTAGTTTTCTTCGAAAACACGCCTTACGAAATTTAATGCTGAAAATGCAATCGTTTTCTCAAGAACGAGCTTACATTTTGCCGCTATGGACTATGTATATTGCTTTTGAATTCGTAAGTCACAATTAGGAAGTCACTTGTCTGTCGGGCTATAAATTATAAATTGGTGAATGAGATAAGTTTTGGGCATTTTTAATCAGACTACATGTATTTGTCTTCTAAGATAGTGAGGAGAGGTACGAATGGACGGGATAAGATCAGTTAGCAATGTCTAGAACAAGCCATACAAATATGGTTGGATCATATGAATTTGACGAGTATTAGCAACATGTACTCTGTTTATAACACCGGCCTACGTCGATATAAGGACTGAACTACGAACTGTTCTTAATACATTTTTCACGTGTTCAAAACAACGATCTGCACTGAGTTCTGCTCAATAAGATAATGAACATTTCAGTATCAAAGATGAGTCATCTTTATATAAAAGGGTTAGAATCAAAAAGGGTTAGAATCAATAGATTCCCCATGTCTATCAACGTTACTAATCAACTCTCAATCTTCAGCAAATTTTGCCTGATGGTTAAGGTAAGCCACATAGAAGAGTGTTGAGATAAAAATGATCATTTCGTTCCAACTGCGTGTTTGATTTTGCCTTTGACATACTTTAATTTACCGGAACGTGGATGCTGAAAGTTTCTCTGAAACTTATCTTATATTAAATTGCTTATATCATAAATTCATTAGCCATATTATGTCAACATCGCTGGTAGCTAATTTTGATTTGTCTCAAATGAAATAATGTTTTAATTGCGTAGTGCATATATTATGTTTATGTACACAATTCAAGAAAGTTGGATAGGAATAATTTGGTCTTCTTCTTTTATGTTTTTCAAACTAAAGTTGAATAGGAATAATCTGGTCTTCTGCTTTTATGCTTTTCAAACTAAATCCGGCAAAAAGGTTGTACATTCCTCGACATAAACATCTTGGGTTTCTCAGCAAGCAATTTCCTTTCCAATAAAAATTTGCCATATCTTCCTGACACATTAAATGCAATATTAAAATATGTACGTTCCCTATGTAAAATGCTATATATGATATATATATATATATATATATATATATATATATATATATATATATATATATATATATATATATATATATATATATATATATATATATATATATATATATATATAATATCATTTTAAATACATTAGAAGCAACAGATTGGGATGTTGTTGTCACGGCTTCCAGGAATGCAGATTCGTTGTTGTTGTTGGGCTTAACGCTATTTTTCAGCACACGATAGGCTACTCATGGCGGCCAGTATTAATGGTGGAGGAAGAAACCGGGAAATCACCGGAAGGAACCACCGACCCACGAGAAGCTACTGGCAAGCTTTCTCACATATCCACATTCGCCGACTCCTAGACTCGAACCCACGCAGACAGACGTGAGATGGCAGTGATCCGTAACGGACAGCACTTTAAACCACTCGGCCACTCGGGGCCCTTAATGCAGATTCGTAACACTATGTACTATCAACAAGCACTATATTTCTCAAACACAATAAATACAGCATTAAATTTGTATGAGACGTGATATCTGCCGCTAAAGAGATAATGCACATAGAAAATGAGCAAACAGTTTGGAGATTCTGAAACAAATCGAAGCAAAAGACTAAGTAGTTGTTGTCCACGTAATCGTCCTATGCTTCTGGTTTTGCAACTTTTAATGCTCTTTAAATCGACATTCACCGTATGTCACTGACAAATTAAATATAACATTAAATGTGCACATATTTGATATTAGCTGCTATGGATTTAAGCTTGATACATTAAGAACTGAGACATAAGTCATTTGAATTTTGACTGTGGTGGGAGAACTTAGCACCAACGCCTCAGGCCATAGAGGTAAGTGTAAGTTTTTTATTTGATTTGTGAAACCTCTCCTCGGTTCTGTGTTATGTCGGGTGATAGTTTTGTGTTTACACTGCTTTCATTCTTAATACCATTTTAGTAACAAATAGTTTTGTTTTGTTTTATCCTGTTGGATACTATTGTAGACTGTTAGATACCATTGTAGACTGTTAGATATTATGATAGCCTGTTAGATACTATTGTAGACTGTTGGATACTATTGTTGCCTGTTGGATACTATTGTAGCCTGTTGGATATTATTGTAGACTGTTGGATACTATTGTAAACTGTGGATATTATTGTAGACCATGGGAGCTTATTGCAGATTATGGTAGATATTGTAGCCTGTTAGATCCCGTTGTTGTAACATATTGGAGAGTGGACATTAAGGGAGCTTAGTGGACATATTAAATTGCTAATATATATTATTAAATTTTATAAATCGCAATCCTTCATCGCTTTGTGATGTTGTTATTAATTTAGTCCAAACAGAGAAATCCCATTCGATTTCGATTCTGTTATAATAATATCAAGCGATGATGTCTGTTACTGCATTCGGAAGAATGTTAGTTACAGCAACAAATAAATATTATAATGTCAACGTTTGACTTTCAAACAGTTTATCAGTATTTTAATTCTATCAGCTTCAGAGTTACGAACTGCATATTTTAATTACTTGTCACCTTAATATAATATTGACCGTCATGTAAGAATAATAACACATTTCCAAGTTCTAATAAAGTTTAAAAACCATCATACAGCTTATGGAAGAGTTTCAGTAAACATTATAAACATAATAATTTTAGAATTTAGTACAAATGGACACCAGAATCCATACACATTGATTCCAATATATTTTCTTCGACAGTAAGTGGGTAGTCTTTACAGAATAGTTTTCACACTGGATGATTGATTCGGTAACCATCAAATTCAATGTAATTCTAAATTAGGGTACAACCATATGACTAGAAGTTAGTAAATTACATATGTTATGTGACAACAGCTCATACTTAGTAACAAAGAAAAGACTGAAAGCCAACAAGCTTTGTATATTTAAACAAAACAAGTTATTTCCCTAGACCATAATGTAAAAATTGACAAATAGGACTTACAGACTGTGAAAATAATCCAACATTGTATCCTAAGAATGAAAACATATCCTACCACTAAATACTATTATAAGAATCTAACTTCGAGTTCCGACGACGTACAAATATGGAAGTCTCTGACGTCAGATGATGTCTAATGTATGAATAACAATAATTTCTCACTTACAACAGTCTTTGTTTCCGAATAATTCCACAATAAATTTCCATGAACATCTTTTAGAATTTTTTATAAGGTCAACTTGTTGAGTGTCCAGGGGAATAAATTGATAAATCCAAAAATCAGACGAACAACAAACAATTCTTGCAACAAATAAAAATAATACACCTTGTTCCTTCAGGGAGCTAGAATGACTCTACCCGAACAATATTAGGATAGCGTATTTAAAATCCCCATGCCTCATTTCAAGTCTAGCGAGATTGGTCATGTGGTTTCTTACTACACTATTTTGATCACGTAGGCAAATGTAAACCAACTTAACCAACCATAAAATGGTTGTTTACACACAGTCATCAAGCAAAGAAAGTATGTCCCTAATAATGACCAATCAATTTATCTTCCTGTTGACAAAGTTACCATGGCAAGGCGGACTAAATCATAATTCTCACATAATATATCTTCGTCTTGAATAAACAATCTTAGTGATACAAATATATTTCGCAACTAAAATAGGAATCCCGAAACCGAGAAAAAATATTCATTTCAATTAAATACAATAAAACAAAAATAAAATTAAAATATGTTAAACCGTACACACAAGCAATTTCATCACATATGCGTAACACTTCCTCCAAATAAGGAAAAAGAAAGATTTATATAATAAAGATTTATTTTTATCATATGTAAATTATACATGCGGTAAAGAATATCACATAAGAATATTCTTTTGAATTATATAAAGTGTATATGAAATAATATTTATATACACTGGAAATGCATCTGAAATCAAAATGTCTTTTCCTTTGATGTGCCTGATCTTGAGATTATACCCTTGCAAAAACAAACTCCACCTTAGTAATCTTTGATTTTCAGTTTTCATCTTGTCGATGAAGGTAAAGGGGTTGGGATCACTACACTCAACAACCGGAGAAGAAGCCAAGGTAAGATAAACTTCAAAATGTTGTAATTCCAGAATTAAAGATAATCATTCCGTCTCCATTGTTGAGTAATTTCTTTAATGCTTTTTTAATTTCTTGGAGAAATAGCACACTGTAATCAACGCGATGACTGTCTTCTTGAATTAATACTGCTCCAACCCCAACATCACCTGCATCCACAGACAATTTAAAAGACTGAAGTTTTGCTTTTAACCTATCGAAAGCTTCCTGACATTTTTTGTTCAGAGAAACTTATTTCTGTTTCTTGACAAATTTATCTAGGTTCAGCAGTATTTTACAAAATTGAACAAAACTTTCAATAGTATCCGGCCACATCCGAAAATCGGATTAATTGCTTTTTGCTGACAGGCTCAGGAAAATCAGAGACATACTTCACCTTTGCATCAATAGGTTTCACTTGACCATGACATACAATATGTCCTAAGAAAGTTTCACAAGCACGGCAGAACTCTATTTTAGATAAATTGCTTGCCAAAATAGCATTAGTTAGTATTTCAAAGCATTTCTGAATCGTGGCTAGATATCCTTTACAGAATGTCTTTGTAGATAATGGCGTCATCAATATAAGCATCACATGTATCTAGACCAAACTTAATCATATTCATCAAGCATTGAATCGTACTTGAAGAACCCTTCATACAAAACGGCATTACTTTATACTGGTAGAGTCCATTTGGAGGCACAAACGCCGAAATTTCTTTCTCTCCTTCCGTAAGTAGAATTTGCCAAAATCCCTTAAGATGGTCTAATTTGGTGACGTACTTGGCATTTCCTATTTTATCAATGCAATCATCAATCCTTCGTAACGGAAATGAATCTGATTTTGTCACGTGTTCACCTTCCTATAATTAGTGTACATACAGAACGTTTTATCCGGTTTTGGAACAAGAATGCGTGGTGAACTCCAATCACTTTTACTGGGTTTTATGAAATCATTCTCCAGCAAATACTGAATTTCCTTTTTCAAGTATTCATTTTATATGGGTGTTGTTTTTACAAGTTTTGAATAAACAATTTGAACATCATAAAAAAATGTTGTTTATCCTCATAGGAATATCCGGAAATGTGTTCATATTTGAATAAAAACTGATTAATTTTATTTCGTCTTTCTTGTTGCAAGTATTCAAGTTTCTGATCTAGATCTTTCATAATTTCCGAATTCTTAAGATTTGTTGCTCCAAGTTCAACAGTATCCTATTGATTTTCTTCAAATAAATCCTTAGTATGTGGGACAGATATTACTAAATTAACTGTAATAATTGGCTTGGGTATCTCTTTCAATATACAAGTACTGCATTGATTTCTTTAGACTTCAGTGCAATAATTATAATTTAACTAATTTATTTTCTTCTTTACTTTGTAAAAGCCGTAAAATCTAAATTGAAGAAACATTTGCAAAATGAACAAAAGAGAAGACTCAAATAATCTCTCAAGTAAAATTTTATAAAACCATAGTTTGACTTTTGACAAGAATTGAATGCCAAATTAAAGTATAACATGCTGGAAAAGTCCTAACAAAAATCTGACCTTTGACCTGCTTCGACAAATATAGGAAGGCCAAACTGAGCAAACAGCTTTGTTAAAGCATTTACAATAGAATTCCTCAAACAAATTGATTTTGGAAATTTTGTTGACGGACACATAATGGTCAGCAAATATTGGGTGACTGACTTGGTCTTAGGTAAGGGACCAACATAATCTACCTATAATTCTGCTAAATGGCTCGTCAAATGCAGGAATTGGTTGTAGATGGTCCTTAAGTATCTTCTGATTGGGTTTTCATACTATTTGAAAAGTATGACAAGATCTATAAAACTTACAATCATCACTTCTGATTTTAGGCCAACAAACGTGAGTCAAGATCTTCTTATAAGTTTGATTTATTCCTAACTAACCAGCCAGAGGAATTTTATGGGCCAAACTAACTATTTCCTATCTATAAGAGTTTTGGAACTACAATCGGATAGTTCACTGTCCATTTGTTATTAGCAAAGTACTTTTGGAGGGCTCCATTTTCTCATAAGAATTCCATTTTTAATGAAGTAACATATTGGTACTTCAGCTGCTTTAGTTTCACGAACGGCTTTCTGAAACAAAGAGATCTCGTGATCATTTTCCTGTTCGACGACAAGTGATTGTCGTTTATCACCCTGATTGGATAAAGGATAATGAGCATTTAAAAGAGGATCACTGTGATCAGTAGCACCTGACTGACATAATTTAGAAGTGAAAGTAACCTCATGAAACGCCTGACCAATACACGTGTAGGAATGCGTGCTTAGTCGTGACGGCATATGGTCTGCTGCGTGCAGGCAGGACGATGGGAGCCATTTACTCACGGACCTGGGTTCGAAACTCCGTAGAGTACGAATTTAATTTCCATAACCTGTATGATAGTATTGATTGTATTAAACTATTATTTTTGCCCACTATTATCAGGATTCTACTACATAATCCAGGGATAGCACTGTCTAGTATATATTTATAATTCTTTGCAATACAAAAATACTACATTCCTTGATTTCTTTCATTGGAATCTGGAACGACTGTATATATATATATATATATATATATATATATATATATATATATATATATATATATATATATATATATATATATATATATATGAGAAATATTTGGAAATATTTACTAGATCGTCATGTGAGTGTGTCGGCTACGTACAAGCTTATATAACACCGATTCAGTGCCATCATTTTTAGTGCTGCGTGCTTATTCGTTTCGGTATATGGGCTGGTGCGTGCAGGAAAGGCGATTGGTGCCATTTACTCGCGGACCTGGGTTCGAAACTTCGTAGAGTAACCTGTATGATATTATTGTTTGTATTAAACTATGAATATATATATATATATATATATATATATATATATATATATATATATATATATATATATATATATATATATATATATATATATATATATATATATATATATATATATATATATATATATATATCATGATACTGGACAGCAACACTGTATTATATACAAACATTCATACCATCCTAACCTTAATTTTTCTCTTTCCAATAACGCAGACTTTTGGATATGTTTTAACAGAAACTAAATCCACTCATTGGAGGCACCGCAGGTAAACTATAGATCATATCAAGGTGAAATAGGTACAAAATATCCTTCATTACAGCAATTAAACTAATCGCAGTGTAAGCTACCATCAAAATTAATATAAACGGACAAAAGGCTTGTGAATTTGATACTTGAGAGTCGCTCCCAGAAAATTATGCTTGAATAGGTCTGGTAAACAGCAGTATTAACGGTCCTATTAAAAAGTTATAAGGAATATCAACTAAAATAAAGTAATGGAGTATGACTCTCTGTTATACTTTCTGTTATTTATTCTTAAAACTCCATAATAAATTAGCTATGTATACACTGCATAATTTGTTCGCGTGCTTATCGCATGTCAAATAATGCACCCACTGCTCTCTGGACGTGCTTTTTGTTTGTTTCCTTTCTTCTCTCGTGGTTGAGTTGGTCTCTATTCTTTCGTTGTAGTAGTTACTAGGTGTTTTGCCCAAACAATAATAAATGGTTAACGTGAGCTATATAATTTTGTCATCCGATACTCGCACGATGCATTCGATACTGTGTGTGATAAAAAAAACATGGTTTGATATTAATATAACCTCATTTGTTTTTGTCCTGTCTCGAATTTTTCAATATTGTTAGCAACTTAAAAGCTATCCGAGAATATAAAATTTATTTTGTTCACAATTTAAGTAAATTTTTAAATACAGCAAATGTATCTTGAATATATAAACTATATACAGCAAGAAAAGTCTCGTAATACATCATATTTTAAACTCAGCAGATGTTTTTTTCATGTTAAAGGTGTTCCATTAATATCTGTTGAATGTAATATCAAGCAGCGATAACAACTAACAATACATTTAAAAGCGGAAGAAAACAAACTTACACAATTGTTGTCAGTTTTAAGGACAATCCAGAAACATATATACTATGAAATATATTAATAATAATTTATTGGAAATAAAGTCTTTATGAAGTCTACAATGCACAAATAATATTTTAGTTAATCAGTCGTTACACAAATAAACCGCGCCGCAAATCAAATCTGAAAAGACAAGTGTCAGCATTGCGCAGAAAATGAACAAGATGCGGAATAAAACTGATTTCGTTTCTCCTCCAATAAAATGTTACAAAACAAATGCTATTCATTTTGAATTACAAGAACATCTGATGACGTAGAGGAATCGAATGTGCAGTAAAGTAATGAAGTCAGCCGAAGTGTTCTGTATCAGAAATGTTCTCATTCGTATTTTCTGATAGGATATTATTCATCTTCCTGAAAATTGCGTTGAATGGCTGGAACAAGACAAATGTGTGTTGAACTGTATGGCTTTAGAAGCATTAAAATCAATACATGGCTCAGTAATGGTCTTTTTAAGCATCTTGATAAATGTCTTCAGCTATCACTCTAGAGGGTCTGTGTTATATATGGTTCTGATTTCACGGATTCTTACAAACTATATACATGTGATTGTGATCGTAGAAGTATGCCCACTTTCGTTTCATCCCCATCATTTTGGGCTTAATAGGACAGCTTTGGAACAGATCGGCGTATACATTGTACTTGCCGTCTATGTCGTTTATACCTGGTACGAACCAATCTGTCCATCCGCCGTTAAACGCTTCTATTCTGAAAGCCACTATTCTGCCACCTAAAATAACCTGGTCAGCGTTCAGGTCCAAACTTGCTGACCATCGACAGTCGTATGTAGGTTTTTCGAAGGAGACTTCCGTACAATTAGCCTCGGTTGATATGTCGTATATAACGCAGTCCCCAGTTGGGCAAGTACCTGTAGACTCTGTTGAAGTTGTACACAACACGATAATTAAAACAATTAGGGTATTGTACGCTCCCATTGTAATAAAGTTATAGAAGTCCTCACACTAACAATTTGACTGTTGGAGCTGTATGACTAAACTTCAGTCCTAACGAACACAAGTTTATATTCTCCGTAATATCTCTCGTAAACCGATATCTCTGTTTTTGATTTGTTGGTCTGCATTATATATCAATTATTTGAAAAATCACACTATCCTGAAATAGTCTCCATTAACAATTATGGAATACAGCAAGCCGCACCCCCAAAGAGCTAGTCAAATCCAGTTTAAATCACACGCAGCTAGTGTGTGATTTCAACAGAATCAACCATGCATGAAATTAACAGGTAATTTTCGTACGTATTGCATATTGTTTAAAATAATACCCATTGGTATTTGCTTACCTGTCAGCTTTAAAGTAAAATGTTTTGAAGGACTTGCATGAGGAAGATATTTGTTCGTCGTGGATTGTTCAGGCTAAACATGTTTTATACATGTGTGCGTGATTTAGATTATTAACGTAGCTTTAACAATTGTTCATTCATATCGCTATTATGTTTGCAGTGTAATAGTTAATAGAGTTTTCTAGCACTGGGACATCATACCGCAGACAAAGGGCATGATGTCCCACCCAGTCACATTAACCTGAAACCAGGCCACCCAGTCCTAACAATAACCTCTTAATGATAAGAGTCCAGCGAGGCAGCTGTTAGTACCACTTTTAAGGTCTTTGGTATGACTCGGCTGGGGTTTAAACCCAAGATCTTCCGCATCCTAGGCGAACGTTTTAACCACTAGTCCACCGGAGCGGTCAAACGTGCTTTATATACTCTTGTTTACATCCAGAAGAAAAGTGAGTCGTAAACTCAACTCGTTAGTTTAAAATCATAATCATATACTAGTTTTATTTTGCAGCTTTTACTAAGATGTCACCTTAATAAAAAAAATCAAAACAAGCGCTTCAGACAAATGTGTTGTGCATAGTACCGGAAAGGAATAAAACTTCCCAAGGATAGTAATGTATGCGTATGTAACATGCACGCTCTTCATTTCACTACCTATAAAGTGTTTTTTCTGAGTATATAGAATTATATGAACTGAAAATATATGTGGAGAATGAATATTATCCTATAGGGTAGAACTTTTACCGAAATTTGAATATGGGTTTACATGTTATGACAGCCATCGTCTTGCCAGCATGCACCAACCCACATTTCCCCTACACCAAGCAAACTCCAATAAGATAGATTGAAATCAAAACGTGGAATAAACATAGCAAAACCATACAAACGAGTCACTTGCCTGTATAATTTTTGAAAATTCTTATCGACTACATATAACGTCTCTGTGTGTGTGTGTGTGTGTGTGTGTGTGTGTGACTCCTGAATTGCTACATCAAGATGAATTACTGAAGCCTAAAATTAAACATTGAAATATATACTTAACATATATTTGAATATGATTTCATTTCTGTTTATTTATTTGCTACATTGGTATATTGATAGGGGGCAAACTTGTAGACCCCAAGGAATAGAGTCTATTCTAATAATACAACTATTTACAAGGCGATCCAAACGAGAAGCAGTATCCGCCCAATACGATGAATACAGCAAAGATTGCACGAATGGAGAGCAATGAATGTTCAAAGGAGAGATAAGAATATACACTACTCTCAGTATTATACTATGCATACAAGATAATATTACTGGCTACATTTTCTACCGAATGTACACCACCATTCGACAACGACTATAGGTACGATGAAATGAGATAACTTCAAATTATATGCGAAGTACTAATATAATCTCTCTATAATACAAACAATACAGACAGAACAGACTGTGCTATCCCTGGATTCTATAGTAGAACCTTGATAATAGTGGGCAGAAATAATAGTTTAATACAAACAATACTATCATACAGGTTAGAGAAATTAAATTCGTACTCTACGGAGTTTCGAACCTTGGTCCGCGAGTAAATAACACCCATCGCCTTGCCTGCATGCACCAACCCATATACCGTCACGACTAAGCACTCATCACAAAATTGATGGCACTGAATCGTTGTTATATAAGCTCGTGCGTAGCAGACACACTCGCATGACGACCTAGTAATTAATTCTCATATATACACACAGTCGTTCCAGATTCCTATGAAAGAAATCAAGGTATATAAGATTTTTGTATTACAAATAATTATAAAAATATACCAGACAGAACAGACTGTGCTATCTCTGGATTCTATAGTAGAATATTCATAATAGTGGGCAGAAATAATAGTTTAATACAAACAATACTATCATGCAGGTTAGAGAAATTAAATTCGTACTCTACGGAGTTTCGAACCTTGGTCCGCGAGTAAATGGCACCAATCTCCTAGCCTGCACGCACCAACCCATATACCGTCACGACTAAGCACTCATCACAAAATTGATGGCACTGAATCGTTGTTATATAAGATCGTGCGTAACAGACACACGCGCATAACGACCTAGTAATTAATTCTCATATATACACACAGTCGTTCAAGATTCCTATGAAAGAAATCAAGGTATATAGGAATTTTTTATTACAACTAATTATAAATATTTACTAGACAGAACATACTTTGCTATCCCTGGATTCTTTAGTAGAATTCATACATACATACATACATACATACATACATACATACATACATACATACATACATACATACATACATACATACATACATACATACATACATACATACATACATACATACATACATACATACATACATACATACATACATACATACATACAACATTTTAAATTCAACAAATGTATTTCTCTAAAATACAAAATGAAAATGTAAAAGCAAGATCATACATTATTGCCTATTAAATTTCAGATACAGACACAAGTACTAATAATTAAAGTACTTAATAACTTTAATAAAATCCAAATCAAAGCCAACGCTGGAAATGTTGATGCTCTTGCGTTGACCTGTGTAGTTGTGATGTGCCAAAAGTCTTTTTCTTGGGTCACAATAATACAATCCAAGAATATATTCTTATTTGAAATTTCCCAATAAATTTAAGAGTGTTATTTTGATAAGCACACTATACACTCAGTGAACAAATAATTTGAACAAGTAAAATTGCAGTCGAACTGGACACAGCAATATTATAATTTTTTGTTGTTAAATCTTAAATCGCGAATAAATAATGTCTAAGAAAACAATATTAGATAGTCCTCTACTTGACCTTAATCCAAATTAGTATTTTCTACTTTTAAAAAAAATATTACCTAAATGAAAAAGCCTGCTCTAGAATGCGCCTAATGGTTAGAAAATATTTTTTTTCATAAATAAGACATAAAATGTAGAAAACAAAATGCTATTCACTCATACCAATATAATTATCCTAATATTAAACACATAATTATAATAAACTATTTTGTATGCATAAGATGCTTAGAGACTTTTTTTTATAAAAAAAGTCAATTATTCAGGTCAAGTAGAAAATGCACGTAATTTTGGACAAGATCAAGATACATAAAATTTTCATGGCATAGTATGGTTGATATTATTCTTGATGCTAGACAGACTGCTCTTGAACAAAGTCAACTTATATGACTATCAAAATAAAAAGATACATTAGTGTATGAAGGACCTTGCGTAACTATGAACTTTGTCCAAAATCAAGTAATTGATTTAATTGAGCAGTGACATCATTATGTAAATAACATAATGCATAACTAATGTTTCGTTATGAGTGTTAATTAAATAATTAGATGAACATCAATGTAAATAAATATGTTTACTTCTCATCTGATACTAAGTTTTCACTTGGAAATCCTAAACTTGTTGGTGACCTAACATGTTTCAAAGAGGAGAATGACATACATCCAGGCTCTATTATTTCTTTAAGTTTTTATATAATGTTAACTACTTGAACCATTCTTGTCTTAATTTTAGAATCCGATTCAATTCCATTGGTGTTTCAATTTTTTAACATGTAATGTTTTAGTTAATCAAATTTCCATTCGATGGGATTATAAAGTGCTCAATGATATTCGTAAACTTAAATATCAATTTGGAATTACAATGAATTCAGTGAAGGATATTTTGGATTATATCATTAAGACACATCAAAACACTGTTAATACTTTCGAGACTACAGGCATATGAACAAATTAAATATTAGAACGTTTTTGGAATACCACTTTTAGGACCGTTTGCAATTTTATTCTTAACGATGTAAATTCTTTTTACTTTATTCTCGGGAAATAAATGATTTGTTGAATTGTACAAAACTTATTGGTCTTTATTTTTCTGTTACTTACTTAAAAGAATAAAATCGTAATATTATCGTTTGACAATAGAAATTAAATGAGTCTATTCGAATAATCATCGTTATGGATTTATCATCGTTTGGTTGTACAAACAAAATGAATAGATGTATATCTCAAAACAACTGGTTCCATACAGGTATTTTCATGATCATTTTCTTATCTTTCGAACTAACTGCTGTATTACAGTTCATTTTTATCTCAGAATTTCATTATTTCGTCATATCCGTGAACCACCAATGTGCTTAACTAACTGTTCTTTAACAATTGTTAAATGTCTTAGTATTTTTATCATTGGCATAAACCTGTTCTAAATAGGAATGGCATACAGTTTAAGAAAAGCGTGTAGCAGACTTTCCATGTCAAATGTGATCAACTCGCACATAAAATATTCTGGCAAAGCAATAATATCGAAGGAAAAACGGATTTATAAGAAAACCCTCACATCTAAACAGTATATACTATTCATTTTTGACAACTTTCTTGAATTATTGTAAGCCGATTCGGCATGATAATCCTACATCTACAATTGAAAACCCGCCCTTTGGGATATGTGTCCAGTTATATCGCTGAGCATAGACTGACCTCAGTGAATATGCCTGACATGGCATCGTTTCATAACTTTGTAATGTCATAGCGGTTAACAGGCCATCAATGAAGACGCTTACAGTTATTCGAGTCTCCCTCAATTTTAAATGTATAACATCAAATCAATATTAAAAAATGTTATATAATAGGACGTAAAATCTGGATACAAAACCCTATTGTTTCAGTCAACATGCTATTATATACATTAGAACACCCATCTCCTCACTTCTACTTACATTGATATAAAAACATGCGGTGTGGCTAAAATTTAAGCAACAAAAACATAATAGTAGTATGATTTAACTTCTAATCGAAGCTGTGGAAACAGATGACAGCTGGGAAATACATCCGCAGTAGGTTGCCAGGTTGCGTCACCTCAATTATCACTCGTACGGAAGCATTCATAATACAGATACGACGCATATAGGCACACCGAGCCTTCCAATAAAGGAGGATAAACGGTTCAAGCCGGCTGATATAGAGGAAAAGGAGAAACAGATAGTTAAATTGACTTTTACAGGTGTGGTAGTGAAGACTAGATGCCACTTAGAGTAATTGTGCCGGAAATGCAAAGGCTATGCATATCCATCTATTAAATTGCTTGCTTGTGATTTCGGTTGCAACACGCCAAAACTAAACCAGGCTAGGAGGAAGAGATATCAGTCAGCTATCACATCATTTCCATGTTGATTATTCACCAGATTTGTCCCAGGCAAGTGTACATGTAGAAGTAGCAAAATCATGTCAATTTTTAAAATAAAATCTGAAGATACATCTGAGTTCTTCATAACCACATTAGGTTGGAACGCCTGTTGCCCGTATATCCGCAGTGTAGCAGAGTGGAAACAGAAGGGATCCTGAAAGATATACATTGCTACCCTCACAGAGATAATTTGTTAGCTTCTACCCTAGAGCCACGATCGTGTTCCTGAGAAAGAATAGTTCGAAGTCTTCAAAGCTAGTTCGGTATCATAACCCCTAGCTACGCTATATGCTAGAGAAATTGCCCACTTCTCGGACTGCGCTGTAATGAGGAATGTATCGTCACCAGATGTACCATTTCTGTATAATATTTGTCAGGAGTTTGAAATTCATAATCAGAACGACATAACATGAAACAAAAGGGTTTAAAACAAAGCATGGATACGTTTACCAACCAACAAGGAATTCATGGATGACATGACAGGCAGCATACAGGTCCAGGTAAGATGTGTGTTGATATTACTGGAGGAGACTATATCGTGAGCTCAGGTGAATTTTAAACCAAGTCTAGGAGCTTCCTGATAGGAAACGGTTGGGTTACTGCTCAATTAGCGATGATGGACCAATATTACGAAATTTCCATTAGCCTGGATAATCCTATCTAGAGCCTTGGCAATGGGTTAAACGCGACGTTAAAACACATAAAATGAATCAAAACTCAAAAGAACCAATTAAAGGAATTGATGCAGAAGATTATAGATCATTGCCTTTCTTAGCAATTCACTGAATATATGTATCAGAACTGAATACTCTATATACTGGCCTGGCAATTGATGATATGGAGACATGTCATATCCTCTGAGAGCTAGCAGACATCTTGGAGAGGGGTAGAAAGAAAAAGAGATTTGTACTAATCCTCAGACCATTTTTTATCAACTTTGTCAATGAGTGTGAAACCAATAACATCTCAACACAGAAAATAAGAATCCTCTACAAATAGAAGAGTCGGGGCCTACCTTGTGGGTCTTGGGAAGAATTTGGTTTTTGTCGGAAATTGACCATACGTCTCAACATCATCATATACTGGTATGGTCAGCATTAATGAAGATGCTTGTGGTCATTTAGCTGACTACCGTAGAAGGAGATAAGACTCATACAACAAGGTTGACCAAGTAAGCAGAAGCAATGGAGTCATGCAAGAGCAGGCGAGGGACTACTTTATTGTTCTCAGTAGAGGTCGGAAGTTGAGGATTTCCTATTCAATGGGCCTGAACGATGCCTAATGCTCTAGATATTACGTGGAAACGCTGAAGTTGATGAATTGGGCAAAAATGGCATCGAGCATAAAGCGATGACAAGAGCTGGTTGCCAACTACCAAGAGATAGTGACAAATGATCACTGCCTCCGCCATCAGAAACGCTCATTTACAGATGTTATAGGATGATGCTGTTTGTAGTGCGGAAATGGATACACCTTATCAAAATAATAATACAAAATTATAAACGATAAAGTTTCGATGAGAATATTAGAATTATCGAACTAAATAAAATTATAACTATAATGTAATAAAAGTAATTATTCTAAAATATACATTTAATAGCAAAAAAAAAACTAAAAGCGAAGAATGCTTAAAAATCAAATACAATATTAAAATATTGGCAATAAACATTTCTAATTCAAGTCCCAATTTAATGCAATAATTTTGTCTAAATAGAAAGGCAATTTAGAATCAAATCAAAGTATATATAAATATATAAATGCGGATGAAAATGCAAATCACATATTACAATGTAAACAAATATATACGCGGGGTTTTTAAAACAGCAGATACGAAGACGTAAAACTGACCCATAAGAAAGACAAACAAGCAAGAAGGTTGATAATGAGAAACCAACAACAATGCTCATAGATCTCGGTTACAGGCAATTTAGAACAAGTATTGATGGTGACATAACAGCACAAACTCAAATAGTGGAATAATCTGGCCACAGACGGAGTAAACTCATTTATGAGATTCCAGTATATATCGTAGATATTAAAGACCTAGAGTTTTCAGACTGCAACGAAACGCCAGTAGTAGAATACTAATATCCACGTAGCTTGACTAAATCCAATAGCTTAATTCCATATGTCCTGGAGATGAGTAATTAGCCTACAATAAGGTGATCAGGAATGTCAGCATCCATTTGGTTCCAACACGTGTCTAACAGGATCAGCTACATTTTCCACAACTCATTACCCATGATAGTCTAAACACTGGCCTTCTAGGTTTCTCTTCTAAGAGACGTGTATAGGTAGGGAGATTTGGAACAGATGTATAGTGCTCCTCTCTGGCTGGTGACAATAGTAAACACGTTTATCCACACCATTCCTTATCTCCTAATATATAGCAGGCACGAGTGAGTTGGGTTCCATTATCCTTAGCTGTCACCTTGGACCGAATCAATAGCTTATCATGAATCATTTAATAATAATAATAATAATAATAATAATAATAATAATAATAATAATAATAATAATAATAATAATAACCAAACTTTAACTGATATGATTAATGTTTTGAGAAAGTAAAGGAAAAAAGCTGTATAAAAATTAATAAACAAGGATCTAAACGACAGCGAATTAAAATCTCCTGAAAATGGCATGGAAATTAATTTTACTTAAACAGTACATTTTTATTAACTGACAATTACTACGAATTATATCACAAGTTCATTTTAAGCAAGCGCATTTAAAATTTTATATACCTGCTCTCATTGTTTTCTTCTCTGGCTTTGTGCTTTTTCTTTCTATGACAGCCTCGATTACATTTACTATGATAAAAACACTTTAAAGAGGTTAAACAAAAGATTCGACATTTGAACTATTTTGTACAACTTTGCGTATATTATTTTGGAAATGATTTGTCTACTTAATACATTCTAATATTCGCCAATTGTTTTAATTAATTCATTTACATTTTCAAAATCTATTGGTAAACATTTTTCGCACTCTTCATAATAAAGATACCATTAGTAAACAGAAAAGCACGTAACCAATTAAAATATTACTAGTTTGTTATCATTCGGTGATGCTCGTTCTAAATAATTTGATGATTATTCACGTTTGTAAATACAATGATACTATACTGCATACCAGGATAACAAAAGAACAAAACCATATGCAACATGTCAGATAATATCTTTATACGACTTACTGTCTTTCATCTATTTACAATGTGAAATTCCGACGGTCTTTATTCCTTTAAGTGTAAACTAGACGATACTAATATATTTCAAGCTGAGTTTGTGTGTGTGTGTTTGTTTGTGTGTGTGTGTGTGTGTGTGTGTGTGTGTGTGTGTGAAGTAAAGGTGATAACACACACACACAAACATCCCAGCGAAACAAGCCGAAAACATGGACTTTCCCGTTTTGTAATAGCGCCAGAACTTGACAGCTACAATCTACTTTTGTTCACAATAAACCATAGACATTTTTCGGAACAATTATGATCAGGACGAGAACAATCCTCTCTTCTTGTGCATATCTAGTTTTCACTTACATGTGAGCCGTTTGCATTTGAAACAGATAAACATCGTAAACTAGTATACAAAAAGTAGTTAAAATACGATTGTGGTAATTAACGCTACATCTAAGTATTAGTAGCCCATAATCATGTGTTATTGTTCAATTAACGTTAAAATTATATCCGCTTGGGGTTCTTTTTGTATTTTTGCACGCTACTTCTATTATTGTTGTTAAAAAGGATCATTTCAATGATCTTTCAAACAAAACAAAATTCCAGCAAACCCTGTATGTATTTTAACTTTGGTTTAAATTGCAATGTGGTTTGTCTCGGACAAAGTAAGTTAAATATTGACGTAGCTTATTCATTATTATAAGGCTATCTTAAATAATTCTGGTCATAATTCTTGGGGACACCTGCGGTTAGCTGAAAGATATTTAAGCAGTTTGACATAAGTTTATTTTACCATTATTTTGGGTGGACAATAATTCACTATATATGTCAAAACGTCCTGTTTTTGGGTATAGGTAAATCCAACATTATCAGCCTAATTCGGAAAGCGTATTTAATTTTATAAAATATTTGAAATTAGTATGCTAGTAGATAGATTATGTTTAAATAAAAAATATGCGTTAGCATGAAGTTTGATCATTGCCTACGGTAATACATATATGACTAAGCTTATTCAGGTGTTAAGTTTGCTAAAATAAACCACTCATCTAACAATACGCCCCTTGACTACATTTTTGTTATAACGAACTCTGATAGATTTCAAAATCATTTTTTCTCTAATTTGACTTTCAAAATATATATCACTGTTAAAATCAGAATTATTTGTCAGTTTATATCTGTTACAAAGATATTAAAATAAATGTAAATAGAAAAGTTATGTTTTCATTTTCATTTTCGTCTTTTTTTCCCAATAACTTTCTTATCTTCTTAAATAGATGTGTGCAGAATTGATCCATGATAGCCCATCATATTTAGAGACCCCTAAATATTCTTAAGCATGCTTTTTTCAAATCATATTATCAAATTGGCATGTTTCAGTTACCAACCGTCCTTAAATGTAACATTTGGAAACCGTTGACAGCAATTGCTGAGTTAATTGGTCAATTGGTTGAATACTAATAAAAAGTTACTTTTGACAAATACATAATAAAAATTGATTTTGCAATTTTTAAAAGTAAGAATTAGATACATTTTCGTATATTCTATTGTATTTATTTATTTATAAACAATTTTACTTCAACTACACAGCAGGTTTGCAAAAACACTCTCTATATGCCAGTTTTTTTAAGATTTAGAAAGTGAGAAGGGTATATGAAACTTAGACTACAGCGTTTTCCAAAAATAATAATAAAATAATTAAAATAATTAATAAATGGTCTTTCAATTTTATAACTCTACACAGCGCAGCAAATCTGAATACCAAGTTTTTTTATATAAGTATAAACAATTTGAACTAAGTCCAATTAATTCATAGATATTTATTTTATTTTGTACTACTTGTTTATTTCATTAAAGCAAAGGCCTGAACATATGTTGGAAGTGGAAGTCAAGATATGTGGATATGGGATGGAAACATCTTAACATATGATTAACCAGTCAAAATATCTATAAACTAACTAATTATATCATATGTTAAAACATATTTATGATTTTTAATACCTTCTAGTATATATTTTCTTCAATTTAAATTTATAATATGGTTAGAATGCTGCCAGTGACTTCTAGTGTGCTTGTGGTTCTTAATGGGGTTTTCCCAGGTTCTTCCTCCAACAATTGTACTGACTGCCTTATATCATGCACGGAGAAATGGCATTAAACTAAAAAATGACCAACCAATCAATCAGGTTCAGTACAGAGTACGAACGATACATAATTTAGAAAGGTGATTTACGTGTTTCTATGCCGTCACAAATTAGTCATGTCGCCATCAATTTCGGCAGATATATTTCCAAACTTCGTGCTAAAAGACACGGTAAATCTAAAATTATCTTACCCAATTTAAAACGTGTAATTGGTTACGACAAGGAAGAAAAAATATACATTTGTTGGTGTTGTGCCAACAAAGCCTAAGTCGAAAGGGGCGATTTAAGGTGTAACTCGAACCACTGGTTTCTTCGAAAATGATTTTTGTATGTAACAACTCATTTAAAACCATAAATTTTAAATAAATCCCATGAATCAATTTCAGATATATACAAATTTCACATATAGATCACTTGTTAATATTTAATTATATGCTAATTTGTAACTTAATGTTGAAGATAAGCTGAGACATAATAAATCTGATATTGATTTTTACAATTAGCCCTTCAATCTTCATACATTATTTTACAATTCAGCAATTTCTAATGTCCTTCGTTTGCACCATTTGGTTCAAGCCATCAGTAACTGAGTGGTAAGTGACGTCACAATTTCAGTGTGGGATGGTTGCTGACCACATCGGGAGGCACCATCAGAGGGTCTGACACCAAAATGACTGTCTATAAAATATTTGAATATTTTAGTAAGAAGAGGGTCAATAGGGTTGACCCCATGAGTTACGTCACTTAGTGACACCAACCCTTGTGACGCCACTGTCATTGGTTAAATCGTAGCAAGCAAAATCTTAAGAATTAATTGCCCTTCTAACCTAACCATTGTACTATAGGCAAAGGATTGAGGGGACTATAAAGTATGTTCAGGTAATATTAATACTATGCATTCGGGTCTCATGACATTTTTTTATGGAGGTATGTATACGCAAGACTCATTTGTAAACATTCTGTTCCTTACAATGAAGGCAAAATGTTTACATTTCACTGAATCAATGACTGTAATGATAAATATTGACGCCGATACCTGTTTTACACTATTGATTTAGTGATTGCTGAACAGGGCATTTTTGTTTCACCATATAATTTATAAATAATTTTATTTTAAAAATTAGCAAACTTTGATTATTTTTTTAAATAAGACATGATAATTAAATACTGAATTTGAAAATTCGTTACAAGTTTCATTAGTAATTATATTTAAATTAGAAGTTACAAAGAGGTTGCTGGAATGAGGAGGAAGAACGTTTAATCACCACTCATTGAAATGGTATAAAATAGCCGTGGATGAAGACATAACAACGTTATGTCCTAAACAATTCAAACAAATTCAACCAGATAATGTATATAGTTCCTGGAAGAGGGAATGAGGGTATTGGAACCTAAATTTCAAAGAGACCAGCACTGATTGGCAGACCTTGGACAAATGTAATCACTTGACCAGAGGTAAACAAATATTGCTTTTTGCCTAAAGTATAACTGCACAAGTGCTTGGTTACTTCATGAATCAGTAAACTTAGGAATAAGTCAATGTTTATAACATATATTGTATTTTAGTATACTACATGACTATACAAAATTTTTTGAGGTGCGTTTCCTCCTAAATTTAATTTCAAGAAATGATATAATACGTTACAGGGTGGGTGGTATGTAGGTTGATTTTATAAAGCGTGACCAGTGCAAATAAGCAATGTGTTGATTGTATTGTGGCATCAATACATTCTGAAATCGTAAATACATCTTTTCTAATGTCATCAGGACTGGTTTCCGATTAATTTATTGTGAGCATGTCCATTGCTTAAATACGCGAAATATATTGCATTATATGCTACAGAAAAAAGTGCTAAGTGAATAAGATGATGATGACCACTGTGGAGGATGTGGTGATGATTGATGATGATGATGACAGGGCGCTTCCGGAGACTTATTTTCAAATTAAATACACGTGTCTACCTCATGTAAATATTTATATTCAAATTGAATACAAGTGAGTGTCCACCTCATGTGAATATTTATAATCAAACTGAATGTACATAAGTGTCTACGTCATGTGAAAACTTATAATCAAACTGTGAAGACATGAGTTTAATTTGCAGCATGTAAAATGAATTTAAATCTATTGAAGATTCGCAAATAAAGCATCGTTTAATCTCAAAATGTTCTTCTTATGCAGGCGTCTGTCTCGATTAAGTGATAGTCGTTTGTTTATCCTATGGAAATAATTATATTACCATTAAAACATAGGTGATTACATGGATTACGACAAGCTGGAACATGAAGGAAGCCATGTGATTCTACGGCTTAACGTCTGTCTTCTGGAACCTGCCACGAAATTATTATAAAGAGAACTTGACGCAAGATCTTTAAATTGGAAGGATACATCAAGAAGAAATCAAGATCATAAATAAAAAGCACCCTTAAGTTTTTTGTGAAAAATTTGTTACATTTAAGAATTTACACTAATTCCTGTAATCAACAATGTTAGACTGAAAAGTTTCTTGGCTATTTACTGACTTCTGAGTTCCACTATAAATTCTCTGCCTGCCATGTCCCTAATGTTTGGTATATTCTGTTCACAATGATCCCATGCCTCAGAGTTCACAAAACTAGCAAGCAAATTTGATGCTATTAATACTCCATTTTAAGCAAGGGAGAGAAAGTCTGCAACCTTTTCGATGTCCAGCACGAGTTAAGAAAAGTTAGAGAAGATGACGTTAATCCCATATTGTAATTTGAGACCAAACATTAAGAATAAGTGCTTTATTTTTGGAGTGACTATTGTTCTCAGCTATGATTACATACACTACTGCTCATAAGGGACACCTAGTGAGCAGTAGTGTATGTAATATTATGTCAGGACGGAAGAATCATGCGCCAATATCAAAACACGTTAGAAAACAAATTCTTCGACAAAGATATTTATTTGAAATTATTTGGACTTCTAAAGCCGGAATACTATTATTGATTGAGAAAATTCAACAAGGTACTGTTGACACAACAACAACTTGTAGAAGACGTCATCGCCTTCCATATTAGAATTTCACCGGGATTAAAACTTCGAATTATTTATGACTTTTTAGTGATTGGACATATATTTTTACATAAAAGGATTAATGTTTGGATTATATTCACAAATTATAAATCCTTTCTCATTTTTTTTTTACCTTGTGTTCTAGGAAAATAAATTATTTAAATAAAATTTACAAAGCTTGTTGGTGTCACTCCTTTCTCTGTTAATTTGTACCAGCCTAGATGTAACAATAACTTGGGTTATCGTCTTCGGGATATATGAATTTTGGCTAAAATGTTTTTAAAAATTGTTTTTTGAAACTTAATTTCCACTAGGTTTCAGAATATTTTGAATTCCAAATATCATTTCACATGTAGTTATAAATATGTACTTAAAACTATAGGCTTTTTCACAATGTCATCAAAAGTGGGAAAATTGTTCTAATCCCGCTGAGAAGCAGTTGGATAGTTGGATACTTTGACAAAAAATGAACTGCTTGAACTTGCCAGAAAATAAAATCTTTCTGAGTGAACATTTTGCTTAACTGAGCCAAAAAAAAATCAGTTGAAAATTAATTTCCCCTAGGTTTCAGAATATTTTAGATCCCAGGTATCATTGTATATTTAGTTTTAAATATGAACTGAAAACTATAGGTTCTTTCACAATGTCATCAAAAGCGGAAAACAAATTCTAATTCTACTCAGAAGCAGTTTGATAGTTTGACAAAAAATAAACTGCTTGAACATGCCAGAAAATACAATCTTTCTGAGGCAATATCTTGCTTAACTAAGCCCAAAAAAATCAGTTTAATTAAGTATTTGATAGAAAAGACTTTTCAGTAAGTCTGGATCATACTCTGACATAGAAGTAAAATAATTAACATTAAAAAAAATTGGAAAAGAAGCTCAAAGTTTGAAGTGGCCAAGGAAGCATTGGACTCAGTTACTACAATGTGTACTTGTTGGCAAAGCTATTGATATTTACCATTCACAGTCAGTTCACCAAACTGCTGACTATGATTTGGTTAAGAAATGCATTTTAAAAAGTTATCATTTAGTCCCTGAGGGTTAATGACAAACATTTAAGACTTATAGATAGATGCTGGACAAAGAACTTGAATTACTTGAATGAAACCATATAACATGATGCTCTTGCTTTTCATAAGTATTTTGTAACTCATATAGTTTCTGTTGAGGTCATGTCTTTCACTAAGCAGTCTACTGGTAGATAGGTATTTCAGCTTAATACGATTCCTCTTAATTTTCAGTCTGGCACAACAAATAATTTCAAACTTCTGATAAACTTGACTCAAAATCATTTTCTATTCCTACGTTCAAGAAGAAAATGCACGTTATTCCTCTTTGTCTCAAATTGTAACATAAACATCAAAGTCAAGACAGACCTATACCAATTGCTCTTATTTCTAAGAGGTCAATGTCACTGTCCTCTGTTGAAAGCAATAGATTTAACGGGTCTCAAATTGCACTATCTGATTTTATTATGGAGAATTATCAATCATTCAGGTCGATGAAGTACTATATACACTCTTGGGTGACTTGGCCAATCATATCCCTATTAAAATGGTAACTGATACAGGAGCTTCTCGGAGTCTTTTATTACCAGGTACATTTTTTTCTGAGAAGTCTTGTTCTAATGAAATCGTACTCATTCGTGGAGTAGAGTGCAGTTTTGTTAATGATCCTCGTCACTATGAACTTTTGTCATTATACTTACTTTCAGAACCTCTGACAGTTGGAATAGTATTTACTTTACATGTTCAGGGCATTCAATTGTTACCAGGCAACGACCGAGCTGGAGACAAGGTTGTGGTTAATCTTCTTGTAAATAAGAAACCTTCCTTAGATCAGAAAAGTGATCTAATTAAAAAAGAATTACCTGATTTATACCCAGCTTGTGCAGTTACTAGAGCTATGGCAAAGAAAGCTCTTGAGAATGATTTTGATAAGAAATATATTCCTTTAGCTGATACATGTATTGGTCAGGCTTTCGATGAGGTAAATTTCACTCTTCGTTTGGTTCAATCAAAAGATATTGATCACAGTGATCCTTTTTCCACTTCTCATTCTCTTTTTCCCAATCAGGGTGACAAGCAGATATCACTTGTCGTCGAACAGGAATAAGATCCAGATATCTCTTATTTGTTTCAGAGAGACATCAGTGACACTAAAGCCATTTAGGTACCTGTCTGTTGTTTTTTTTCTTCATTAAAATGGAATTCTTATGAGAAACTGGAGACCTCTCGAGGTATCTGCTGGTGACGAGTGGTCAGTGACCTTTCAAATTGTAGTTCCAAAATCGTACAGACTGGAAGAACTTAGCTGGGCCCATGAGACTCTTCTGCTTGGTCACTGAGGGATTAATAAGATTTATCACAAGATCTTGACTCACTTATATTGGCCAAAATTAAAAGTGACGTTTGTAAATATTTCAAATGGTAAAAAAAACAATCCGAATACACCTAAGGCACATCTACAACCTATTTCTGCATTTGACGAACCATTTAGTAGAATTAAGGTAGATTGTGTTGGTTCCTTTACCTAAGACCAAGTCAGGCAACTAATTATTTTTTTTACCATTATGTGTGCGTTAACAAGTTTCCAGGCGCAAATTCCTTTGAGGAATATTAATCCTAAAACTATAGTAAAAGCGTTGATAATGCTCTTTCTTCAATTTGGCCTTCCAAATCTATCAAATCTGGTCAAAGGTCTTTATATTATATCTGGAATTTTTCAGCTAGGTTTACTTGAATTTGCCACTCAGCAATTCAAGAAATATTCTAAATTTGGATTCACATACCTTCAATGGAGAGAACGCTTTTGTCTTGCAATAGAGTTCATTATCTCTTGCTCATTCTTCAAAATGTTCAAAAATAATTTTACGACCCTTACAAAGTTTAGAAAAAATGAGTAAGTTAAATTATAATGTATGTACTCTGATATAAATAAATTAATGGAGTACTAGTATATTAGAATATTGCCAAGTAAATTATGCAGTTGATTTAGTTGTACTTGTCCCAACAACTGAGGATTTAAGTCATAGAATTGAATCGAAAATTCTACTCTTATCGGACCAACAAATTTCAGAATTTGGAAATAATGAACATTCTGGACCAAAATACATTAATGAACTTAAACAGCTATTATTTGAGCATGAGAACTTTTTTTTCCAGACGTTGAAATTGGGAATTCCCAACCTGTGAAAAAACACCCGTACAGTATGAAGACTCTCAAACAGGAATACTTGAAAACGGAAATTCAGTATTTCCTAGAGAGTGATTTCATAGAGCTCAGTCATGCTGACTGGATCTCACCATAAATACTTGTTCCGAAACCGGATAGAACTTTCTGTATGAGCACTGATAATAGGAAGGTGAACAGTTTTGCTAAAACAGATTCATTTCCATTACCACGTATCGATGAATACATTGATAAAAATGGAAATGCTAAGTATGTCGCCACATTTGACCTCTGAAATGATTTTGGCAAATTCCACTAACGGCAAAAGCAAAGGAAATGTCGGCATTTGTGACTCCAGATGGACTCAATATAAAGTAATGCCGTTCGTGATGAAGAGTTCTCTAAGTATCAATATTTGATGAATATGACTACTTCTGGTTTAGGTAATTGTGATGCTTTCAATCGATGATGTCGTCATCTACAACGACACCTGGAAAGAACATCTAGCAACAATTCGGAAAAATCTTTGACATACTCAGTGATGCAAGTTTTACAATCAATTTATCGAAAAGTAAGTTCAGCCGTGCAAATGTAACATTTCTAGGACATGTCGATGGACATGGACAAGTTAAACTTATAGATGCTGATGACGAGGCTGTCTCTGAATTCCCTGCGCCTATTACTAAGAAGCAACTGATACGAGTTTTGGGTATGACTGGATACTATCGGAAATTTTGCTGTCATTTTTCAATAATTGCTGAACTCCTTTCAAATTTATTGACTAAGAAAACCAAGTATCATTGGTCTGAAAAATGTCAAGAGGCTTTTGATACGTTAAAAGCCATACCGAAGAGTGCACCAGTTTCTACAGCTCCAAATTTCAGTTAAACTGTCTGTTGATGAAAGTGATGTTGCCATTTCAGCTGTATTGACTCGAAAAGATAAAATAGTATCGATCGTCCAGTGTGCTTTTTTCTAAGAAATTAAATAAGCAGCAGAGAAAGTATTCCACAATTGAAAAGGAAAGTCTGGCTTTTATATTGGAATTATAACACTTTAAAGTTTACATTAGTTCAGCTCCTTCTCCGATCATTGTGTTTAGTGATCACAACCCCATTCACTTCATCAGTAAGATAAAAACAAAGTCAGATAGTATTAAGGCGGAGGTTGTTATTACAGGAATATAATATTGACATCTGGAGCATCATGTGAAAAGACAATTTAATAGCAGATGCACTTTCACGTGTATATAAATAATCAAAATCCAGGACAATCAAAGTAAAAGTTGAAATCTCCAAGAATAATTATGTTACCACCTATCAAATTTCCATACTCCTTCAGATTCGGAAACTGCTCCAAAAAAAAAGAGATTCAGTCAGTTCCTTTTTTCTCCTAGGAGGAGGGCGGTAGATGCAGAAAAATGGACTTACCTTTGTAGTAGTAGAGGAAAATGAGAGTTTCATCCCACTTTATTTTTTTACCCTCCAAACAAGTATAAATTATAGTCCTAAATTATCCCCCACCCCTTTTTCCAAAATAGGGAAATGAGGGTTTTAGCCCACCACCCCCTCCCACACCTCCTGCCCCACCCCCGCCAAACCCCTCATTTCCCTTTTACTTCCCCTATTTAGCCCATTATATTTTGGGAAAACCCCAAACCCCCAACAACACCCCCAAAAAGGCAAAGCATGCAACAAATGGAAAAGTGAAAACAGCGGGTGGAAAGATTTTCTAAAGGGAAAAAATTTTTCCCTTTTTATAAAAAAGGTAAAAAAATGTGTTTTAAACGTTTGGGGAAAAAAGGGGCTTTTTTTTAAAAATAGAATTTTTGTGTATTTTTTAAACTTTCCCAATTGTTTGGGGGTTAAAATTTGTTTTTAAAAATCTTCACAAACGTATGATAAAAAATTTTTTTTAATTTAAGTAAACCAGATGGATAAAAAAAATTTTTTTTTGGGGTTTTTTGGATTTTTTTGGGGGTTGAAAAAATTTCCCCTTAAACCGATCGAGATCAATTGTGTTTTTAGTATGGGGTTTTGTTGGCTAATGGGGCTGGGGAAATTTTTAAATTTCCCGCTAGCAACTTTGAAAACAATTTTTCGAGAAAATTTGGGAAAAAATTTCGCTGTTATCATACTATGACGAAATTTTTAACTGGTAAACGTGTCCTTTAAAAAATATACCTAATTTTTCATTTTAAATTCAACTGTAAATTTTTTTTCCCGCCCTTCTTAAAAAATTTGATGTTACTTTTTGTAGTTATTTGCTTTGGGATTTGTCAAATTTTTTTAAAAGTTTAGAAAAATTTTTTGCCAAAAGGGAAAAAATACCCCCAAAAAATTTTACCCCAAAAACCCCCCCTTTTTTAAACAATAGCTTTTGTCACCCAAATTTTGTACAATCCACTTTTGAAAAAGACATCTTTTCGAGTTTATGATGTTTTGGGGGGAATTGGGGAAAATGGGGGCTTCATAAAAACAAACACCACCACAAGCGGGGTCAAATTTTCAAAAAATTTTCAAAAATTTTTTTAAAACAAAATTCCAAAGGCAAAATTTTAAAGCTTTTTTTTTTTTAAATTTAATTATTGTTTAACAAAAACGGCAAAAATTTTTTGGCTGCGAAACCCCATAAAAATTTTTGATAGCGCTCGGGGTTCTTTTCAACCTTAAACTTCCCAAATAACCTTTTTATTTATGTCGTCATGAAATTACTGTCACGTGGAAAATGGGAAAAAGGACAAAACGGGGGGGGGGAATTTCGTTTATTGACATTCCTATAATGTCCTGCTTTCCCGATTTCATATATGGCGCGTCAGTATCGAAAAAAATTAATCAAATTTCCGGGCCCCTTGATTTTTTAAAAAAATTTAAAAATTTGGAAAATCGAAACTTTCAGCCATTTTTGATAAATCAACCCAAAACCCCAGCCCAACATAACGGCTTGTTTGTTTTAGATTTGTTTTTTCTTCTGTTCGCAAAAAATTTTTTCCCTTAAATTTTTTAAAATCTCACAAAATCATCGTCGGACCGGGTTTTTTCCCTGCGATTGACACCCTTTAACTATTTCAATATTTCCCAACTTTTCCTAAAAATTCTCCATCTTTTACCAAAAAGGGAATTTTTTCCTTTTTTAAAAAAAGTTTTTCTCAAACTCTGTTTTCCCGCGGGGCCAGCTCTTTTTAAAGTTTTTGGAGTTAATATAACCCCCTCATCCACGGACTGATTAAATTTTAGTACCAAATGAACTTTCTCAACACAAACCAGCATCGACTGCTTGTTTAAAACTTTGTAATGCAAAACGTAATTTTTCTTATCAAAAAATTTTGGAAACAATTTCCCTTGGCCCAGGGAATGTTCCCTTTGGGATTTTTAACCTTGTTTTTTCTTTTGTTTAACCCAAACTATAATCATGACCATCGATTCCGCAAGAAAGGTAATCGTTTTTAAAAATTTGTGTAGCAAATTTTGGATTTCAAAAACCAACTCAACAAAATTTTGGGAAAAAACATCGTCGGGTATCTTTTTTCTGTCTCTGATAGAAATCGTTCAACCCGGCCCCAATGAAATCCGCAAAAGGCTTGGTTCGGAAAAAATCGAACCACCGTAAAGATTTTTAAACCCTAAAAAATTTTTATACTTCGAAAAAGGGCCGGGGTTATACTTTTTTCAGGTATTTGTGGTTTGCTTCACCCAAAACCTTTTTTTTTAAACACCCTAATCCCCCCCTGGGAACCCTTTTTTCTTTAAAATTAAAACATATAAACATCATCGGAAATTTCAACCCCCCCTTTTAAACTAAATTTTTAGCAAAGCCCCATAAAAACCCGGGGGCAGAAAAATTCCCAGAAAGGGATCTATTTCCAAAATTATTAAAACTCACTTCAAAACTTTAAAAATTTTTCTCAAATAATAACACTCATTTTGGGGGGGGTAAAATTTTTCAGGATAATAAACCAAAATTTCCTCACAATAAAATTTTTGTTATTTGGGAAAAATTTTTCCCATCATCAGTTTTTTTCTTTTTTTAGTTGGGAAAAATTTGTTTTGCGGGAAAAAGTGTTTCATCAAAATTTACACCCTGGGGGGTCGGGGTATTCTTTGGGAAAAACCCCCTTTTTTAGCTAGTAGATTAAATTTTTACCCCAAAAACCCGCCTTTTATTAAAATTTTTTACTAAAAACCCTTTCACTAACTCATCAACGGGGTGCCAAAAACCCTGCAGGCGGGCAAAAAAAACGCAATTTAACCTAGCGAAACACAGAAACTTTTAAAAATTTTTTGGGATGCATTTAAATATGTTATGGGAGTTTTAGTTTGGTTTTTAATATCAAATCCCCAAAAAGCTTCAACAAAAATTTTTGGGCTATCAATCCTCGAAAATTGTAAGGGGTTTTTAAATTGAATCAATTTGGGGGGGAAATTTAAATTTTTAATGATTAACGGGCCCAACGATCTGCCATAAAAATGCTTGGTCTGACTTTTTGTCATAAACAAAAGTTTTTTCACAAAAAATAAAAATTTTCTGCTTGCCTGTTCTTTCTTTTTGGGGTGTTAATTTTAACAAATGGCTTTACTTTTCAACGATAAGAAATATTATCAACTTTGTTAATAAATTTGCTTGAAAGCCAAACTGCGGTTTTTTAAAACCTCGATATAATTGATGGGTTTAGATAATCTCAAAATCATAAAACCCAAAACTCCCCCCTTAAAACCTACTCCACAGGGAACATTTTTTGAATTTTTCTTGTACTCGATTGATTGGGATTATTTTTTTACCCAAGTACAGGTTGAAGTAAACCCCAAAAATTTCCACGTATATCAAAAGGGAATTTTTAGCTGTGATTAGATGGACAAACTGAAACCCCCTTTTTTATCTCCCTTGGGGAGGGCATTTTTAAATTCTTTGCAAAAACAAACCAACTGCAAATGCTTTGTAATTTTTAAATTTTTAAACCCAAACCGGCAACAGCGGAAACCAAAAAACTTTTTTTTCCCCAATTTTTATTTACTGTTTACCAATTTTGGGTCCGGTTTAAATTTTTTTAAATAAAAAACGAAAAGATTTTTGTAGAAACATTAAATTTTTTGTCGATTGGGAAGCTTTTTTTTTGAAATATATCCCGGGATACACCTTTTTTTCATCTAGTCCAAAAAGGGTCAATTGAAACATTATTTTGCTTTTAAAATTTTTGGTATTTGATTTTCTGCCACGGGAAAGTTAATATCCAAAAATTTTAAATCTAAACACGTGACTGAAAAATTTTTTTCAACGCATCAGCGTGTTTTTTTTCTGGAAATAGTGCGGAAAGAACAGCCCTTTGGGAAAAACACTTTTTATCTACTTTTTGATGTTTTTTACACCCTTTTAAACTTTTTTTTTTTTTTGGGTGTAAAGGCCCGAGAAGGGAAACCCAAATCGTTTATTTTTAAATTTCGTTTTAAAAAAAATTTTTTTTTCTTTTTGTTTCTTTTAAAAAATTTCCCCCAACCCGAACCTAATTGAGTGAATTCCCTTTTTTTTTTTTTTTTAAACCAGATTTCTTGGTGTTTTTCACAGATAGTGGATAAAAGACCCGGGCCCCCAAGAAAAACCACCCCCCCTTAAATTTTGCGTTCATAAAAGGTTTTCTCCCAAATTTCCTTGTTTTTTGTTTTCTTCCGTTTTTTAAACTAACTTTGAAAATAAAAAAACATATTTGCAAAAAAAACTAATACTTTTGTTTTTTTTCAAGCTCACTTTTTAACAGTTATCTGTAGTAGGGGGAAAAGATTTGTTGTATAAATTTACAAAGAACAATTTAAATTACCCAAAC
This sequence comes from Potamilus streckersoni, assembly GCA_016746295.1. Classification (NCBI taxonomy): domain Eukaryota; kingdom Metazoa; phylum Mollusca; class Bivalvia; order Unionida; family Unionidae; genus Potamilus; species Potamilus streckersoni. Next base: position 376,681 of record JAEAOA010001128.1, read on the forward strand.
TGATAACAATTATCAAAACCTCAAAACAGTCGCTTTTTTAAAATTATTTCCCCCCCAAAAAAACTTTTTTTAGCAAATCACGAAATTTTTTCAATTTTTAAACTAAAAGGGTAATACCCAAAATTGAAAATTTTTTTCCCTTCTCACTGCGCTTGCGCAAAAAAATTTAATTGAAAAAAAAAAAAATCTCCTATAAAAAAAATAAACAGCAAATCAAAACAAACCCCTGTGACAAAAAAAATATTCAATTTCCCCCAAAGTATAATTTTAAACCTCACACTGACATGCGCTAAAAATCAATTGAAAAAAAAAAAAAAATCGCCTATAAAAATAATAAAACAGTAAATCTGAAAAGGGAGCACGTGAGCAAGAACCCTATAAAATTAAACCCAAAGTAAAACTTTTTAACGCGGGAAAATTTAAATTTTTGGGGGGTTAAAAAACACAAAACAAGAATATCTTTTTTTTGGAAAAATTAACGTCAGCTTTTTTAAAAACGATTAGGGGTTAAAAGGAGATAATGCGGAGAGGTTGCAATTTTTTAGAAAATATTTTTTTTTAAACCTTTTTTCGCGATGAAAATTTCCAAAGGGGGCCCGTTATATCATTATAATGGTAAAGTCACTGAAGGACAACTTTGAAAACTTATCCTTACAAATGAGTTTCAGCCACACCCCGTCCTTTGATTTTTTTTTTTTTTACGGGGCAAAACGACGCGGATTATTAGAAACAAAAAAACTAAAAAAGTTCTGGTACAAAGAACAATAGGGGATATTTTCAAAGAAAACGTTAGGGGAAACATCGCCAAATCAAGTTAATTATTATGGAAAAAGGTTTGTTTACAAAGGTTTTAAACGGATTATCCCAAGGGGTTCTTTTTAAATTAATCACATAAAAAAACGTAAAGACGATAAATCGAGGGAAAATCTAAAATTTAGTTCCCAAAACAGGAAAATGAAAAAAAGGGACAGGGGGGGGGTTTATTAATTTTAAAGGGTCCAAAAAAAACCTTTTAAATTTCAAAAAACCCCTCGAAACGGATGGGGAGTTTAAAAAATTCAAATCGATTTCAGTTTGCGGCGAAAAATTATAAAATAAATCCCGCAGTCGTAAAATTTGTAGCTGATGGAGTATTGAAATCAATTTTTTTCAAGGGGAAAAAACGAAGGGAAAGGTTTGGGTTTTTAAATAGTTGGATCAATAATTTTGTAATTCGGTTTTTGGGCCCAAGCAATGAGGGAGGCCAAATGGGGGGGGGAAATTCACGGGGTTTTAAAATTTTAGAGTCGAAAATTACTTCCTTTCTTTAAATTTTTAATTTTTTTCTCTTCTTTTATAATTATTTTATGAGAACCCCACCTTGAAATACAATAACATCAACCAAAAAACCCAACAAACATTTTCTTACCCCGGCTATTTTACGTTGAAAATTTATTTAATTTTAAATTATTTTGGTTTATATTTTATCTCACCCCTAAACTTAAAAAAATAAATTAATAAAAATAATTTAAAATAATGGACTTGTTGAAACACTTGCAAAACTCTACGAAAAATACAGCGCCCCAAAGGTCACCACGAAAGGGCCCAAAAATTTTTCCAAAGTTTTTATAGAAAAACTTTTGGGTTTAAAGTAAAAGAGGGAAAATTTTTTTTTAACAATGAATCATGTTTGATTTGAAATAGCTTTTGCTGACAGAAAAAATTAACAGCAGATCAAAAACTAAACGGTATAATGTCCGAAACACTTTGCTAAACAAATAATAAAATTTTTTTTTAAAACCTTTCCCGGAACAAAAATTTTGTTTTGGGCCCAGCTAATAAAACCCTTTCTTAAATATCAAGATTCCGGGCCCCGAAAAAAAATTTATCCAAAATTCGATTTCATATTTCTTTAAAAAATTTTTTAATCAAATTGACGATCTTTTTAACAATGGGAAAGCAAAAAATCTAATACGTTATGAAAACCCAAAGAAAAAATTAAATTTCTGTCAAAAAAAATATGAGTTAATTTTTAAAATAGCATTATTTTCAAACCCTTTTGGGTTTTGGGATCCCCCTTTTAAAAAATTTATCCAAAAAATACCCACGGCCATTTGACAACCCTTTTAAAACCCCCCCCTTTTTTTTTCTAATAAATTTTTCCTCGATAACAAAAACATCCTGCTAAATTTTCTGTATTCTTTGTTCTTTAAAAACCTACATGGGGTTCCCCTCCAGATTTTTTAAAAAACAAACGTTCCAGTATGTTAAAAAACCTTTTTCAATTCAAATACTTTTTTCGCCCCCTTTTGGAGAAAAATTCCTTTTGAAAATCCCTTTTTTTCCATCAAAAAAAATTCAAATTTAAAACCAAACCTTTAAAAATTTATGCTGCGGTAAAATTTTTTCATTTGCTAAAGGGTTTTTTAAAAAGCTTTTTTAGGGGTATTTTGATGTTCGATTTTTTTTTTCGTGTTATTTAAAAAATTCACCTACTATTTGAAAAAAGGGGTCATCGGATGTACCGTTGGTTTTTTTAGCGGGCATAGTTTTTGAAATTTTTTCTTTTTAAGCTGCGAAAATCCTCGAAAAACCTTTTTTTAACCCCCCGTTTCCTTAACATTTTTTTTTTAAATATTATTTTTCTAAAAAACTGTTTTAAAAACTTTTTTGAAAAAAAAACTGGGGACCCGGGAAACATCCAGATTTTATTTGGTTTTCCTCTAACCCGTTTTTTATTTTGTCAAAAAACCCGCATCATCATTGAACCCCTGTCTTATCTGAAACGGGGAACCAAAAACATATTTGTTTAAAAACGTCTATAACAAAAACAATCCCCCTTTTTTGGGAAGCGCCATCCCGCCAACTTTAAAACCGACTGGGATTAATACATCCACCAAATCTATTGCCCAATAGCATCTACCCCAAATTAGCGACAACTTTACGTCGGGGGAATTTTTTTCCTTTAGGTCTGTGCACTCAAACTGCAAGATCATCAAAATTTTTTTTTTTCCAATTCGAGACTTTTCCCGACCCAAGTTTAAAAATTTTGCCCTACCCTTTCCCGGAACAAATTTTCTACCCAAAACCTTTCCGTAGTTTTGGGGAGGCCCCCAAAATCACGTAATTCTCTAACTTTAAATTTTATCAAAATTCTAATTTTGATTTTTTTTAAATGATCACGTAACAGATTCATGACGCTTTTGCTTTTGCATCCATTTGATTAAAAGGGCCTTTTGTCCGGGAAAACGTTATCGTTTTCATCTAGTTGTTGACTAGTGGTTTCCCGGGCCCAGAAAAACCAAATTACCGGGAAAATGTAAAAAACCCCCCTTTTGGGTTTTTGGGCAATTTTCCAAAAAAATTTTTAGGTAAAATCTATACCTGACCCTATTATTTTTCTTTTTTGTTACAACTTTTTCGGGAAAGGGCGCCAATTTTTTTTTTTGTTCGGGCCCCACAAACTCTGTCAAAATTCACAGGGGATTTCATTTTTTTCCCTATTTTTTAAAAATGGGCCCGACTAAAATAATTTTGGGGTGGGCCAGATCCAGCGACTCGCTGGAAAACCCCATCGCTGGGATGTCGCTGGAGAACTATCCCCGGGGGACGTTTTTTTTTTAAAAATGTATTTTTTTTTTTTTTTTTCCAAAACCTAAAAAAAAATTTTTTTTTAAATTATCCAGTTTTTTTTTTGGGTTTTTTTCGTTTTTCATTAAAAATTTTCTTTTTAAAGTTCTACCCTTAAAACAGTATTTTAAACATTATTATACTTGTAAGTTTAGAAAAAAAATTAATTGCGATCTCACTTTAAACGGGGAAAGGTGCTTGTAAAACTTAAAAAAAATTTTTAAAAAAAAATTAAACATTTCGGCCATCGTTGGAAAAAACCCCCCCATAATACAAAAATACCCAAAAGCGATGTTCCAACGGGTTTTGGAGTTGTTTTGATAAATTTAATTCTTTTAAAAAAAATTTTTTTGTTCATTTTCTTTTTTTTACTTTCGCTTGGAGGAATCCAAAGATCAAAAAAATTTTTAAATTATAAACTGCTACCCAATGTTTTTCCGGACCGTATTAAAAATTTTGGATTTTAAATAACACCCGAACTTACAGCTGAGGGTGGTTTTTAAATTGCTGCGGCCCATCTTTAGAATAAACTCCGTAAAATTTCCGGGAACCCGTTTTTTAATTTTTATCAATGATAAAAAAATTTTACTCAACGGGGACGACGATTTCCGGGGTAATGTTGCCCGTCCGATTCCTAAAAAAGTTTGGAAACAAACTTCCCCCATTTCCCCCCCAAAAGGGGGCGAACGGAATAATTCCCCCCTTGGGTTTTTTTGGGGTTTTTGGCATTTCATATTGCATTTTGGGGTTTTTGGTGTTTTGTTTTTTTGTTTTTTTTTTTTTTTGTTTTTGGTTCTTTTTTTTTTTTTTTGTGGCTTAAAAATATATTATTTCAAAAAAATTTTAAAAATTTTTTTTTTATTCCACTTCCACAATGATACCTTTTTACCTTTCCCCCTGCTTTCCCCTCCTTTGGGCGCCAAAATATTGCTCCAACCTCCCTGCAAACCCCTAAGTGCCTAAGACGGGTAAAAGTTTAGGTTTTAAATTGTACATTTAAATACTGAAAAATCCCGGGAACCAAGAAAACCACCTTTTTTTTGGCCATCGCTGCCCTTTGTGCAAAATAAATTTTAAACAACAAAAGTTTTTTTTACGATCATCTTTTTTATTTTTTTTTTTTTTGTTACCCAATTTTGAAAAAAAACACCATCAGAAATATTGGGATTGTTTTTTAAATAAAACCCTTTTTCTCGTTTTGAAATAGCACCCAACAAAATTTTTTGCCCTAACCATCACCCAAGATACTTTTTTTACAAAAATCCCTTTTGGCCATTTTTATATAACAACTGTAGATAAAACTTGAACTGCTTTTTACCTCCAATAGAATCTCCCGGGGAAAAAAAAAAAAATCACTAAAACTAATGCGTAACGTAAAAGGGGCCCCCTACGGAACCGCCCCAATTTGCCCAAGGAAATTTCAATTCCGCGTGCTTTTTTCCCACCTCGCTCTTTAAATTTTTACAAACATCAAAAAAAATTATAAAAAAGCGTACGAAATTCCTCTGCTGATATTTGAGTTCCATTTTAAAACATTTTTAATTTTTCAGGGGGGCGCCCAAGCGGGACATGTACGGCGAAAAAATATTTTTTTTAATGTCATCAAGAAAAATTTTGCACCGAAGCTCGTTCTGGATATTGCTTAAATTTAAATTTCTCGTATATTTCGCCTGAAAAATCAGCGTGGCAAATATTGCATTAAATTTTTTTGTTGGGTTTTTCCCCGTCGAGCGGGGGGGGCTGTTTAAATACGACAAAGATTTTCCGGCAGTTGTTTTTGCTTATGTTGTTGTGACCCCCCCAAGTGATCAGTAATATTTTTGGGAACCCCTGGGCTTATATATTTTTGCGGCCTTAAAAAAAAAAAAATTAATTCGTAAGCTTATCAAGCGACTATTTTAATTCTTACATTTTTTTTATTTGGGTTTATAAAGGGGGCCCTCCAAAAAAAAGCGAGTTTTTTTAAATTTTATTAAAAAAATTAAAAATCATCCCCTCCAGAACAAACAAGCAAAACGTTTTTGGGGGCCCCGCTTTGATCTAAAAAAAGCGTTTTTTTTAAATTTCCCCCCGAAAAAAATTTTTTTAAATTATCCCCTAAAACGCGACAAAAAAAAGCCCCGGAAAAAAATTTGCTTAGCGGGAAAGGGGTCAGGGAATTTTTTCCCTAAAAACCTTCAAGTTTTCTTCCCCTACAAAGCCCTTTGTTTTTTAACGTGGTTTTCCCCAACTTAGTTGGTTTTTTTAAAGTAAATTTTAAAAATTGCAGGAAAAGTCCGCAGCTCCTGGTGGCGTTTATATTTAATTATTAAAAAAAAGCTGTTAGAAAAAACCTTTGTACATTTTGCAAAAAATTCCCTCGGGGCAGGTGCACAAAAATTTTAGTTCAAAACAGGGAAATTAAAACCCAAAGGAAAAAATTTTTCCAATTAAAAGCATTTTTTCCCCGCCCCAATTTAAATCCCCTTAAATTTAAGGCCCCCTTTTTTTTTTAAAAATTCGGGTTTTTTTCACATCCCCCCTCCCCGTTCTTTTTAAAAACCCCCTATTTTAGTTCAGTTGATCTTGAAATAATCGCGGAAAAAAAATATTTTTAAAATTGACTTGCAAAAATTTTAGAAGACTTGAAAAATTTTTTCCCCTTTTTTTTTTTTTTTAGTTTGAATTTGCCCGTTTTATTCTAGCACTTTTTAAAAAAAAAACCCCCCAGCCTTTTTTTTATAAAAAAAACCTTCTGTTCCCCAAATGCAAATGCAGCTTTGGTTTTGGAATTGGGTACTGTCTTTTAATTCCCGACCACGAAAATTTAAAAAGCCTTATGTGGCAGTAGAAATTTTCATCTTCGTCTCGGTGTTAAAGGGTTTTAATTCCCCGTTTTTTTTTTTTGGTTTGTTAGAATTTTTTACAAGGTATTAACAAAACCCGAATTCCCCCCGGGGCACCCCTCGTTTTCGATGGGCATAAGTTTCTTTTTAAAACGGGTAATTTTTACAACATTTTATTTATTAGATTATACAAAATTTTATGCGGGGAACTGTTTCTTTTGATTTAATTTTTTATATCTGGGTCGGGGCCCCTTTTGGGGGTAATAATTTTTTTTTTTTGTTGTTTTTCATAGCTTTTTTTTTAGTTTTTTTTTCTTTTGTTTGGGGCGATTTCTGAGATAACCCTTGGGTTTTAAAAATTTTTAAAGGAAATTTAGCGGGGGGATCACCTTTTTTATTTTTTTCAAACTAATTTTTTTTTTTCCCCCCCCCCCGGGAGAACCCCCCCCGGGGCCCGGCAAAAAAAAAATTTTTTTTTTTTTTTTTCCCCAAAAGCCCCCCAAAGGTTTTTTTTTCCATTTTTTAAAGCTTTTTAAACCCCCGCCCGTTTTTTTTTTTTTTAAATTAAGGCAATTTTTTTTTTTGGTTTTTTTTTCCCAACTTTTTAAAGGGGGCAGGGTTTTTTTTTTTTTTTCCTTTTTTTTGGGGAAATTTTTTTGTTTATTTTTTTTTTTAGTTTTAAATTTTTTTTAAATTTCTTTTTTTTAAAAAATTTTTTCCTTTTTCCTTTTTTTCCCATTTTTCTTTTTTTTTATATTTGTTTTTTGGTTTTTTTTTTTATTATATTTTTATTTTTGCCATTTTTTTTTTTTAAAATTTTTAACCTTTTTTTTGGCTTCGGGGAATTAAGATTTTAAAATTTTAAAAAAGGTTACCAAAAAATTCAATTTTTTTTTTCCCTAAACCCAAAGACTTTTTTCCTGATGATTTTGTTCAAAACCTTCATCCTTTATTTCCCTTTTTTTAAAAAAATTTTTTTTTTTCTTTAATTTTTTAAAGGTAAAATAAAATATTCGGGGGTTTTTTGCATGGGGAACCCCTGGGGGGGGACTTTTGGGAGAAAACCCCTTTAAAATTTTTTTACCTTTCTACCTTTTTATGTAAAAGCCAAAACAATAAGCAATTTTCTAATTTGTTTTTTTACCCTTTTTGTTATAAATTTTCTTTCCCGTTTTACGTCATATTTTTAGGCTATCAAGTGCAGGGTAATTTTTTTAGTAAATTTCCCAATGTTGAGCAAATTACTTCTTTTCCCCCTTGGGTTTAAATTGATTGCAAAATTTTTCAAAGTTAATTTTAATTTGCAAAGTGTTTTTTTTTTTAATTTTGGGCCCCAGGGTAATTCCAAAAAATAAAACCCGGGGGCGACCCGTTTGGGGGGTTTTGGGATCCCCCTTTTTTTTTTTTTTTTTTTTTTTTTAATTTTTTTTTTTTTTTTTTTTGTTTAAAATTTTTTTGTTTGTTTTAATTCAAATAAAATTCCTTTCAAATTTTTTTTTTTTTTTTTAGTTTAAGGGAAACCTTTTCCAGCCCCAATTTTTTCAAGATAAAAAAAATTTTAAACCAATTCAAATTTTTTTTTTGTAGGGGTCTAGTTGGATAGGGGGGAATTTTAATTTACGAAACTTTTTCGCTAAAGTAAAACCCTTTTGTAAAATGTTTTGGGGTTTTTTTCATTCCTTTTTTAAAATTTTATCATTTTTTTTTAAAAATTTAAATCGCCGCGATTAAAGGGGGGGCGGGGGTAAAGTTTCAAATCTCAGGGGTTAATAATTCCTAATCAATCTTAATGGGTCAAGTATGTCAATGAATTTTAAATTTCAAGTTCAAAAAACTAACATTCCCAGCTTCCTTTTGAAAAAAAAATATTTTTAAAATTAAAAACCCAAAATTCCTTTGTTTTTTTTTTCTTTTTTTTTTTATATTTTTTTTATCACAGATTTTTTAAAGTAAAAAATTTTCCTTCTAAAACTCCACCCCCTTTAAAAAAAAACCTTTTTCTCTACTTTTTTTTTGCTGTTTCTTTAAAACGGGAGAGCAATGACCCCCCCCCTTTTCTCATTCTTTTTAAAATGAAATCATATTTTCAAATCCTTTTAACCGGGGGTTAAATTTTAAAAATTTTTTTTCCGTAATGGGCCCTCATTAAAAAATTACACAAATTTTGATAATTTTGATAAAATTTAATGATTGTTTATATTTATTTTCTTTTAATACCCCTTTTAATTTTTTTTAAAAAACCCAAAATTCCATCTCAAACTTTTTTTTTTTTTTCTAATTTGTTTTTTTAAAAAACTTTGGTTTTCCAACTTCCCCCTTAAAATTTTTCATAAACCCCCAAACCCTTTTTTGCCCCCCTTTGAATCTTTTTTATCTCCCGAAAACTTTTTTTATAAAATTTTTATTCCTTGCGTTGGGTTTAACCCCCGGCTAACCTTTGCTCAAGTTTTCCCCCGGGGTTGTTTAACAAACGTTCTGTTTTTAAAAAACCGTTTTTCTAAAACCCCGGTCACTATAAATTTGGGTGTAATGCCCCCAACAATTTTCTTTTTTTTTTTTTCATCAGAACTGTAACCCGTTTTTGGGACAGCTGCTTTCCCGGTTTTTCCTAACAATTTCCCAACCCAAAACCCTTTTTTCCCCCGATTGTTTAAAAATTTTTCCTGACAGTGGGTTTTTGTTTCGGGTTTTTTACCCAAATCTTGTAAACCCCCCTTTTAAAAAGGGGGGGTTTTGTTTTCTGTGCAGTTTCTTGCCCACGTCGCGGGTTTTTGACTTTTTTTTGGGTTAAAAATGAAAGCCCCGGAATTTAGCTGTTTTTTAGGGCTTTTTTATGGGGTTTTTTCTGTAAACTTGGGTCGTTTTCCCTATTTTAATTATAAATTTTATAAAATTTAAACCCTTTAAAAAAAAAATGAAGTTGTTTTACAACAGCGAAACATTTAAAATTGGAAATTTGGGAAGTTTAACAAAAAAAAAGTTAAATTAATCTTTTTGTTAAAACCCCTTTTTCCCCTTATAAATTTCCAAAATAAACTTTTTCTTTGGTTTACGCCCCCCCCGCTTTCTCCCCTTGCCCCAAAATTTTTCTAACGTCAACAATAACCCGTCCGGAAAAATAAAAAAAAAACCCGTTTTTTCCCCCTTTTAAAAAACCCTTAATTTATAAAAACCCTTTACAGAAAAAATGGGTTTAAAAACTGTTTTTACGTACAGTGAGAAAAAAATGGGTTTTTATTTTTGGTTTTATCCCCGTTGTTTAGCGGGAATTTCATCAAAAACTATTCTTAAGTTCCCCCATTCCCAATTTTAAATTGGGCTGAAAAAAGGGTTTTTCTGGCGCCTAATTTTTAAAAAAAATCTTCGCCAAAAATTTTAAAATCATCACGAAGTTTTTCATTTTACTCACTTTAAAAACCTTTTTTACTTGCGTGGTTGATTTTTGGAAAAAATTTAAAATCTAAACCCTAGTTAAAAAATTTAAATCAAACCAAAAAACAAATTCATAAGTAAAATTTTTTTTCCCCCCCCCCCAGGTTTTTGCCCAAAAATAAGATAATGGGCAAATCAGGAAGTTTCATTGTTTTGGTTTTTGCTTCACTAGTTTTTCAAAGTTTTCAAATTTAATATCGACCCATTTTGCCCCTTTTTATAATATTAAACTAATTGGGTTGGTAAAATTTTTTCTAGGGCAAATAAAAAATGATTTTTTATACAAAATTTGGAACATTATTTGGAGATTTAAACCACAAGGGGACTTTTCCAAAAATGCCAAAAACTTTACGACTCAAAAAAAGAAATCAATAAATTTAAATTCAAAAACTTAACCCGCGTAAAAAATTTCCCGGGTGAAGTTCGGGCATTTTCCAGGGCAAAGAAGGCATTAAAGACCGTAACGTAAACCCGTCAGAAATTTTTGTAAAGAAATCCCAAATGGGAAAAATTCCTTTTGCCCCAAAACAAGATACAAAATCTTGGGAAAATAAAATTTGGTGGGGATGGGTTTTTGGGGCACAAAAAAATCGTTTAATTTATTTGGGGCGCTTCAATTCTAATTTAAATTCCCCCGCGCTCAAAAAAGATTTTTAAAACCAAATCACTTTAACACTTTTTAAATTTCCCCAGAAACATAAACAAAATTAGAGAAGAATTTTTTTTTTGGGAAAACCATCAAATGTTTTGCATTACCTCGTTAATTTAAAACACAAAATCTCAAGATATTTTCACAAAACTCAATGATAATTTTTAGTGGAATTCAATTTTTTGGGTTTAAAAACATTTATGATTAAAAAACCCCCAAAAAACAGATTAAAAATATTTTTTATAATTTTTGCTTTTGGTTTTAACTAGGGGGACAACCCCAAAAATTTAATTTTTTTAAATATTTGGGAGAAGTTACCGGGGGGTTTTAAAAAATTGTCAGTGCTTAAAATTTCAAAAAAAAATTTTGAATATCTCCCAAATTTTCCATCTCAAACTTTTAAAAAAAAGACTCAAACGGAATAAATTTTCTGTAATAAAAACCCAAAATTCCCGAAAAAAGAATTTATTTTTTTTAAAAACCCGTTGATAAAACCTTTTAAAAATTAGCGAATTTTTTCTGGTGTTTAATTTTTTAAAATTTAACAAAAAAACCTTTTTTTTTTTGTTTCCCCAAAAATGGGACCCTAAGGTTTAAAAAATATATAAGAAAAGAAAATAAAAGTTTATTTCAATTAAATTTTAAAAAAATATTCCCCAAAAAAAAAGTTTTGACGCAAATTTAAAAACAAAAAATTTTAAAAAATTAAAAAAAAAAAAAACTTTGGTGGGGTTAAAAAAAATTTTCAAAAAATAAAAACTTTCAACAAGATCCTCGATAATATTTTTCTTTTCACCCTTTTTAAGGGCCCGTTTTTTGGGATAAAATTTCAAGTTTGGGTTTTTTTAAAAATTAAAAAAATTTCCCCTTTTTTTTTAATCCCTATCCGCTAAAATTGGGGGTTTTACTTACAGCGGCGTGTAAAAAAGTAAAAAGCAAAAACTTTTAAAAAAAAAAAAAAAACAAAATAGCTGCTTAACCTTTAAAAAAAGAAGAAACTACTTTATCAGATCTGGGCTTCCCCACAAAATTTTAAAAAAAAATGGTTTAAATTTTTTAACCGGGGGGGGAATTCGTATTATTTTCAAAAATTTAACAGACATTTTAAACCAAAGAAAGGGTTTGCCAAATAAGAAAAAAAATTTTCACAAAAAAAAATTTAAATTTAAAATTTTAAAAATTTTTTAAAAATAAAAAAATTTAAAATATAAAAAAAAACTTTAAAAAAAATATCTTTTTCAAAAATTCAACAGTTTTAATTTTCCCCCTTTTTAACTGGGGAAACGGGGTCTAAAGACATGCACAGTTTAATTTTTTATCTTGTTTCTGAAAAAAAAAAAATTTTTTGGAAAATCTATTTTCCGTCTTTAGAATAATCTATTTCCCCCCCACATACGCCCTTTTTAAAAATTTGTCAAATTCTGTTGACATAGCTTATGGCATTTCCAAAAAACCTGGGGTTTTTTTTCTTTTGGGGTTTCAAAAATTTTTCTGTCACAAAAATAGTAGTTAAGGGAAAAAAGAAGGGGGTTTTTGGGGGGGGGGCGGAGGTGTGGGAGGGGGGGGGGGGGCCAAAACCCTCATTTCACTATTTTGGGGAAAAAGGGGGGGGGAATAATTTAGGGGCCCAAAAATTTTTTACTTGTTTGGGGGGTAAAAAAATTTAAATGGATAAAATCATTTTTTTTCCCTCTACTACTTTTGTTTTCCCCCATGAATGTGGTTTGGGCTTTTAACCCCATTCTTGGGGGCCCTTTTTTTTCCGGGGGGGCCTGGGTGATTAGGGAAATTTAAAAAATTTTCGAAAACGCAGTGGGGGTGGGCTTGGAAAAGTTAAACCCCAAAAGGGACAAAAAGGAAAAAAAAAAAAAAAAAAAAAAAAAAAAAAAAAAAAAAATTTAAAAAAAAAAAAAAAAGCCAAAAAAAAAAAAATTTTAAAAAAAATGTTATCCAAAATTTTCCCCGGGTAACTTTTTTTTAAATTTAAAGTGCGGGAAAAGGGGGACAGGAATAACATTTACATTTAAGGAAAATTAAAGTGCCCCAAAAATCCAGGGGTTAAATTATTTCACAATGGGATGTGAAAAGAGCCAATTATGGTAATTTTAAAAAAAAATAAGGTTTTCCAAAATTTTGGGTTTTAAAAGGGGGGGCTAGGGGAAAACCCCCAAAAAGGGGGTTTTTTCAAAACAACAAAGAAAGTTGCAGCGGCTGAGCAAGACAGCCGAGAAAAAGTTTAATTTTCCCCGTTTTCCCCAAAAAAGAAGATAGAAACAAAAATACAATGGAAAAGCCCATACATTTATAAAAAAAAAACCACACGAAAAACCACAAAACAACCATATATATATTTTAATTAAAATATATATATTTTATATATAAATATAAAAATATATTTTATTTTTATAAAAATATAATATATAAAATATAAAAACATTTAAATACAAAAATAGTTAAAAAAATTAAAAACGTTTTTGATCTATATAGAATTTTCAAAAATGTAAAAAGAATCCAAAGAACCCCCCCTTTTCTCTCTTTAATTCCCTTAAAAGGAAAAAAAAAAAGCAAAAAAATGTGGGGGGCCCAAAGCTACTGCCTTGGTAATAAAAAAATCTTCTTGAGCTTTTTTTACCCCGGTATCCTAGATGGGAAAGGGGACTTGGCCATGGTTTTTTTTTTGGGGGGTAAACCCAAAACCCCAATTTGAAAAAAAGCCCGCAACATCTGTCAGACCCCGAAGGCCCTTTTTGTAAAATTCCCCCCAAAGAGTTTGGGGAAAAAATTTCTGTATCCCATAGATGCTTTACATTTTAAATTTAAAAATTTATTTTTTAATTTATTTTATCACTTTTATTAAGGTTCTGTAACATTCTTTTTAAATACTAAAAATTAAACCTTTAAAAAAGAAAAAAACGTGTTTAAAGTCCTTTATGTAACTTGAAACCTAACAAGAAATGGATAAGGAAATCATCTAAATTAAAATAAAAACAGTTTGAAAAGCTCTGTTTAAAAATTTTTGTTATTTAATTCTTAACTTCCATAATAAAAATTTGCTTTATATAAAGTTTTAATTTTTTTTTTTTTGCATGCTTAAAAAAAAAAAAAAAAAAGCAGGGCAGATGATGTTAAAAATTTCTGCTTTTGAAAAATGCTTTTTGATTTTTTTTTTTTTTTTCCCTTTCCTCGTGGGTAAATGAAAAATTTTTCTCTTTCGTTTTAGTATTTACTAGGGTCTTTGGCCCAAAAACAATACCCCATAAGGTTTTTGTTAACCCCCTAATTTTTGGGGCATACAATACTCAGACGATGTATTTATTCATAGCAGTATCTGATAAAAAAGAATACCCTATGACACTAATATAACCTCATTTGCTTTTCTCCTTTGCAAATTGTTTTTACATTGTTAGCAACCTAAAAACTATAAGAGAATATGAAAATAATTTAGTACAAAATTTGAGTATTTTTTTTAAAATAGAGCTAATACATCTTGAATATATAGCTCTACACAGCAAGTAACTTCTGTATTTAAAAAAAAAGCCAAAAATTTTAAACCCCCCGCAGATGCTTTTTCCCAAATGAAAAGGGGTTTCCCTTAAAATCTGTTTAAAAAGAACTATCAAGCACGAAAAAAACCCAAAAAAACAAAATTAAAAAGAATAAAAAAAAACTTTAAAAAAAAATTTTTTCAAAAATTTTAAAATTTAAATTTAAAACTAAAAAAAGCCAAAATACAAATTTTATTTAAATTTAAAATTTTTTTACCAACCCCCCAAAAAAAATTTTTCCCTAATTCAAATGTGAAAAATCAAGTACATCAAATGCGTAAAAAAAAAGAAAAAGAAAGGGAAAAAAAATAATTTTTTTCTTCCCTTTTTCCCCCTTTAATAAAAAAAAAACAAAATGTCATTGGGTGGGTTTAAAAACCCCATCTTAAGTCGGGAGGGGAAAAACGACTCTGTAGTAAGTTAAAGAAGGCAGAAAGAAAACGTTTTTGCATGGAAGTGTCCTCATCCTTTTTTTCTGATTTGTAAACTCCAAAATCTTTCCCCCAAATTTAAGGGCTTTGCAAAGACAAAAAGTATTTTCAACTGGGGAAACTCATGTTAGTTATCAATTTATTTAAAAAAAAAACAATAACCCGCCTCAATCATGGGCTTTTTAAAAAATATTCATGGGAAAAAATTTTAGGGGATCACCCCTTGGGGGGTCTTTGTTTTTTTTTTTTTTTAAATTTTTCGGTTTCCCCACAAATGATGTACTGGGGATTTTGGGTCGGAAGTTATCCCCACATTCCCCCCTCATCCCCCCTTTTTAAATTGAAAAAACAAAAGCTTGGGAAAAAAATCGTATGGATTGGAAAAATTGCCGGGGCCCTTTGTTTAATTTTTTTTCCTGGGAAAGTACCCCAAAATGCCAACCGCCTCCACCCCATTCCCATTTTTTTAAAGCAAATATTCTGCCCCCCAAAAAAAAAACCTGGTCAAACCCGGGGCAGGGGGCCAAAAACCCGCGACCCCCCCGACAGTCGTAAGTAAAGGGATCTCCCAAGGGGGGACTTTTCCGGGACAAAAATTTGCCCTCGGTTGGGTAGTCGTAAAGTAACCCCAGTCCCCCCCCTTGGGGGAAGAAAAATTTTAGCCTCTATTGAAACGTACCAAATTTATTAAAAAAAAAAATTAGGGGCTATACCCCTACCCTTTTACTAAAAAATTAATTTAAGTTCTTACACTGATAATTTTGACTGTTAAAGCTGTATGACTAAAATTCAGTCAAAACGAACACAAGTCTATATTCTCCAAAATCTCCAAGGGAAAAAAAACCAAATGGGTTTTCTGTTTTTTGATTTGTTTGGGCTGCAAAAAAAAATTTCAAGGGTTGGGGGAAAACCACTAAACCTGAAATGTCTCCTTAAAAATGTATTAAAAAACGCAAGCCCCCCCCCCAAAAGAAAACCCTCCAAAAACCAGGTTTAAATTTACACCAGCTTAAAGGGGTTATTTTAACAAAAACCAACTATGCATGAAACAAAACAGGGGAAATTTTCAAGATATTGGGACATTTTTTACCCCCCTTAATTAATACCAAGTAGTTTTTAAAAATTTTTTTAAGTTCCCTTATCCCCCTACTATGTCTCCGTGTAAAAGTTTTATTTGTGATTCAGCAAATGAGAAAAATCATGAAAAACAGACATAAGGATGAAGTCCCCCCCCAAAACCCAAAATCATAAAATTAAAACCGGCCCCCTCCTGTGGGGCCCTTTGGAAAAAACTAAAACCCCTTAAAAAAGCTGATGCCAAAAACGGAAAACACCCCCTTTTTTTAAATGCCAACCTTTTTTTTGGGGCCCAGTTTTTTTTTTTTTTTTAATTTTTTAAAACAACCCCTGCCCCTGGGGTTTTTTAAAACCACACCTTTCCCCCCTAAAAGACGGGGCGGGCCCCAAGCACAATTTTATTGGATTGGGCAAAAAATTTTCTAATAACCTTTTTATATGAAAAAAACAAAAAGAGAGAAGTAAACTCAACTCGTTTTAAAATCCTAATCGTATATTAGTTTTTTTATTTTTTTTTTTTTTTACCCTTTTTTTTTCCCTTTAAAAAACACCTAAAAAGAACAATTTTCAAAACAAAATTTCTTCAGAAAATTGCGATTTTGCAAAAAAAAGGGCAGGGAAAAAAACTTCCCAAACATAATAAATAAAATTTTAACCCACTTTTTTTAATAAAAAAAAAAAACCAATTTTGTCTTTAAAATTTTGAATTTGTTTTAGTTCCAAAGGGGGTTTTCCCGGTTTTTTTTTAAATTTGTAATTATTTAGTTAATAAAATTTTCATTCACTAGGATTTCAAAATCTTTTTAAAGACATTCTTAAAAAAAAAAATCTTTTTGGGAAAATTTTTTTAAAGGGGGAAATTCCCTGAAGGGTTTTTGTTTTTAAAATTTTTATCACGAACACATCAAAATGCCGTTAACATTTTAGACTTAAAAACCTGCTATTAAGACAAATTAAAAAAAATTAAAAAATTTTTTTGGGAATCCCTTTTTTGGACTGGGTTGCAAAAATAACAACGGGACCTTCTTTTTTTTTAATTCATTCTAGGGAATTTCCAAAAATTTTTTTTGTTAATTGTGCCAAAAAAATAATAACTTTTTTTTTTTTTCTGTGTAACCTTAAAAAGAAAAAAAAACGTTTAAAACATCCATTTTTGAAAAAAAAAAATAAAAAAAAAAAAAAAAAAAAAATTAAAATTAATTTTTTTTCCAAAAAAAAAAAAAAAAAAAAAAAAAAAAAAAAAAATTTTTTTCTTTTAAAAATTATTATCGTTTTTTTGAACAAACAAAAAAACAAAATTCATAACTCAAAGTTTTCCAAAGGTTTTTCCCTAGGGAAACATTTTTAAAAACATTTTCCCTGTCGGGTTTGAAAAAACTTTGTATTTACGGTTCCCTTTTAACCCTTAAAAATTCCTAAAATTTCCCCCATATCCGTGGAAAATCATGTGCTTAAATAACTTTGGAAAAAAACAATATTTAAAAATTTTTTAGGATTTGTCATTTGGCCCAAAAAACCCTTTTCCCAAATAGGAAAGGGGGGTCACAAACCCCACTCGGGGTTTAAAGGGAAAAAAAAAACTATTAAAAAATGAAAAAAAAAAACAAAGATCCCCGAAGCAAAAGATCCCCAACTTGACCGTAAATCATATTTAAAATTTAACAACTTTTTTTTCAATTTTTAAAAAAGCTGGGTTTTGGGGGGGGGGGGGGAATTTTTCCCTAAATTTTCCTTAAAAAAATGAAACCCCCCGCCCCTTCGAAAAAATTTTGGGCCCGCTCAATCGCTAGCACCCGACTTTTTATAAAAAGAGTATTTTTTTAAAAACCGGCCCCCCCTTTTTCCCTAAATTTGAAAAAATTAAGAGGGAAAAATGCCATCATGAAACATTACATAAATTTTAGTATTCCCGTTTTCCCCCCAATTTAAAAAAAGTATATTTTTCAAATTTAAAAAAAAATAAAAAAATAAAACCCTTTTAATTAAATGGGGGGAAAAAAAAGGGAGGAAAAAAGGGAAAAAAAAAAAAAAAACCCCCCAAAAATTTTGGGGGGGGTTTTGGGGGGGTTTTAAATTTAAAAAAGCGCATTTGGGTTTCCAGGTTTGCATTAAAAAAAATCATTTTGAAAAAAAAAACCCGTTTTTTTTTTTACCCCCGGGGGAAACCAAATTCAGATACAAAAAGCCCTAAAGGGCACACGAGTCTTTTTCCAAAGGGGGAGAATGAACGGGTTTTTACTCGGTTTATATAGCGGGGCAAAAATAAGTTTTTAAAAGACATTGGGCAGGGGTGGAGTAAACAATCTTTTTGCGTTTTGTACTGGTAAAAAAAAAAACAATGGGTTTTGGGGGAAATTTCCCGTCTTAAATGGGGCCCCCGGGGCTTTGGGCCCCCTGGGCTTGATTGCAACCCCCAAAAAATAAATCAGGGGGTAGGGGGGGAAGAGGGGTATCCCGTCAGCCTTTTCACAAAGAAACCCCCCTTTTGGGTCTTTATTAAAACCCCCAGGGTTTTTGGGCCCCCGGGAAGTGTAAAAATGTAAAAGTGGAAAATTTTTTTCAAATTTTTTTAAAAAGGCCCCCTGGGGAAAAACAGATTTTTTTCCCCCAACCCTTAAAAAATTTAAAAATGCCTTTTTTCTTCTACCCCAAACCTGGCCCCTTTCAAACACCAAAAACCGCAAAAAAGATTGACGAACCCGGCAAAACTTGAAAAAAAGCTCCCCCCTTTTTCAATAAAAAAGCGAGAAAAAAAGAGCTGGGTTTCTAACTTCCAAGTGGAAAAAAAACACTTTCCCAAACCCCCCCCAGAAACACTGGGGACAGTTTTTATTGGATGAAAAAGTTTTGTAATTTCGGGGAAATGAGTACAATTTATTAAAGTAATAATATAAAAAAATTAATTTATTAAAGTAATAATATAAACAAAATTTAATTTATTAAAGTAATAATAAAAAATTATTAATTTATTAAAGTAATAATAAAAAAATTATTAATTTATTAAAGTAATAATATAAAAAAATTAATTTATTAAAGTAATAATATAGAAATTATTAATTTATTAAAGTAATAATATAAACAAACATTAATTTATTAAAGTAATAATATTAAAAAAATTAATTTATTAAAGTAATAATATAAAAATTATTAATTTATTAAAGTAAAAATATAAAATTATTAATTTATTAAAGTAATAATATAAAAAAATAATTTATTAAAGTAATAATATAAAAAATTATTAATTTATTAAAGTAATAATATAAAAATTATTAATTTATTAAAGTAATAATATAAAAAAATTAATTTATTAAAGTAATAATATAAAAATTATTAATCTATTAAAGTAATAATATAAAAAATTATTAATTTATTAAAGTAATAATATAAAAAAATTTAATTTATTAAATTAATAATATAAAAATATCAACGATAATGTTTCGGTGAGAAGATTAGAATTATCAAACTAAACGGAAGAGAATTACAATGTAAGAAAAGTAGCTATTCTACTACATACTTGTAATAGCAAAATAATTAACAGCGAGGCATACTTAAAAATCAAATACAATATTACCAGTATAGGCAATAAACATCTCTATATCTTGTTCCAATATAATGCAGCAATATTGCCTAAATAGAAAAACGAATTTACAATAAAATCAAGGTATATACAAATGTATAAATACGGATGAAAATACAAATCACTTATTACCATTTAAACATATATGTACATGTACATGTATATATATATATATATATATATATATATATATATATATATATATATATATATGCGGGGTTTGTAAAATCGCAGCTAAGATGTCGTAAAATTGGCCTTTGAGAAAAGCTAACAGACAAGAATGTGGATAATGAGAAATCAACAATGCTCATACATCACATTCACAGGCAATTTAGAACACGTATTGATGGTGAAATAACAACATAAAAGCAAATTGTGGAAGAATCATGGACACGTATCGAGGAAACACAGTTATGAGCTTCCAATAGGGCTCATAGATCTTGTAGACCTATAATTAGCAGCCTGCAACGAAAGACCAGTAGTACAATAATATGGCCGTAGCCCGACTAAATCCAATAGCTGAATTTCATAGATTCCGGAAGATGAATATTTAGCCTACAATAACGTGATCGGGCATGCCATCATCCATTTGGTTCCAACACGTGTCTCTCTGAATCAGCTACATATTCCGCAACTCATTACCCATGATAGTCCAAACACTGGCCTCCTCAGTCTCTTTTCTAAGACACTTGTATAGGTAGGGAGATTTGTTAGAAATGTAGGGTGTTCCACTCTGATGACAGTACAGAAAACGTTTTTCCACATCATTCGTTTTCTCCTAATACATTAATATATACCAGTCACCAGTGTTTCGCGTTCCATCGTCCTTAGCGGTCATCTTGGACCAAACCATTATGGAAATAATTTGTCTATTTAATGCATTTTAATCTTCACCAATTAGTTTAATTAATGCATTTACAAAGTCTATGGGTGAACTATTTTCGTACTCCAGATAGAAAAGGTACCATTGTTATTGTTATCTCCGTTGCCGCTGTCACCGATTTAATTATTAAAGAATCAATCAAAAAAGATCTAACAGGATCCAAATCATTTGGACATACATCAACAAATCTTTGTCATAGATATTTTTAATTAAACAAAAACAGGTAGATTGATTTAAAGTCTAATAATGAATAGTCAACACGTTTTCTTAATTAGATAGGACGGGTAAAAGTGAAAACTTAAAAGACTGTCCGATTCATGTGTGTTGAATACCCCTTTTCTTCAAACACAGTGTTAAGTTTTACACAGACAAATTTCGGACAAACTTTGACCAGCATGATCTGCTCTTCTTCTGCATATCAAGTTTTCAATGACATGTTAGCCATGTGCATTTCAAACAGAAAAAAAACATCGTAAACTTGTAAAACAAAAACAAAAAATGTAGTTAAAATAAGGTTGTGGTAACTATCGCTACATCAAAATGTTGTGAGCCCACAATAATATGTGTTAACTGTTAAATTGACGTCAAAAAGTATAATAGCCTCGTGTTTTTGTATTTTTGCACGCTACGGCTACTATTATCATTATTGTTAAAAAAGTTCATATAAATACACTGTCAAACAAATCACAATGCCAGCAAAACCTGTTTGGAATTTACCTTTGGTTCAAATTGCAATGTGGGGTGATTCAGACTAGGCAAGTTAAATATAGCCGTTGCTGATTCATGATTATAATGCGATCTTACATCATGCTGGTTATAATTTCAGGTGGATATCTGCGGTTAGCTAAAAGTTATTTAAGCGGTTTGGTGTTAATTTTTCTTCATGTTCGTGATTTTGGTGGACAATAATTATTTGTGTCAAAACTTCCTGGTTCTGGCTATGGCTAAATCAAACATTATCTGCCTACTTTGGAAAGCGTTATTAATTTGAATACCGTGTTTTATTTATATAAGTATAAACAATTTGAACAAAGGTCAATTATTTCAAAGATATTTATTTCATTTGTACTAATTTTTTATTTCACTAAAGCAAAGGCCTGAACGTAGGTGAAGTCGAGATATGTGGATATGGGATGTAAAACTTCTTGACATGTGATTAGCCAGTCCGTACGTCTATCAACTAACTAATTATATAATATGTTATAACATATTTGTGATTTTGGCTACTTTCTAGTATATATTTTCTTAAATTAAATTTATAATATGGTTAGAATGCTGCCAGTGACTTCTAGTGTGCTTGTGGTTCTTAATGGGGTTTTCCCAGGTTCTTCCTCCAACAATTGTACTGACTGCCTTATATCATGTACTGAGAAATGGCATTAAACTAAAAAATGACCAACCAATCAATCAGGTTCAGTACAGAGTACGAACTATACATAATTTAGAAAGGTGATTTACGTGTTTCTATGCCGTCACAAATTAGTCATGTCGCCATCAATTTCGGCAGATATATTTCCAAACTTCCTGGTAAAAGACACGGTAAATCTAAAATTATATTACCCAATTTAAAACGTGTAATTGGTTACAACAAGGAAGAAAAATATATACATTTGTTGGTGTTGTGCCACCAAAGCCGAAGTCGAAAGGGGCGATTTGAGGTGTAACTCGAACCACTGGTTTCCTCGAAAATGAATTTTGTATGTGCCAACTCATTTAAAGCCATAAATTTGAAATGAATCCCATGAATCAATTTCAGATATATACAAATTTCACATATAGATCACTTGTTAATATTTAATTATATGCTAATTTGTAACTAAATGTTGAAGATAAGCTGTGACATAAGAAAGCTGATATTGATTTTTACAATTAGCCCTTCAATCTTCATAGATTATTTTACAATCCAGCAAATTCTAATGTCATTCGTTTGCATCATTAGGCTCAAGTCATCAGTAACTATAGGTAATTTCAGTGTGGGGGTGCGGACCACATCGGGAGGCAACATCAGAGGGGTTGACACCAAAACGACAGTCTATAACATATTTGAACATTTTAGAAAGAAGATTGTCAATAGGTTTGACCACATGAGTTACCTAACTTAGTGACACCAACCCTTGAGACGCCACTGTCATTGGTTAAATCGTAGCAAGCAAAATCTTAAGAATTAATTGCCCTTCTAACCTACCCATTGTACTATAGGCAAAGGATTGAGGGGACTATAAAGTATGTTCAAGTAATATTAATACAATGCATTCGGGTCTCGTGACATTTTTTATGGAGGTATGTATACGCAAGACACATTTGTAAACATTACGTTCCTTATAATGAAGGCCAAATGTTTACATTTCACTGAAGCAATGATTATAATGATAAATATTGACGCCGATACCTGTTTTACACCATTGATTTAGTGATTGCTGAACAGGACATTTTTGTTTCACCATATAATTTATAAATAATTTTGTTTTAAAAATTAACAAACTTGGATTATTTTCTAAATAAGACATGATAATTAAATACTGAATTTGAAAATTCGTTGTAAGTTTCATTAGTAATTATATTTAAATTAGAAGGTACAAAGAGGTTGCTAGAATCAGGAGGAAGAACGTTTAATCACCACTCCTTGATACGGTATAAAATAACCGTGGATGAAGAAAGAACAACGTTATTTTATAAACAATTCAAACAAATTCAGCCAGATAATGTATATAGTTCCTGGAAGAGGGAATGGGGGTATTGGAACCTAAATTTCAAAGGAACCAGCACTGAGTGGCAAACCTTGGACAAATGTGATCACTTGACCAGAGGTAAACAAATATTGCTTCTTGCCTAAAGTATAACTGCAATAGTGCTTGGTTACTTCATGAATCAATAAACTTAGGAACAAGTCAAAGTTTAGAACATATATTGCATTTTA
The DNA here is from genome assembly GCA_016746295.1 of Potamilus streckersoni. Lineage (NCBI taxonomy): Eukaryota > Metazoa > Mollusca > Bivalvia > Unionida > Unionidae > Potamilus > Potamilus streckersoni. The sequence continues at coordinate 399,626 of JAEAOA010001128.1, forward strand.
GTATAATGCATTGCTATACAAAAAGTCTTTGAGGTGCATTTCCTCCTAAATTTAATTTCGGGAAATGATACAATACGTTACAGGGTGGGTGGCATGTATGTTAATTTTATAAAGCGTGACCAGTGCAAATAAGCAATGTGTTGATTGTATTGGGGCATCAATTCATTCTGAAATCGTAAACACATTTTTTCTAATGACATCAAGACTGGTTTCCGATTAATTTATTGTGAGCATGTCCATTGCTTAAATACGCGAAATATATTTCATTATCTGCTACAGAAAAAGTGCTAAGTGAATAAGATGATGAAGACCACTGTAGAGGATGTGGTGATGATTGATGATGATAGGGCGCTTCCGCAGCATTATTTTCGGAAGAGTGGCGGGGCTACAAATGTATATTGGTCATCTATTACGTTGTAAGGATGTAGGCCAAACTAACTTTAGCGGTGAAAACCAGGTGGGGGGAGACGCAAGTACGGGCATCCATGGATGCAACTAACTAGCTGTATAAGAACACCCGGATTAAGTTAAACTTGGCATTTGTTGTATGATATTAGGGCTTACGTTTGTCCCCATTTGAATATTTATATTCAAATTGAATACACGTGAGTGTCTACCTCATGTGAATATTTATATTCAAATGGAATACACGTGTCTACCTCATGTGAATATTTATAATTAACCTGAATACACGTGTCTACCTTATGTGAATATTTATACTCAAACTGAATGTACATAAGTGTCTACGTCATGTGAATACTTATAATCAAACTGCGAAGACAAGAGTTTAATTTTCAGCGTGTACAATGACTTTAAATCTATTGAAGATTCGCAAATAAAGCATCGTTTAATCTCAGAATGTTCTTCTTATGCAGGCGTCTGTCTCGTTTAAGTGATAGTCGTTTGTTTATCCTATGGAAATAATTATATTACCATTAAGAAATGGGTGTAGTAGATTAAATGAAATACGACAAGCTGGAACATGAAGGAATCCATGTGTCTACAACTGAGCGTCTGTCTTATGTAACCTGCCACGAAATTATTATAAAGAAAACTTGATTCAAGATCATTAAATTGGAAGGATAAATCAAGAAGAAATCAAGATCATAAATGAAAAGCATCCTTAAGTCTTATGTGAAGAATTTGTTACATTTATGAAATTACACGAATTCCTATAATCAACAATGTTAGACAGCAACGTTTTTTGGCTATTTACTGACTTCTGATTTCAAATATAAATTCTCAACCTGCCATGTCCATAATTTTTGGTATATTCTGTTCACAATGATCCCGTGCCTCAGAGTTCACATCACTAGATGCCAATTTTATGCTATTAATACTACATTTTTAAGCAAGGGAGAGAAAGTCTGCCAAGTTGTCGATGACCAGCACGAGTTACGAAAAGTTAGAGAAGATGACGTTAATCACATATTGTAATTTGAGAAAAAATTTATAGTAATTTTTACATTTTTGGAGTGACTATTCTTCTCATATATGATTACATACACTACTGTTCATAAGGGACATCTGATGAGCAGTAGTGTATATAACATTATGTCAGGATAGAAAAATCAATACTTCATGCGCCAATATCAAAACACATCAGAAAACAAATTATTCGACAAAGATATTTTTGGAAATTATTTGGACTTCTAAAGCCGGAATACTATTCTTAATTGATAAATTTCAACAAGGTACTGTTGACACAACAAAACCTTGTAGAAGACGTCAACCCGTTCCATCTTGGAATTTCACAGGGATTGAAATTTTAAATTATTTATGACTTTTTATCGATAGGACTTATATTTTTAGATACAAGGATTATTATTTTGATTATATTCACAAATTATAAATCCTTTCTCATTTTTTTACCTTGTGTTCTAGGGAAATAAATTATTTTAATAAAATTTACAAAGCTTGTTGGAGTCACTCTTTTCTTTTTTACTTTGTACCAGCCTAGATGTAACAATAACTTGGGTTCTCGTCTTCGGGATATATGAATTTTGGCTAAAATGCTTTTAAAAATTGTTTTTTGAAAATTAATTTCCACTAGGTTTCAGAATATTTTAAATCCCAATTATCATTGTACATTGAGTTTTAAATATGTACTGAAAACTTTAGGTTTTTTTCACAATGTCATCAAAAGTGGAAAAAAATTTCTAATTCTACTCAGAAGCAGTTTGAAAGTTTGACAAAAAAATAAACTGCTTGAACTTGCCAGAAAATACAATCTTTCTGAGGCAAAATCTTGCTTAACTAAGCCAAAAAAAATCAGTTTGATTAAATATTTGATAGAAAAGACTTTTCAGTAAGTCTGGATCATACTCTGACATAGAAGTAAAATAATTAACATTAAAAAATTGAAAAAGAAGCTCAAAGTTTGAAATGGCCAAGGAAGCAATTGACTCAATTACTACAATGTGTACTTATTGGCAAAGCTATTGATATTTGCCATTTACAGTAAGTTTACTAAACTGCTGACTATGATTTGGTTTAAGAAATGCATTTTAAAAAGTTATCATTTAGTCCCTGAGGGTTAACGGCAAACATTTAAGACTTATAAACAGATGCTGAACAAATTTCTTTGGAATTTGCAAGACAAAAGGAGCAGTTATTTGATACATTGTGCTTAGCCGAGAAAGTTGAACATCATTATAAAAGTCTCAAACAACTTTAATTACTTGAATGAAACCATATAACATGATGATCTTGCTGTTCATAATTATTTCTTAACTCATAAAGTTTATGTTGAGGTCATGTCTTTCACTAAGCAGTCTACTCGTAGATAGGTATTTCAGTTTAATACGATTCCTCTTAAACTTCAGTCTGGCACAACTAATAAAACCACTCTTCTCATAAACTTGACTCAAAATCATTGTCTATTCCTACGTCTACATAGTTCAAGAAGAAAATGCACGTTAGTTTTGTTTGCCTCAAATTGAAGTATAAACATCAAAGTCAAGACAGGCCTATACCAATTACTATTATTCCTAAGAGGTCAATGTCACTGTCATCTGGTAAAAGCAATATATTTATCGGGTCTCAAATTTCACAGTCTGATTGTATTATGGAGACTTATCAAGTATTCAGGTTGAAGAAGTTCTATATAAACTCTTGGGTGACTTAGCCAATCATATACCTATTACAATGGTAACTGATACAAGAGTTTCTCAGAGTCTTTTATTACCAGGTACATTGCCGTTTTCTGAGAAGTCTTGTTCTAATGAGAGTGTACTCATTCATGAAGTAGAGTGCAGTTTAGTTAATGTTCCTCTTCACTATGTAAATTTTGTCATCATACTTACTTTCAAAACTTCTGACAGTCTGAATAGTGTTTACTTTACACGTTCATGGTATTCAATTGTTACCAGGCAACGACCTAGCTTGAAACAAGGTTGTGGTTAATCCTCTTGTAACTGACAAACCTTTAGTAGATCAGAAAGGTGATTTAATTGACAAAGAATTACCTGATTTATACCCAGCTTGTGCAGTTACTAGAGCTATGGCAAAAAAAACTCTTGAGAATGATTTTGATAAGGAACATATTCCTTTAGCTGATACATGTATTGGTCAGGCTTTTAATGAGGTCATATTCACTCCTCGTTTGGATCAAACAAAAGGTATTGATCACAATTATCCTTTTTCCACTTCTCATTCTCTTTTTTCTAATTAGGGTGACAAACAGATATCACTTGTCATCGATTTGAAATAAGATCCTGATATCTCTTATTTCTTTCAGAGAGACATTAGTGACAATAAAGCCATTTAGGTACCTGTCTGTTTTATTTTATTAAAATGGAATTCTTATGAAAAAATGAAAAACCACTCCCATCCCCCGAGGTATCTGCTGGTGTCGAGCGGTCAGTGAACTTTCAAATTGTAGTTCCAAAATCGTACAGACTGGAAGAACTTAGCTGGGCCCATGAGACTCTTCTGCTTGGTCACTGAGGGATTAATAAGATTTATCACAAGATCTTGACTCACTTATATTGGCCAAAATAATAGTCATGTTTGTAAATAGTTCAAATGGTAAAAAAAAACAACCCGAATACACCTAAGGCACATCTACAACCTATTCCTGCATTTGACGAACCATTTAGTAGAATTAAGGTAGATTGTGTTGGTCACTTACCTAACATCAAGTCAGGCAACTAATTATTTTTACCATAATGAGTGCGTTAACAAGTTTCCCAGAGCAAATTCTTTTGAGGAATATTAATCCTAAAACTATAGTAAAAGCTTTGATAATGCTCTTTATTCAATTTGGCCTTCCAAATCTATCAAATCTGGTCAAAGGTCTATATATTTTATCTGGAATTTTTCAGCTAGGTTTGCTTGAATTTGTCACTCAGCAATTCAAGAAATATTCTAAAATTGGATTCACATACCTTCAATGGAGAGAACGCTTGAGTCTTGCAATAGAGTTCATTCCCTCTTGCTCATTCTTCAAAATGTTCTTCAAAGTAAATGTTACGTCCCTTACAAAGTTTAGAAAAAATGAGTAAGTTAAATTATAATGTATGTACCCAGATATAAATAAATTAATGAAGTACCAGTATATTAGAATATTGCCAAGTAAATTATACAGTTGATTTAGTTGTACCAGTCCCAACTACTTATGATTTATATGAAGGAATTGATGCGATTTATACTTTTTTTTGATCAACAAATTTCAGAATTTGGAAATAATGAACATTCTAGTCCAAAAGACATTAATGAACTAAGACATCTATTATTTGAGCATAAGCACTTATTTCCAGATGTTCTTATCGGGACAAACACATTTTTTCATGACGTTGAAAATGGGAATTCCCAGCCTATAAAACAACACCCGTACAGGATGAACACTCTCAAACAGGAATACTTGAAAAAGGAAATTCATTATTTCCTGGAGAATGATTTCATAGAGCCCAGTCATACTGACTGGATCTCACCATTTATACTTGTTCAGGAAACCGGATAGAACTTTCTGTATGAGCACTGATTACAGGATGGTGAACAGTTTGATTAAAACAGATTCATTTCTATTACCAAGAATCGATGCCTCCATTGATAAAAAGCAAAGGAAATGTCGGCACTTGTGACTCCAGATTGACTCAATATAAAATAATGCCGTTCGTGATGAAGAGTTCACTAAGTATCTTTCAATGTTTGATGAATATAATTACCTCTGGTTCAGGTAATTTTGATGCTTTCATCGATGATGTCGTCATCTACAACGACACCTGAAAAGAACATTTAGCAGCAATTCGGAAAATCTTTGACATACTCAGTGGTGCAAGTTTTACAATCAATTTATCGGAAAGTAAGTTCAGTCGTGCAAATGTAACATTTCTAGCACATGTCGATGGACATGGACAAGTTAAACTTATAGATGCTGAGGACGAGGCTGTCTCTGAATTCCCTGCGCCTATCACTAATTTTTCAATAATTGCTGAACCCCTTTCAAATTTATTGAGCAAGAAAACCAAGTTTCATTGGTCTGAAACATGTCAGGAGTCTTTTGATACGTTAAAAGACATATCTAAGAGTGCACCAGTTCCTACATCTGCAAGTTTCAGTTAAACTGTCTGTTGATGAAAGTGATATTACGATTCCAGCAGTATTGTCTCGAAAAGACAAAATAGTGTCGATCGTCTAGTGTGCTATTTTTCTAAGAAATTTAATAAGCAGCAAAGAAAGTATTCCACAATCGAATATGAACGTCTGGCTTTGATATTAGCATTATTACACTTTAAAGTTTAATTTAGTTCAGCTTCTTCTACGGTTATTGTGTTTAGTGATCACAACCCATTACTTTCCTCGGTAAGACGTGTATAAAAATATAGTTTCATATATTCTTTGTGTTATTCATAAGATTTCATATTGTTTCGTACAACAGGAATATTCGATTTATATTTTTTAAAAACCTTACTGTACAATATTTCGTTTTCTTTATGAGGGGAAAGTGTTCTGTTATTGTTTATCTGTTAGATTTATTTTTTTTTAAATCCATTACATGCTATTGTAATTTGGCCTTGATTGCTGGGCCTTAACATGTCCAAAACTGAGTTTAATTATGTTTTGAACTGATTGACGTTTTTATTTTTAATTTTATTGAAGTAAACAATTAATAATAGCTTCATTATCCTCTATTGGTATGAGTACATTTACCAGATTATTATGCAGATAACCATGTTAATTTGGGTCAAGGTTTTGGGGAATTTAAAGTAAATTTAATAGGGTATTATGTTTTGAGTAAACAGGGCTTATTAAATCATGCTAGAAAGTTATTTTCCATTTGGTAATGGTTGTTTTTGGTATATAATTTGTGACTTGAGGCCAAACAGAGAACTACATTATCTTGTGACTATCAAATTTTTCCAGTTGTGCTTTAATATCTGGTACTTTAAATTGTATTATGTTGTGACCATTTTGGTCTGAATTTTATTATTATCCAACTATTAATTTCAAGTGATTATTTTCTCTACAAACAAAAGGTTCTCTGAAAACATTCTTGGATAAAGACATTCATCGTTATCGCTTTCAATTTTAAATCTAATCTCTAGAGTCATTGCAGAGAAAACCTCAAATATGATTGGTCAGTTCATAATTACTTTAGTTTACACATATAGCATTTGCTAATTATCCCAAAGTGCTCTGGCTACAAAATTTTAAAATGTTAGATGCAAAAATAATGAAACAAATTAATCGTGCATAACATGATGCCTAAATGAAAGAAGATAAAGATTAATGTTTAATAGGTAATCCACCTGCATCAGATATTAAATTATCTATTGTATTGCTAAGACAGCGATCTCCTTAAATTTACACTGTCATAAAGAATCATTAATTACTATGCCCTGTATCTCTAATGTATTTGTGGAAAAATAAATCAATCAAGCAAATTTTCTCCGTTTTGATTGTTTGTTGTACGGAGCCAAGTACAAGAATGTTTTATGAGACGGGACGATCATTTTGTTGAGACTAGTTATTATAGTTTGTCTTTGGTCTGAATATTCAGTAAAAATGCAGATATAACTATATAAATGTTCAAGCTGTACACCTCACTCGTATCAGTGATTATCTATGATATGATTATGATCCATCACATCCTGGTCATTATTTACTTTTAGGTGATATTGTGCTGTTAAATCTATAAATGTTATGTCGATTACGTACATGTTATCCTGTCATGTATCCCACCATAATAGAAAGACGTTATCTTGATTTTCCAAGATGTCCTATATCGCTTAACCGGCTTGGGGTAGCTGTCCGGATTTTTTTTGTACCGTTCTTCATGATATGTGTGCTTATTGTCTGTCTTCGTCTGCTTTATTGGGTTCAACATACACTGACTGTTCTATCCGAATGTGTTTCTTCATCATCTTGTATTGGAAACGAGAAAAACTAGACTTTTTCTCCGCTGTCTTTCTCTACGATTGCAGCTTTCTTTGTTATGAAGCAAGCTGCCGTCACGTGATACTCGCCAGTCCACCCGTTTATGCTATGATGGACCCTCATTAATTGCGTTAAATGACTACTCCTTGCCTCTCCATACTGCATTGTGCACTAGACTAAACGACCTGGGACTACATTCATCATTCCACAACTGTAAACGGAAGGGAACAAAATAAACTTTGTTTCAAAGCTGGCCGGCGTAGAACAGGAAGAAGAATTCCAGTTATCTCCCTTTCGCCCTTTCAGACATATAAATTTAAAACATCGGCCGTTAATTTAGACAACCTAATTCAAATTCCAATTGATTCGTCAACTTTTGTGTCAACCATTGAAGAGATACAACTGCGCATTGCATTATTCAATGCCCAATTAATAGGACCATCGGAAAAGCGCACAGATATAGATAATTTTATCAACGATCAGAACATCGACATCATATTCTTGACAGAAACCTGGCTAAAATCATCAGGGAACGAACCCAAGTGCGCGGATCTAACACTCACTGGTTACTCCATCAAGTCATTCCCCCGCCACATCCGCTGAGGTGGAATTGCTATCATCGCAAGGAACTCCATGATCAACCGTCTCAACTACACTTCAACTTTCAATTTCGACCACACATCGTTTGAACTAGTCCTAACTACAGTCACACTGAAAAAAAGGTCAGTCCATTTTTTCTGTCTCTACCGCCCTTCTCCTAGTAGAAAAAAAAAACAAACTTTAAAATATCACATAGTAAGTCAGTACTCATAGTGAGTCAGTACTCATATAAATATTACTCAAACTGTAGCATATTCCTTCTATACTCTTTAAATCTGTGATATATTTTCACTTATTAAGGAATATACAAATCAGAACTAAACAAGACAAATATTAATAGTTGTTTAATAAATGAAATAATCATTCCACACAGTATCAATTCAATCCTATCTCTGCCTCAATAGTTGAAATCTCGGACGTTAGAGTGAAAAAGATATCTGAGACTGAAAGTAGTCTAGCAGAACGCAATTCCAACAACAGCAAAAAATTAATGCTTGTTAAAAAAGGCTTACTATAAATTATGTGCTTAAGCTTTTTTGTTTTTAGCTTCTTTTGTTATTGTTTTAATTTTCTTAATGCCGAATAAGTTTCCTAAATGACCAGTTTAAACATTAACATGATATGTGAACCCCTATATGATGGGGTTTTTTTTGGTGTGCGTCGTGAACGAGACTATTGATATTTAATCAGGCATACCAGACGACTTATAGATCATTTTAATTTGAATCTTACTCGAATTGTACTTCCTTCTTCAAGCAAGGTAGTATTATAGTATTGTGTCGGTTCGGATTGCAGGTGTCATTTAAAATCGATAGTCAGGGTGGAGGCATGCCATTTTTGTAAAGTTAAGAAGTATTTAATTTACGTACCAACAACCAACAAACAAATGTGGAATTCCTTCGCTTGTCCTTTGTTTCAAAAATTTCCTGGTCAGTTGATGTAGTTTTATCTGTCAGAAATATCTTCTACAGCATTCTCTCTCTCTCTCACACACACACACACCACACACATTCATAGATATACAGACACCCTGCATTATCTTCGCAAACCAGGTATGAGAATCCGAGAATCCGTGAAACGAAGACGTGTGATAATAAATATTAAAGACAAAGAACAAACAGAAGAGAGAATCAAACAGCTCCGCGCTCACTGTTCAGTCGAGACGCTTAGGGATCACTTTTAGTAGCGCCCACGTTGATATTTAAACAAACTTTTGTATTTAAATCCTCAGCATCAGCTTTATTTATTTAACCAGTTCTAATTAAAATAGAATTCAAGAAAGGACAAATCAACAATTTTCAAAGGATTCTAAATAGCTACAATATCTGCAGATCCACATCGTGTAATGGACACGCGGGGAAAGGATGTGATGCTTTCACTCTCAGTCAATACGTAATTTCCAGTCGTCAATATTAACTATTATAGAACCTAAACTATGTATATTTTTATGCGGTATAAATAAAATATATGTATAGCATTTAGGCTGTAGCATTGATATACCAATCGTTGCATATATGTTTTATTTAAAAGATATTCTGCAAGGATCTTTTCCAAGTAATAGGAAACAAGCATCGCATTATATATCAAAGAAATACAGTATTTGTATACATATATCCTTTTTCAAACCATAAAGGCATTACAAATTGCAAACACTTTAAAGTCTTGGCATAAAGAAATCTGATATAACACTACTGTTAGTATATTAAGTTGTGATTCACCCATGGTGTATGAAAACGTATCATTTCAATAGTTCATTATTCCTTAAGTGCAGTTTAGTTCAGTGACGACTTTTCACTTATTAACGAATTCGAAAAATAGCAAATGTTCTATGATCGAATTACAGATGTAACATAATGCCATAAGAATTCTCTCTCTCTCTCTCTCTCTCTCTCTCTCTCTCTCTCTCTCTCTCTCTCTCTCTCTCTCTCTCTCTCTCTCTCTCTCTCTCTCAATTATTAAAGGAAAAATTGCAAGAAAATCTGTGGAGTGAGAGGTATCTGCCTTGAGTAATTAAACTCTTCTTGAACTTATACCTGGTATCCTAGATGTACGTGTACACTGGCCATGGGGTTTTTCTACGGTGGCAAGCAATACTAATGAGACAAAGCTGCAACATATGTCGAGACTAGAAGGTCATAATGTAAATTCCCTAGCAGATTCAAGAAATTGCTGTAGTATATTTCATGCTTTACATTTATCTTTATCTTTATTTTTTTAATTTTATTTTATCACTTTTAATAAGGTTCTGTAACATTTTTTAATATTAAAAATTAAACTTTTGAAAAAGAAGAAATAAAGATTATCTGATTGGATTTGTAATTTATATTATCGAATTATGCTTCCTTTTTCAAACAAGACTGCATTATATAAATTTTTTTTGTATCTGGTTTCTGGACTCTTTTGAATTTCGGTAGTCACATTGGGTACAATTTTTATGTAAGGTTACAAGTAAGTGGCCTGTTAACATACAAACAGACAAATGGAAAAAAGAAATTATGTCCCATGCTCTTTTGTCATTTCAAAAACATCCTGGTCTATTTGTGCAGATGTAAGAGACCTTTTCACGTTTTGTAGATTGGCAAACTTCCAAGTTTAAATAATAACATAACTAAGTTCTGAGCCATTTGTTCTTCTCTAAAGCGCTATCAAACACATAAGCTTTTTTTAATAGTTCGATAAGAGCAATCAACTGTCAATGTCGCACATAAGTGAGAAAACATACGTTTGCATATATATATATATATATATATATATATATATATATATATATATATATATATAGATGCAATAAACTGACAACGAACAGTGCGAAACTAGTAACTAACTAGCCCGAGCGCTTTCGACTCTTAATGAGTCTTTTTCAAAGGCAAATACAAAACATATATACGACAAACAAATAAACAATAAACACAAAAACTTTGCGCTTGTAAACCTAAATAAAAAAAACAATAAACACAAAAACGTTGTTTGTAAACCTCTACATGGCTGTCTCCACATGGGTTAAAACTATAAATACAACCAGCTTATATAGACTAGTTGTGGATACTGAAAACGGTGTATAATTCCCTAACAGTCTACAAGCCGAAGCGACATCTATTTTTACTTTTCGTACATTTATGTAACGCAGATTATATCTCGAATAATTAATTCTATACAGGTTATTCTTATAGTACAAATTGAAGGATACTAAGAAGATTTAAAAAAATGTTAAATTCTACTAGTGCATAGTTTTCATTTTCTAGTCTTCTTGGTTTATAGTTTTAACCCATGTGGAGACAGCAATGTAGAGGTTTACAAACACAACGTTTTTGTGTTTATTTGTTTGTCGTATATATGTTTTGTATCTGCCTTTGAAAAAGACTCATTAAGAGTCGAAAGCGCTCGGGTTAGTTAGTTACTAGTTTCGCACTGTTCGTCGTCAGTTTATTGCATCTATTTTAATCAATCCCTGACACACGTGATCCCTTGGTGGATCCAGTGCGCTTGAAAGGGTTGTTATTCGTCATATGATTTGTATTCTTTATATATATATATATATATATATATATATATATATATATATATATATATATATATATATATATATATATATATATATATATATATATATATATATATATATATATTACTGTAAAGTAAATCTCGTAAAGCCAAGTATTACACATGTTTAGTTGTGTAATACTATGTAATATTCATAAAGTTAACATGACCTAACTATGATGTATATGATGGACTAATTTCTTCAAATGCCGGGAGTAGAGTAGCATTGTCGCATCGTATTGCTGCTGCTTTATTCAAACGATCTACTACTACTACTTTTGTTATTATTATTTTAGTAGTAGTACTAGTAGTGTCATATCAGTATATCATTGTGTAACTAACCAGTTCTTCCTAATGTTTTTAACATAAAATACGTAGCTAATAGTTTCTGTATGAGTGTCGATTAAACATGTGGATCATTATCAACATGGGTAAAACGGTGTGAAAACCCACACTGACAACAGCAATGTATAACTAATAAAAAGCTGTTGCCAAGACTGAAGAACGTTGATCAAAATAACAGTCTTGGTGCCACAGTGAGCCACACGAGTTCAAAGGAAGCGAAGTACAACAAAACTACAAGCACTGTAGAAAGGCTTCTGTGACAGTAGGATGAGGCCATGCCAAATTCCCCGTAATTGTATTTGTCTCTTCAGTTCAGACCTTACATACAATACAGCAATGACAAGGTATGCTGCTGCATGCCAGTAACGACATTTCTCGTTTATCTTCAAGTAGTACATAACTACTTTTACTTGGAATTTTTTTATCAGTTGAATCATATATATAAATATAAAAGCAATAACAAGTACACATTGTTTCCTATTTGCATTTTCTTTTTCATTATCTTATTTTCCTTCTCGTTTTTGTTGCCTTCAGATATTGCTCTGTTATGAACCTTTCTTTCATTTTTGATGAAGGGCCTGGTAGGGTTTGGATTTTTGTTCGGAACGAGATAATATTTCCTTTTATTTCAATAAATATTTCTCCACAAAATTTATGGATAGAGAAGGCTGTTTAGTTTCTTCAAATTTGAGCAAGAGAAAATTTAGGATGGATTTTTTTCTGAAATTAAAATCCCAAATTTCATACTTTCACCTGCCTCTGAAAACTGAACGATACCTCCAGAATAGTTACCCAGGAGCATATGATACTGAATAAGAAAGGAAAGTAGCACAATTATAGAAGTATTGTGTCGCTGGTTATGATTGCAAATATAATATCACATTACACAATATTAATCAACCTAGTGAATGTTAGATTTAGCGATGCATTTATGAAACATGTTGGCATATATTAATAAAGACTAAGTACAATGTCAACCCTTTGTAATTAGCAAATAAAGAATCATATAGTTTCAGAGCTGAATTGCGTTTCTTGGCCGTTTTAGTATACGTAAAAACATATTTAAAGGAAACTATAGCCAAACAAATTCTTGCAAAAAATACTCTGTTTCGTCCTAATGCATCAACTTCTACATTTACTGTGCATATTACAGGGAATGAGTTAAGCTTAAATGGTTTTGTATTCAAATTTAACTGTAAATTTCATGCAATATGGCTACTTGATTTTATGCCAGGTATTTGGTTTTAGATTTTAATGCCTTTACCAGACTGAACACTACCTACATTATTATTATTATTATTATTATTATTATTATTATTATTATTATTATTATTATTATTATTATTATTATTATTATTATTATCATTATTATTATTATTATTATTATTATTATTATTATTATTATTATTATTATTATTATTATTATTACAATATCTTTTGTTCTCTTATATATACGTACAAAACATTTTTTCAAAGTAATTAAAACAGTTCTTAAATTCGATACTTTTCAACTTGACCTCTTGACCTCTTGACATGTTTTTGAGACTTTTTCTAGCTGAAATAAAAACCCAGGTTAAAAGTTCCGGCAAATAAAGATATTATGATAGATTTATTACGTCTCGTTACCATGTGGTGTGTATATCATCCAATTATTATTATGTTCCCGTATGAATCAATCAGCAGAAACAATCAAATGATTACATACTGTCAAAACTGTTGTAAGAAATAAAGGTATAATTCCTGTGTTATGAGAATAACTAATAGAACATTTATGATAATATATACAGCATTGCTTGAGATAGAGATAAAACTAAAGTCAATTCGCGTCATAAAACAAGTATTTATAGTGTTCAGCAACGTAGATCCCTCTCTTGTCAGGAACATTTTCTGAGGATATGAATAACTATGGAAACAGTATATGAGTTAAGACGAACAGTCTCTATACCCTGAGCATGGTAGTTGATACTTTGTAAATTCTTTTGCTTCAATACAAACATCTTTCCAAAAGTATAATACCATGGTTCCAAAATTCGCATTTTAAGGATTTTTGCAGATGATGTACAAGTGAATATGATCGTAGAAATAGGACCACATCCGTCTCAACGTATTGGCTTTGCACGGAATAGAGCAGCTTCTTTCAGCTGTATTGTACTTAATGTCAATGTCGTTTATTCCTGAAACATACCAACCAGACCAATGTTCGTTGAACCATTTTATCTTGTAGGCCACTATTCTGCCTTTCAGAATAACCTCGTCGACATTGATGTTTAAACCAGATGACCAACGACAATCAAATGTAGGAGATTCCTCGCTGACTTCAGTACAATTAGTCTGGGAAGATATATCGTAAATGATACAGTCATTGGTTGGACAAGACTCCGCCGATGTATCTATCACCGTCATTAGGAATATACACACAAACAAAGTATTCAATGTTTTCCCACTTTCCATGTTTCAGAATGGCCTCTTACACCGCTTGTTTTGCTAGTGTTGATAATGTTAATGTAACAAACGTAATTGTATCTTCTCCGAATACTTTCTCAACAGCTTCTTTCTCTGTACAATATTTTCGGTATTGAAGACACAGCTCTTTCCTGAAGTAGTTGTCATTAACTTACACAGAGCACGGTAAGCAACCGAGGTAGACTGAACCAGTCAGATCTCTAGGGGAAATCCCACACAGCTAGTCAATAACAATGAGTCGAAACTAACCAATCATGTAACAGGTTGAGTAGTAAACATACATGTCCGTAAAATATGAAATAGAGACGGAAGGTAAGGTCTTTGGTCTACTTAGGAACATACCGCTGGCATTTCTTTGTATATCAGCAAGCCTTATAGTAAAATGTTGTCCGAGCAACCTACATAACAAAGAATTCATTCATTAGAAATTGTTCAGACCTTGCATGCATTATAGCTACCTCGTTTAAATACAACAAATAAAATGGCAATCTGAACACATTATTATTATTATTATTATTATTATTATTATTATTATTATTATTATTATTATTAAAAGCTACTTCGTTTTACATGTAGCTGTTTAAAGACAGAAAATACGTGGCTAATATGGATTTTATGGCATTATCTTGATACTATAAGCCCGTAAATATTTTTTTTATCGAGAAGCAAGTAAGCAAACATGTTAATAAGTCATGAAAAATTCTTCATTAAAGTATATCAGACAAGTCGTTGTTTTTCTCAGATTAAACACAATAAAACTATTGAATATGATTCAAAAATGACAATTCGCTTTTAATTGATTCACATCAGTACTTTAAATCGTATGTATGAAGCAGAAATAATAAGTGTAATTGTTACATTCTAAATATAACATTGCTCGTTGGGTCATAAAATTATAGGTGTGCAGCATCCGCGAAAAGAAAAAAAAATATAACTTTCTAGAAATAAATAATTCAAGTTGCCTTTAGTATCAGGGACAAAAATAGTTCCTCCTGAAACATGCAATACCATAGTTTATAACATTCTAGATTTTCCAGTCCGTACAGCAATCCAGCTTGCAAAACATTTTGTCTGCCAATGTCCGCTGATGAGTCATGCTAAGTCATTCAGAACAAATTTAAATTATGTTTGTAGATATGAACTTGCACAGAAAGAGATTTCAGCATATGCAAGCATCTAAAACAAAACAACTTTATTTTATTTGGGAAATACTAAGATTGTGTCGTAGGGCATGTTAACATGAATGTTGCCATGGAAACAATGTGTTGAAAGGATCAAAGAGGATCTGAAAATTAGTCATATTTACCATTTATATTTCATTGATAGTGCTTGTCGATGAACTATTCACTAAATTTGAAACTACAATAATAATAATGTATCATTATCGGCGGGAGGGTTATAAACCTACATAAAATAAAAATGGTTCGGAAAGTTCTCTAGAAGCCAAATATGCACATCTATGTATTAGGAGAGAACCTAAAACTATTAATATTTTCCTCGCAGATGTCAGATTTAACACTGTTTCTGAATGAGAGTGTCGACAGACATGTTGGTAAATGAGGAACATCTAAGTAAGATGTTTCACCAAATATATATTGGTTTACTCACTTTTTCCCTGCAAATGAGACGTTTTCTTGAAGTGGTAGTCCTTGTGCTTTTTATGAAAAAGTACCCCAACAGGCACACAGGTAAACACACACACACACACACACACACATAGAGTGAAAGATTTTCATCTCCATTGTGTTTTCTCAATACTTGAAATAATAACAAATCGACGATCGACTTTCCTTCCATACCCCGTTGGGGGAACTTTTCATATAGATATAATTTCTTAAATTAGTAAACCACGATCAAAAATATGAGAATCTAGACATTTTATTTTATAACACAATTACATGATTATTGTCCATTCAGATGCTCATTCACTGTAGTAGCAAATTTTAAAATGTAATCACATTATAATAGTACTTTTTTATAATTTTCCTACCTTACCCATATCACATTAGATAATTTTCCCCGTATTTTATTCCATCTTCAGTTTCATTTTGTTAAATAATTGTATGTTAGAAAGGTTTGAATGTGTGATCAGATCTTTCTACTTGATCTCGACCTGCATAACTGTTTTTGTTCCCTTTTATTCCAGCAATGTTTTGGGTACGTACTTTGGCAAAAGATTTTGAAATGTTTCTTGGTCCCAAAAAGATCAAAGTAAAATGAACGCCGGTGACACGCACAGAACAAAACACACACACACACACATATATATATATATATATATATATATATGTATATATATATATATATATATATATATATATATATATATATATATATATATATATATATATATATATATAAAGAATACAAATCATATGGCGAATAACAACCCTCTCAAGCGTACTGGATCCACCAAGGGATCACGTTTGTCAGGGATTAATTAAAATAGATGCAATAAACTGACGACGAACAGTACGAAACTAGTAACTAACTAGCCTAAGCGCTTTCGACTCTTAATGAGTCTTTTTCAAAGGCAAATACAAAACATAGTTACGACAAACAAATAAACACAAAAACGTTGCGTTTGTAAACCTCTACATTTCTATCTTCACATGTGGATGCAATAAACTGACGACGAACAGTACGAAACTAGTAACTAACTAGCCTAAGCGCTTTCGACTCTTAATGAGTCTTTTTCAAAGGCAAATACAAAACATAGTTACGACAAACAAATAAACACAAAAACGTTGTGTTTGTAAACCTCTACATTTCTGTCTTCACATGTGCTAAAACTATAAATACAACCAGCTTGTATAGACTAGTTGCGGAAACTGAAAACGTTGATAAGATTTTTTACCTCATGTATGAGTGACACAAAAACACGCGCGAGATCCTGATGCCTATGGCAACGTGGAAGCCACATGGGACATACATACTGGTTTCATTTACAATTCTAATGGGGTAATTCATTTTATTAATTATTCATGTGGTTCATATTGATTTCAAAGGAATAAACCATCTAATATGTGAATGAAACATACAATATTTACAACGTCTGATATGTGTAATATAAAAACAGCAACAATACAACAACACAATCCCCTTATTAGTACTATCCATGGTTACCTCTTTATCTCTCTCGCTCTTATGAACGCATGAAGCACGATATATATATATATATATATATATATATATATATATATATATATGTGTGTGTGTGTGTGTGTGTGTGTTCATATATTCATGCTATATCCTGTTTTGAAAATGTAAACAACTCCAAAAGTAACAATTAAAAACTTTGATTAAATCATCAATTGTTATTCGGTCAATTTAGTCATCATTTCCTATTCAATTAATTTAATCAACAATTGTTATTCAATAAATTTAATCATCGATGCTATTTCATCAATGCAATCAATCTTCAATTACTATTCAATCAATTTAGGCACCACCTGCTATTCTATCAATTTAATCATCTATTGTGATTATATCAATTTAATTATTAATTACTATTCAATCAATTTATCCATCAATTACTATTCAATCAATTTAGGCACCACCTGCTTTTCCATCAATTTAATCATTAATTACTATTCTATCAATTGCTATTCAGTCAGCAAAGCAGTCACTGAGTGTGACTTATGTTTTCGTTGCGTTTTAAGGTGAAGATATATAAATGCATATTATTGCGTGTTTATTTGCAAATACTGTATATAACAGCGTATCAAACCGGTTAAAAATCGAAATCATCTTTATATTCATCTGACTTTCAATATTTTGCTCTATGGAGTTTTTCGAGTTTCTTTTCATTGATAATAATATCTCCTTATTTTATGTATTCCAGATACGTAATAAACACTTGAAGCGAACTATATAATTAAAAAGTTTTCAAAATTTGATTTCCACAATCAAATACTTACTGCCGTATTGATAAAGATATCGGCGATGTGTGTATCTGATAGGATTCATAAATTAATTAATTTCATATTCTGTTCAAGTAATCTCTCTCTCTCTCTCTCTCTCTCTCTCTCACACACACACACACACACACACACAAACATTTTAAGGATTAAATTTATTCTGACATTAGCACGAATAATCAAAACAGCTATAATAACATTGTAAAGTAAATTTTAAAACAATATGAAAAACGACAAATTATTTTAAAAATGAAAAGCCCTCATACATACGCAAAGTGCATAATTCCTAACTGGCTATTTATTTAGGTTTATCACTGTACTTGGTGTATTGATTTTAACACCTTATAGTAAATAAAACATGTTTCGCACAAGGTTTTCGCTCAGATCAGTTGTTACCAAATCTGCATAAAATATTAAACATTCTGTGCATGTAATAGGACCTTCATCGAAGGTAGGTACGCTTATACTTAATTTTACACTTCCTTAATTGCGTATTGGTATTCTACCAAATCAGACTAAGAATTATTTATTTCAACTTACTTGAAACTAGAAAAAGTTTTATTTCTACCAGACACTTTAGGCAAAGTACGTCATGTGACAAATTTACCATAGCCCAATTGAGGAAGTTAAGTCTGCCCCAGCATCATATCCTTTGTGTACATCAGTAAATTTGGCTTCAAATAAATTTGTACTTGTAACCAGTGTAAAAAATGTTTTATTTCAGGATTTTCATATAATGCAGTACATACCATCAAAGAGTATTTTTACTACTGTATCTTATGTGTTTGTGGCAAACATTAGATTTTTCATAAAGAAGCTCACAGAGGTCATTCATCAGAACAAGTGGACATCACATTGCATTATATCAATCATCCAAAGAGGGAATGAAACTATACAAGTACATAGTTTATGCAGTACGATCCCTTTATCATGTCACAGTACGATCCTTTTATCATGTCACAGTACGATTCCTTTATCATGTATGCAATACGATCCCTTTAACATGTCACATTTTTAAACATCGTAGGGCTCGTACTCAGTAACAAAGAAAAAAGTGAAAGCCAACAAGTTTTGTATATATTTTAAGAAAATTTATTTCCCTAGACAACAAGGTATAAATTGGTAAATAGGACTTGCAGTATGTGAATATAATCCAGCATTTTATGTTAAGAATAAAAAAAACAAGTCCAATCACTAAATAGCTATATTAGAATCCATGGTCGAAGTCCCGACAATGAAGAAATAATGAAGTCAATGACGTCAGATGTGGTCCAGTGTACCAATATCAACAATTCCTCACTTGAATCACAATCTTTGTTTCCGAATATTTCTAGAATAAATTTCCATGAATATCTTTCAGAATGTTTTATAAAAATGTCAACTTGTTGAGTTTTCAGAGGAACAAATTATTAAATCCAAAAATCAGATGAAGAACAAACAATCTGGCAACCAATGAAAAATGCTACTTGTTTCTTTCAAAATGTTAATTCACTGCCTGAAGAATATTAAAAATGTGTATTTAAAACCCCTTAAAACATAAAATATAAAACAATCTGTAATGTATGCAGAGATGAGGACCACGATGATAACCAGATGATATCTTGCGACTATAAAGACAACCCTAATAGACACACGGAAAAGGAAAAACGTATAGGAAGATCTTAGCTTCCAAGAGGTGGCACACGTTCTGGAAAAAGCTCTGCTTAACACTGCCCTGCAATTCCTACCCTGGCTAAGGTGGAGAAAAGACCATTATCAAATTACAGTTACAGTTGATGAGGAAATCTATACCATTTCTGTACCTTGATATGAGAACTAGGACCGGGCCTTTACATCGTAAGATGTGAAACAAGATAAAATTTCATTAAAACGTATTAAGTAATTAAAACGTAACAGAATAGATAAGGAAATAAGACAGTGACTTATCCTAGTGGTCAAAAGGAATAATTTAATACTGAGACTGTCGAGCCCAGATATAGGAAAGACTTAAATTACATGAAAATCACTTCATATTTGTTCAAATGGACAGAAATCATTGATTTAAATATTAACTAGCTGTGCATTATCATTGAGACTGCAATGATGATTATGGTAATTTTGATCATAGATAGTTGAAGTTCATTAAAATATCGTCAGCAGTTTAAATGTTCTCATACAGAAAACGTACAAACTCAAAACAATACATTTTCTGTGACCGTAATATGAACTTAACCTAGTGGTAGCTGGCCCGATATAATGCATGCGACACTGTAGTTATGATATATACTTGGGCGAATTGAAATCTCTTTAGCTGTCGCAAAGGTATGGGCTGAACAAGCAAACATTGAAAGAAGGATTACGGATATAGTGTTAACAAAACATTTCCCAGCTGCAGATGATGTTAAAATGTATCTTTATTCAAATCCTACTTTAAAATCACAGACAATGCAACATTTCATTACCTTAGATTCTAAATACAGCCAACCAAAATTAAATTGTCCATTAAAACTGGATCACACAAGTATGTTAAGTGAAATGTCCTTAGGTCATGATTTATGAACATGAGCAGTTTCATCGCACGATCGTTGAAAATGTGAGAACTACAACCTGGACACAAAAATGGACAATGCTGATTAAAATTACATGATAAATAAATGGTACATTAAAAGTTAATACGTTAAATATAAGCTTACTTGAACTACTTTCAATTACTTTTGCGTTACAGCCTTAAGTACAAAGTGAGTATACTTACATGTGTTTGGTCTTGCTGATAGGACCGTGCTATTCATAAACATAATAAGCACAATTGATACATATTCCAGCTTTGATTTTACTGGGGCTAATATTTCATTCGATTGAATTTAACAACAGCTTATGGATCATTTTTGAACACACACAAACTTTTATTCAGCTGCGACCCGATACCTGATTTTACAGCGAGTTTCCAAAAATGTGCCAAGCCACAATATCAAGCGATGATACTGCTTTTGGAAGTATGTTAGTTACAGCACCAAATAAATATTATGATATCCACGTTTGACTTTCAAATAGCTTACCAGTGTTCAACTTCTATCAGATTCTGAGTTACGAACAGTATATTTAAATTGTTTGTCACCTTAATATGATATTGACCTTCATGTAAGAATAATAACAAATTCTCTAGTTCTGATAAAATGTAGAAACCATCATCCAGCCAATAGGAGAGTTTCAGTAAATATCCTAAATATAATAATCTTGGAAGATTTAGTATAAAATTGCACCAGTATCCATATACACTAATTCCATATTATCTTCGACAGTAAGTGGGCAGTACCTATTGAATAGTTTTCACACTTGATGATTGATTGGGAAATCATCAAATTCAATGTAATTCCAAAGTGAGGTACAAGGAAATGTCTAGAAGTTGGTAAATGACATGCTATAGAATAACACCATGCTTCTATTATATATATATATATATATATATATATATATATATATATATATATATATATATATATATATATATATATGGCTAGAGGTATGGACTGGTCCAAGGGAACAATTTTCGAAATTGTATCTATAGAGTATAGCGATCTAAATAGTTTCCATCTTATCAGCCGTAATGTTCATAATCGCAGGGGTAAAATCCGGGACATGTGATGGATGCATGTCTAATTTGGTGTCCTCAAGCCTTTAAAATCCAAATATACTTAACCGATTGGTTATCTCAACAGTTCCCAAGTGATGACACAATAACGAGTTTCCTTTCACAGGGTTTGTACTGGAAATGTATATAGTTTATTGTCATGTCTTTCAATCAATGAATTGTACAAACGTGGATTTCAGTTACTTTCAAGCTATGACTCAGGGGCAAGCAGACAACCTAAGGGGAAAACCCGTGGTCTCTAGTTGATATAGCGGTATATTTGGTTCCGTCTTATGTTCTTTAACCTACAAATGGATATTGGGTGGTAAAATTAAATGTTTATATGTTGTGACCCATGGGACACTCACTCACTTACATGGATAAAATAATTATTGAAATAAAGAATACAACCAAACCAACTTAGGCACATTGCAGTTTATTATTATTATTATTATTATTATTATTATTATTATTATTATTATTATTATTATTATTATTATTATTATTATTATTATTATTATTACAAGTTATATACCCGGTATGTCATTACCTAAAAAGGATGTTCGACTTCACAGATGTTACTTCTGGTTTTGAATTTGACCGCGCTCGGCAGTTATCTGACAAGTACTGTCTTTCACTCCAATATATAGCCTTCGGTTTTTAACCACGTGACAGTGCTGAACCAATCAGAATTGGCAGACCAAATCCGCCAACCAATCAGATGTGGCAAACTGGCAAACCTCAGTCTAGCACAATTCTTGCGATGTCAACTATACATGAATATGGTTCGATATATTTCAATATATATAAAATATTCTCACATCTTATTTCTTACTCTGTACAACATTCTGAGACAAAAGCTCTATATTCTAATTTGTCTATATAGTTTTCAGTAGCAGAATAACAGTTCTAGACAGGATAAACTGTGGCAAACCAATGACAGGGTATAATGGTACTATACAAGAATTGCGACTGCTATGAAGATTGCAACTATGCACAAAACAAATTGCATTACTCATTAATTTGAACAGTTCTTATATAAAGTCAGCATATATCAGATATCACTTTCGGCAATACGTTCACTGTGACTTAATATGAGTGTAAATATATGTGAATCACATACCTGTAATATCGAACCATCGAGGTCATGGGTCACAAACAAACAAAAATGGCGTCCATACAAACTTGACTTGAGCGATAAAAAGTTTGTTTACCGCGAAGCACGAACAACGTGAAACTTTATATTTAATATACAGGTCATAATGCTTACGTCAAGCAACTACATAATGGAGAAAACACATTTGGTATCCAATGAAGGTAATACAGGCATGTAATTTGTGCAAGAAATGGTGCTGAATGTAAAATGTCAAACCTTGACAAGCCAAGTGTAATATAATGATGAACATTGTAATATCTAAGACTTATTGACAGAGATTTCCTACAGACATAATAAATATGAGACTAACCAACTAGCAATTCAATATAATTTGACTCCATGGACCGCAGGAAGTCTGAGAACATGTATATGAAGTGACGCATTATCGGAAATAGGGAGATGCTATACGTTAAAATTCATATAACCACATAGTAACTAATTCGCCACAACTACATGCTCCTGCACTACCCAAGGTCCAATGAGCTAACATGTAACACTAATATCTTAAAAGAAAAGTATCTGAGAACAATGGAAATTTCACATGCAGTAATAAATATCCACCCCAACCCAATTATGATACACAGCTGGTTAAACCAGAGTCTATGACAATATATATATATATATATATATATATATATATATATATATATATATATATATATATATATATATATATATATATATATATATGTGTGTGTGTGTGTCTGTATGTTTACGGAGACGCTTCAAACATTTTGAATTCAACAAATAATTTATTTATCTAAAGTACAAAATGAAAATATCTTACGGTATTGCGTATTTATTTTTCAAATAATTCTAGAATTACAGGCAAAAGTACCAATAATTAAAAAACTGAATAACTTTAATGGAAATGCAAATCAGAGCAAACACTGGAAGTGTTGATGTGCTTGCGTTGACCAGTATAGTTCTGATGTGCCAACAGTCTTTATTTTGGATAAAATAATACAATCCAAGAATATATCTTTTTTCAAAATTTTACAATAAATTCAAGAATGTTATTTTAATAGGCACACTATATATATATATATATATATATATATATATATATATATATATATATATATATATATATATATATATATATATATATATATCCAGTGAATAAACAATTTGAAAAAGTAAAAATGCAGTCCAACTGAAACACAGTTTATTCGCTCAGATCCTGAAGCGCGAATGAATAATTTCTAGAAAAACAAGATTAGATAGTCCTCTTTTTGACCATGGTCACAATTAGTATTTTCTATTTAAAAAATAAAAATATTACCTAAAGGAAAATAAGACGCCGAATGTTTAGAAAATAAAATATTAGTAATAGAACATAAAAGTAGTAAACTAAGTGAGTTATACCATAATAATTTTCGTAATATTAAACACATAATCATAATAAATTATTTCCTATTTAATAGTTTCTTGGAGAATTTTTTTAAACAATCAATTATGCAAGTCAAGTAGAAAATGAACTTCATTTTGGACATTTTCTAGTCCAAGATACATCCAACTTTCCATGGCATAGTATGGATGATATAATTATTGATGCTAGACACGCAGCTTTTGAGCAAAGCCATCTTGTATGACTATCAAAATAAAAAGATTCTTTAGTGTATGAAGGACCATGTCGTACTATGACCTATGTCCACAATCAAGTAATTGATGTAATTGAACAGTGATATTTGTTATGAAAAACAACCAAATGTTTCGTTATGAGTATTTAGTAAATAATAAGATCATTATCAATGTAAATAAATACCTTTACTTCATATCTGAATGTAGATATTAAGTTTTCACTTGAAAATTCCTTTACTTTTTGGCAACCTTGAATGTTTTTAAAAAGTAAAATGATCTACATCCTGGCTCTATTATTTTGTCTTCATTTTTTATACAATGTTAACTACTTGAAAAATTAACCATTTTTGCCTTACCTTTAGAAGCTGATTAAGTTCCATCAGTGTTTCAGTTTTGTTTTAATTTGTAATTATTTTGTTAACCAAACTTTCATTGGCTAGGGTTACAAAGTGTTCAATAATATTCTTAGATTTAAGCATCTTTTAGGAATTATAGTGAATCCAGTGAAGGTTATTATGGATTATATCGTTGAGACACATCAAAATGCTGTTAACACTTTCGAGACTACATGCATATGAACACATGAAATATTAGAATTGTTTTGGAATACCACTTTTAGGAATGTTTGCAGTTTAATTAACAACACTGTTAATTCTTTTTTAATTCATTCTAGGGAAATCAATTATCTGTTGAATTGTGCCAAACGTATTGGTCTTTGTTTGTTTCTGTTACTTAAAATTAGAGTCGTAATACTATCGTTTGACAATAGAAATTAAATGAATATTTTCGAATAGTCATCGTTTAGGATTTATTATCGTTTTGTTGAACAAACAAAATGACAAAATTCATATCTCAATGTTACAGGTTCCATAGAATCATTTTTATAATCATTTCCATGTCGTTCGAACTAGCTGTTGTATTTACGGTTCACTTGTACCTTAGAATTTCATTATTTCCTCATATCCGTGGACCATCAGTGTGCTTAACTAACTTTTTGACAAACGATATTTAAATGTCTTGGTATTTAACATTGGCATAAAACCTTTCCTAAATAGGAATGGCGTGCACACCAACACTCGGGTAGAGCAGTAATCTCAAAGGAAACACAGATCCAGAAGCAAAAGATCACATCTTGACAGTATATCCTATTAATGATTGACAACTTTCTTGCATTTTACAAGCTGATTTGGAATGGTCCTATATCTATAATTGAAACTCGCCCTTCTGTTTATGTGGCCAGCTCAATCGCTGAGCACAGACTGTTATAAATGAGTATTTCTGATACGGCATCGTTTCATAAATTTGAATTGTCAAAGAGGGTAACATGCCATCAATGAAGACGCTTACAGATATTTGAGTACTATGTCTCCTTCAATTTTAAATATATATCATCAAATCAATATTAAAATATACTATATAATGGAACAAAAAGTATGGATACACAAATCGTATTGTTTCACTTAACAAGCGCAGTAGGTTACCAGGTTGCATTAACTCATTTATCCTTCGTACGGGAGCATCCATAATTCAGATACAATGCATAAAGGCACACGAGTCTTCCGAGAAGGGGGAGAATGAACGGTTCGACTCGGTTGATATAGCGGTAAGGGAAACATATAGTTCAATGGACATTGACAGGCGTGGTAGTGAAGACTAGATGCTATTTAGCGTAATTGTACTGGTATGCAATGGGTATGAAAATCCGTCTATAAATGTCGCAGTGCTGGCCTCTGAGCTTGATTGCAACCCGCCAAAACTAAATCAGGCTAGGAGGAAGAGGATATCAGTCAGCTATCACATGACTGTGATGCTGATTATGCACCAGATTTGCCCCAGGCAAGTGTACATGTAAAAGTGACTTTTCATTTTTATAAGCTCTGAAGACACAGCTTTTCACAACTACATTAGAACGCCTGTTGCCTCTAGCTAGCCTGAACTACAAACACCAATATCAGCACACAAAAAACTCTCATACATGAGTTCAGGTAGGAAGAAACAAGAGGGTGAAAAATCGCTTTCCACAATCTTCTATACCATAGGAGAGGAGAGATTTTGTGTCCTTTAAACAAGATCTAAGCCAACAAAACCTAGCCTTGATAGATGCCAATGCGAGCTACAGAAGAAACAGCAGCAGCTTCGGTCACTGAGATGAAAGATCGAGGACGCTACACAAAAACGGAAGATGGAACTGCAATAGTTGTGGAACGTCCTCTGAGAAAATTTGCTTCATGTCAAGACAACATAACAACTTCTATAGCAAAGGTCCCTCTGCGGGTTCGGGGTTGTAGAATTGGCCCGACGTGCCTCGCTACGTGTCGTAAAAGGCGACTAAGTAGAGGCAATCTGTTTGCCGTGGGTTGCGACCCGTAACGGAAGGAGGAAAGGATCCTGGTAGTTGCAACACACTAATTTGGCCTCTACTTCTCTTAAGACGGGTGGTTGAGATGGGCCTAGCCTCGACAAATCGGCTGGTCACGCCGAGTCCTAGGAAGTCTTAATTAACTCTCTCACCTCCTTTTACTTTATTCTTGTATCTCGCTTGATACCACCGTTGCCCCTATATTCTCTTCCTATATCTTTCCCTTTCCTAAATTTTAGAAGACCTCCTAGAAGGCGGTGGCTTAACGGGTCAATCAGGGGGTAATTTTACTGACCTTCGAAATTGGCAACTTCAGGGTCAACCAAAGGTAATTTTACCAACTGAGTATGGTATTCGTGTATCCCTGGCACTTGAAAAGTGTCCCCTTGTTGGGCTTCTTGGTGGGTGGGGAGCACGGGTGTTGAATTTTTCAAACTGCCATCATGGAGAATTTAAAAAAAACTCCAAAACGTACCAAAACTGTGTCATCAGAGTCGGATGATGAACCATGTAGTGTGGAATCCTTTCCTCGCTTCATGGTCATCCATTCAAAAGACGAAGCTAAACAACTTGCCACATTGTCACCATTTATAGTCGAAAAGACTATACTTGGATTAGTCGGCAAGCCGAAAAGTGTGAAGAAGCTAAGATCGGGTGACCTACTTGTAGAGTGTGAGCGCAAAGCTCAAACTGAAAATATACTGAAAATTAAGACCTTTCATGATATTCCAGTAACCTGCTCCGCCCACTCTACACTTAATACATCAAAAGGCATCATTCGTTGCCGTGACCTTGCTGGAGTCTGCGACAAGGACATCGTTGAGGGCATGAAAACTGAAGGTGTCACTGCAGTCCGTAGAATTCGTATCAAACGAAACAACAATCTGCAGGACACCAACACTATTATACTCACCTTTAAAAAGCCCATATTACCTAAAGTGGTCAAGGTTGGCTTCTTACAAGTTAAGGTTGAGGTATATATACCAAATCCCCTTCGATGTTACAAATGCCAACAAATACGGCCATCATGAAGATAGATGCTCAAGAAGCTGCCAAATCTGTGGCCGGTGTGGCGACTCCTCCCACCGGGAATCAGAGTGCAAGGCCACTCCGCTTTGCGTAAACTGCGGCAAAGAACATCATGCTAGTTCCAAGAAATGCGACACTTGGAGACAGGAGAAGGAAATCCAGAGAATTAAATAATAATATTCCCTATCCAGAGGCCAGGAAGCTTGTTGAAGCTAGATTATTCCCCGGCCCATCCTTCTAAACTGTAGTAAAGAGCAGCCAAAAAGCAACGAAAGACGCACAAACTCAAACAAACCCGCCTGAACCCCATTCTGACTCAAACATCCCACACTATAGACCGCAGAAAAACTCTACATCGACGCAAACAACATTCAACATTACCTCACCACCAAAATCACCAAATAGCAAGAATAGGCTTCAAACAAATAGGCATAAAAAGGGTCGGATGACCCTATAAAAACACACAACAGGTTTGAAGACCTAGAGGACATGGATGCGGAGGAATCTGCTTCATGTTCTCAGGGTAACTCCAGATCCAACAACAAAAGATACATCCCCGTACTTCCTCCAGATAAATAACCAAATTATCTGCCACTCGAAAGGTCTAATATACAGTTGTAATGAAGAACACCATTTTACAATGGAATTGTAGAGGACTTAAATGCAATTACAATGACATACTTCTGCTTTTGAACGAACATGATCCTGCAGTACTATGTCTGCAGGAAATAGTTTTAAAAGACACAGATAAAACCACATTCAAAAATTACTCTTCTTATAATGTGTACTCCAAAACGTGTGACAGGGCCTCTGGAGGAGTCTCCATTATTGTAAACAACAGGGCTACACATTGCGCTATTCCCTTAAATACAAATTTACAAGCAATAGCTGTAAGCGTCACACTGCATCGAGTGGTTACATTATGTTCTATTTATTTACCACCAAACAACAACTTAGTTCCAAATGATCTAGACAACCTAATTAAACAACTGCCCACACCATTTTTTTCTACTTGGGGATTTTAATGCCCATAACATTTTATGGGGATCCAACCATATAAGCGACAGGGGCAAAAAGGTTGAAGATTTCATTATTAGACATGACTTGTGTCTTTATAACATCAAATCACCAACATATTTACACCCAGGTATGGGTACATATAAGTGCATCGATTTAACAATTTGTTCACCTTTGCTGCTTTTAGATTATAATTGGAAGGTCACTGAAGACCTTCACAGCAGTGATCACGTTCCATTATCCCTTGAAAATATTCACCCACAAATTGATGACACAGTTCCGCAATGGAATTTAAAGAAGGCCGATTGGGCCAAATGTGAAAGATTCTCTATAACTATGCTAAACAGGAATAGAGTCCTAAACGACAATAATCCTATCCGACAATTTACATCCATCTTACTTGAAATTGCAGAAGAATCCATTCCTAAGTCCTCTCCAAATTGCAAAATAATCCAAAAACCCTGGTTCACTAAAGAATGTAAAGAAGCAATTAGGCAACGCCGAAAGGCATTAAAAAAAATTAATAATCGTCCAACACCCGAAAACTTAACACAATACCGTATTATTACAGAGCCATTAGATAGAAGTGTTATATCACTTATCACAGAGCCGTTAGATAAAAGTGTTATATTACTTATTATAGAGCTATTAGATAAAAGTATTATATCACTTTTACAGAGCCATTATATAGAAGTGTTGTAACACCTATCACAGAGCCATTAGACAAAAGTGTTGTATCACTTATCATTAAAGAAAGTAAACGAGCATCATGGAAAAAATTTGTTTCATCTTTAAACTCTCGTTTCTCTATAAAGAAGGTTTGGGACACGATCCGCAAAATAAATGGAAAGAGAAAATACAATTCCTTCCAACATCTGAAGATTAAAAACAACAAGTTTAATACCAAATATAAAATAGCAAATGTGCTTGCTGACTCTTTCTCCAAAAATTCCTCATCGTCTAACTATTCAGAAGCTTTCCAAAGATTAAAAACCTCAAAGGAAAAAACACGGTTGAAATTTACATCGAACAACTCGGAAAGTTACAACCAACCGTTTTCATTATCGGAGCTTATGAAATCTTTGAATAAGGCTCATGATACATCCGTTGGACCTGACGGTATACATTACCAGTTTTTAAAACACCTCCCAGAGCCATCTCTAACAACCCTTCTGGAAATCTTTAATGATTTATGGATTACTGGTAATGTACCAAAAATATGGAAAGAAGCAATAGTAATAGCAATCCCAAAACCAGGCAAAGATAACGCAGATCCTAGCAACTATAGACCAATATCTTTAACTAGCTGCGTGTGCAAAACAATGGAACGAATGATCAACTCTCGGCTAGTGTGGTATTTGGAAAGCAACAACTTAATATCTCCTTTCCAATGTGGATTTCGTTGTGGACGTAGTACCAATGATCATCTGGTTAGACTTGAAACATTTATTCGCGACGCTTTTATCAAGAAAGAACATTTAGTAGCGGTTTTCTTTGATTTGGAAAAGGCGTATGATACAACTTGGAAGTACGGAATACTTAATGACCTGCACGATCTGGGTCTAAAAGGCCGACTGCCCTTATTTATATCAAACTTTCTCAAAGATAGGGAATTCAAGGTACGAGTGGACTCCACCCTCTCTGATCTACACGATCAAGAGATGGGTGTGCCCCAGGGCAGTATTTTATCGGTAACGCTTTTCAATATAAAAATTAATAGCATCACCAATTGTCTGAGTCCTAGTGTGGATTGCTCCCTATATGTTGATGACTTTTTAATATGTTACCGATCCAAACAAATGCATACAATCGAAAGGCAATTACAACAAAATATCAACAAGATCCAAAATTGGGCCAATACTAACGGTTTCAAATTCTCGAAAACAAAAACTGTATGCATGCATTTCTGTCAATTACGAAGACATCATGATGAACCAAGTCTTACGCTGGACGGAACACCTATTCCAGTTGTTGAGGAAGTAAAATTCTTAGGTATCATCTTCGATAGAAAACTGACCTTTATCCCACACCTAAAGAATTTAAAAGCTAAATGCCTCAAATCTCTGGATTTACTTAAAGTAATAGCACACACTGAATGGGGTGCTGATAGGAAAGTCATAATCGGCATATACAGAACATTCATTCGCTCGAAACTAGACTATGGTAGCATCGTCTATGGTTCCGCAAGGAAGTCTTATTTGAAGATGCTTGACCCAATCCATCATCAGGGAATAAGACTTGCCCTGGGAGCATATCAGACATCTCCGTGTGAAAGCCTCCTCGTTGAAGCGAACGAACCACCTTTAGCACAACGAAGAGAAATGCTTTCCGCTCAATACGCTCTCAAATTGAAATCAAACCCTCTGAACTCTGCTTTTTCGACTGTTTTTGAACCCAAATATAAAACTTTATATGACAATAAACCAACTGTCATACCTACCTTTGGCATTAGAATTTTACTATTTCTTGATAGTACAAAAGTTGATATTTCGAAAATTCTGAACACGACCATTTCCGAAACACCTCCATGGCTACTTAAGCAACCAAGGGTACTTTTCACGCTACACGATGGAAAAAAATCGGAAACAAACCCGTCCATCTTCCACAACTCTTACCATGAACTCCTCTCTCAGTTCAAAAATTATACAAGGATATATACTGATGGATTAAAAGATGAGGAAAAAGCCGCTGCAGCCTTCGTTAGTGAAAAATACATAAAACCTGTTCGCTTGCCAAATGGTACGTCAATTTTTTCAGCTGAAATCAGAGCAATAGACCTTGCTTTGCAATACATTGCAAGCGAGCGTATTTTAAACAGCATTATCTTCCCCGATTCACTATCAGTACTTCAGTCGCTACATAACAGAAAACTAAACAATCCACTATTAGCAAATATTCTCCTTAAGCATACTGAGCTGAGTACCTCCCACAATATAGTATACTGTTGGTTACCCAGCCATGTAGGAATTAAAGGTAATGATAAAGCAGACCGTGCTGCTAAAATGGCCTTATTACTAGAACCAACCGATTTTAAAGCACCATATACTGATTTTAAACGTTGTATCAAAGACTGTTTACACCAGAAATGGCAGGCATCATGGAATGATGCCGTGAATAACAAACTTCATGCCATCAAGCCAACCTTAGGAGAATGGACCCCTTCCTACAGATCCGTCCGTAGAGAGGAGATAGTCATTGCAAGAATTCGACTCGGTCATACTCATTTAACACACTCCTACATATTAAAAGGAGAAGACCCACCAGAGTGCATAGCTTGTAATGATCCATTCACCGTTAAGTACTTTATGCTGGAATGCGTCGATCTTCAACATACGCGTAAGCATTTCTACGTTGTGCACTACATGAGGGAGCTCTTTGATACAGTTAACATTATCAACATTAGAGACTTCCTTAAGGAAGCAAATATCTATCATAAGTTATAGCTTTTATTTTATCACCTTATTCAGTTTTGTTTTATATTTATGCAGTCTTTAGATTTTAATTTCCAATCATATGTTTTCGTTTTCATACTTTTGCACACCCCGTTGGTCAGGAAACTTTTAATAACTTACCATCGTTCACATATTTATCGCTTTACCTTTATCTGTTTGGACTCCAATCGTTGGTCGATAAAATTATTTTACCAATTTTAAATGTAAAAGAATATAACCTAATGTTTGGCGCTAAATAGCCACATAGTGCTGGTGCGCCGTAAAAATATAAACCAATCAATCAATCTATAGCACAGGAAAATGGTGCCACAGAATCGGGCTGTTTTTGTCGCAAATACCAATAAATTTACTGCATTTCTCCTTGAAGAATAGTCCATATATCTGCAGTATAGCAGGGTGAAAACAGAAGGGATCCTTAACCAAACACATTGCTATCCTCACAGAGATGATTTGTTAGAACCTGACATCGTGTTTCTAAGAAAGAATCTTTCGAGATTGTAATAAAGCTGTATCTGGTTCGGTCCAAGGATGCATTGTTATCCCCTACAAGGTGTACCAAATTTTCTCCAAGTCACATAGACGTCTTTAGGGACTAATACAGATGATATTTACAAATCAATGATTCTTGCTTGGTGGTAGGAGCCTGATGACTACTTTGTACCAAAGGAGAAGGACTTTTCTCTCGATCTTGGCAAAGCAAACATCCAAGTACATGATAAGCAACAAACTTAAAGAATTTCTAGGCGACAGAAAAACACAAGTTCCATACGTCAACTGGTAAGAGACGCCACTATTCATGATGTACATTCAACAATCGTGTAGGTGTATTTCGCTAATGCATATACCCACAAGCTAAATAAATTATCTCTAATCCATTGCCATATACCAGAGATTGTTCAGCGGTTAATCAAGAGATATAACAGTATGATCCAGCTACGATGTAGGGTAGAGACGTTGCCCAATTCATGGACTGCGATCGTTACAAGATGTACCATTTCTGTATAATATTTGTCATGAGTATGAAATTCATAATCAGAGCCGCAGAATCAAAATGGTTTTAAATAAATGGCATGGATACGTGTACAAACAAACAGGAAATTCATGAATGACCTGACAGGCAGCATACACGTCCAGGCAACATGTCTGTTGATATTACTGGAGTAGACTACATCGTAGGCTCATGTGAATTTTAAACCAAGTCTAGGAGCTTCGTGATAACAAATGGTCGGGTTACTATACAGATAGCAATGATGATCCAATGTTATGAAACTCCCTTTATCCTTGATAATCCTATCGAGAGCCTTGGCATGGGTTAGACGCGACGCTGAAAAACACATGTGAGATCAAACTTCAAAAGACAAAGTTAGACGAAGATTGCAGATCATTGCCTCCTTTGGAAATTCAGTGTATATATGTATCAGTACTGAATAATGTGTATATTAGTCTGGCAATTGATGCTATACAGATGGAGACATGTCATGTCCTCTGAGAGCTAGCAGAAATCTTGGAGAGGGTTAGAAAGAAGTTGAGATTAGTACCAATCACGAAGCCAATTTTTTTCAACTTTGTCAATGAGGGTGAAACCAGAAAGAAGTTGAGATTAGTACCAATCACAAAGCCAATTATTTTTCAACTATATCAATAAAGTTGAAACTAATAACACCTTAACACATAAAATGGGAATATTCAACGAATAAAAGAGTCGGGGCTTACTTGTGGGTGTTGCGAAGAAGTTGGATTTTGTCGGAAATTGATCATACATTTCGTAGTCATCATATTGTGATATGGTCAGCATTAATGAAGACGCTGGTGACTGTTGAGCTGACTGTACCGTCGTAGGAGATGAGACTCATAAAACAAAGTTGATCAAGTATGCAGAGGTAATGGAGTCACGCAAGAGCAGAGGACGGAGTACTTTATTGTTTTCAGTATAGGTGTGAAGTCGAGGGTATCCTATTAAATAGGTCTTAGTGATGCGTAAAGCTCTAATTATTACATGGAAACGCTGAGGTTGCTGAACTAACAGGGCAAAACGTATGAAAGAGCTCCCAGCTTGCAATAAAAAAGCGAGAACAAGAGCTGGTTGCCAACTACCAAGAGGTAGTGACAAATCATCACTGCCATCATCCACCAGAAACACTCGGTGACAGATGTTATAGGATGATAATGTTATGTAGTGCGGAAATTAGTACAATTTATTAATGTAATAATATAAAAGTTATTAATTTATTAAAGTAATAATATAAAAATTATTAATTTATTAAAGTAATAATATAAAAAATTATTAATTTATTAAAGTAATAATATAAAAATTATTAATTTATTAAAGTAATAATATAAAAATTATTAATTTATTAAAGTAATATAAACAATTAATTTATTAAAGTAATAATATAAAAATTATTAATTTACTAAAGTAATAATATAAAATATAAACGATAAATTTTCGATGAGAATATTAGAATTATAAAACGAAACGGAAGAAAATTACAATGTAAGAAAAGTAGTTATTCTACAACATACTTGTAATTGCAAAATAATTAACAGCGAAGCATGCTTAAAAATCAAATACAATATTACCAGTATAAGCAATAAACATCTCTATATCTAGTTCCAATATAATGCAGCAATATTGCCTAAATAGAAAACAAATTACAATAAAATCAAAGTATATACAAATGTATAAATACGGATGAAAATATAAATAACGTATTACCATTTAAACAGATATATTGGCGGGGTTTGTAGAATCGTAACTAAGAAGTCGTAAAATTGGCCTATGAGAAGAGCTGACAAACAAGAACGTGGATATTGAGAAATCAACAATGCTCATACATCACATTTACAGGCAATTTAGAACAAGTATTGATGGTGAAATAACAACATAAAAGCAAATAGTGGAATAATCAGGACACAGATCGAGGAAACACAGTTATGAGATTCCAATAGGGCTCATAGATCTTGTAAACCTAGAATTAGCAGCCTGCAACGAAGGGCCAGTAGTACAATAATATGGCCGTAGCCCGACTAAATCCAAAACCTGAATTCCATATATTCCGGGAGATGAATATTTAGCCTGAAATAGCGTGATCGGGCATGCCATCCATTTGGTTCCAGCACGTGTCTGACAGGATCAAATACATTTTCCGCAACTCATTACCCTTGATAGTCCAAACACTGGCCTCCTCCGTCTCTCTTCTAAAAGACGAGTATACGTAGGGAAATTTGAGATTTGTAATAGATGTAGAGAGCTCCTCTCTAGTGACAATAATAAATACGTTTTACCACATCATTCATTTTCTCCTAATATATTGATATATACCAGTCACCAGTCCTTAGCGGTCACCCTGGACCAAACCAATTCAATAGTTTTACATGAATCATTTCATAATAATAATAATAATAATAATAATAATAATAATAATAATAATAATAATAATAATAATAATAATAATAATAATAATAATAATAATAATAATAATAATAATAACTAGCAAAGGAAATAATCAAACTTCCGCTGCCGTGATTATTTTTTAATAAAAGGCAAGGTGAACAACTATATAAATATTAAATAAACAAGGATCTTTGCGAGATCGAATTAAAATCTCCTGAAAATGGTATGGAGGAAATTAATTTTGCTTAAACAGTACATTTTTATTAACTAACAATTACTACGAATTATATCACAAGTTCATTTTAAGCAAGCGCATTTAAAATTTTATATAGCTACTCTCATTGTTTTCTTTCAGTCTTTGTTTCTTTCTTTCTTTGACAGCCTCGATTACATTATTAATCATAAAAAAATGCTTTAAAGAGATTAAACAAAAGATTTGACAGTTTAACCTTTTTGCACACCTTTGAGTATATTATTAAGGAAATGATTTGTCTACTTAATACATTCTAATCTTCACCACTTGTTTTAATTATTACGTTTATAAAGTATATGGGTGAACAATTTTCGCACTCCGGATAGAAAAGGTACCATGAGTTAAATTGTTATTGTTATCTCCGCTGCCGCTCTCTCCGAATTAATTATTGAAGAATCGAATCAAAAAGATCTAATAGGATCCATATCATGTGGGCATATATCAACAATTCTTTATCATAAATATTTTTATTTACACAAAAAACAGGAAGATCGATTGAAAGTTTAATGATAGTCAACACGTTATCTTAATTAGATAGGACGGTAAAAAGTGAAATCTTAAAAAACTGCTTTTCCAATTCATGTGTTTTGATAACCATTTTTCTTCCACTTTTCTTCAAACACAGTGTTAAGTTTTACACAGACAAATTTCTGACAAACTTTGACCAGCATGATCTGCTCTTCTTCTGCATGTCAAGTTTTCAATGACATGTTAGCCATGTGCATTTCAAACAGAAAAAAAACATCGTAAACTTGTAAAACAAAAACAAAAAATGTAGTTGAAATAAGGTTGTGGTAACTATCGCTACATCAAAATGTTGCCAGCCCACAATAATATGTGTTAACTGTTAAATTGACGTCAAAAAGTATAATAGCCTCGTGTTTTTGTATTTTTGCTCGCTACGGCTACTATTATCATTATTGTTAAAAAGGATCATATCAATACACTGTCAAACAAATGCCAGCAAAACCTGTTTGGACTTTACCTTTGGTTCAAATTGCAACGTGGGGTGATTTAGACTAATCAAGTTAAATATAGCCGTTGCTGATTATCAAAGTCCTTGAAATATGATATGCTGTAGATAGATTACGTTTTTCTTTTTAATCAATACGTCAGCATGAAGTTTGATCATTATCTACGGTAATACATATATGACTAAGCTTATTCAGGTGTTAAGTTTGCTAAAAGATACCACTCACCTAACAATACGCCTCTTGACTACATTTTTATTATAACGAACTCTGATAGATTTCAAAATCATTTTTCCCTAATTTGACTTTCAAAATATATATCACTGTTAAATCAGAATTATTTGTCAGTTTATATCTCTTACAAAAATATTGCAATAAATGGAATTGAAAGTATGTTTTTATCTTCATTTTCGTCTTTCATTTCCAAAAACTTTTTTATCTTCGTAAATAGATGTGTGCAGACTTGCCCGCTATATTTTGAGACTCCTAAATATTTGTAAGAATGCTATTCTCAAATTACATTATCAAATTAATGTTTCAGTTAGCAACCTGTCTTTAGTGCAATGTTTGGTAATCGTTGACAGCAAACGGTGAGTAAAATTGGTTAATTGGTTGAATACTAATTTTTTAAAAAAAGTTGCTTTCGACAAATATATAATAAAAATGATTTGGCAATTTTTAAAAATTTCATATATTTCGAAAATAAAAACCAACGTCTTTAAATGCGTTCAAGTTTTAAATATATCTGGAACGTAGTATTGATAAAGCAGTAAATAATTAGAAAATGGAAATAAGACGAGTTTGTGGAATAGAATCTAAGATCCTAAGGTAAAATTATAAAAATCTCAACAAAAATAAGATTCATTTTCATCTATTCTATTATGTTTATTTATTTGTAAACCGTTTTACATTAATTTCACAGCACGTTTGTGGTAACACTCTCTGTATTCTTGTTGTTGTAAAGATTTAGAAAGAGAGAAGAATATATGAAACCTAGACTACATCGTTAACCATAAATAATTAATATTTAATCTTTCAATGGTATAATTTTACACGGCGCAGAGGAATTTGAATACCATATTTTTATATAAGTATAAACAATTTGAACAAAGGTCAATGAATTCAAAGATATTTGTTTCATTTGTACTATTTTTTTTTGTTTTCATTAAAGCAAAGGCTTGAACGTATGTAGGAAGTAGAAGTCGACATATGTTGATATGGGATTTAAAACCCGTATATCTATCATCTAACTATTTATATCATATGTTATAACATATCTGTGATTTTTGCTACCTCCTAGTATATATTTTCTTACATTTAAATTTGTAATATGGTTAGAATGCTGCCAATAATTTCTAGTGTTTCAGTGGTTCTTAATGGGGTTTTTCCCGGGTTCTTCCTCCAACAATTGTACTGACTGCCATATAGTTATTATCATGCGCTGAGAAATGGCATTAAACCCCAAAATGACCAACCAACCAGTCAGGTTCAGAGTACGAAATATAAATAATTTAGAAAGGTGATTCACGTGTTTCCATGCAGTCAAAACTTAGTCATGTCGCCATTAATTTCGGAGGATATAGTTTCAAAACTTCCTGGTAAAAGACACAGTAATTCTAAAATTATCTTACCCAATTTAAAACCTGTAATTGGTTACGACAAGAAAGAAAAAATATACATTTGGTGGTGTTGTGCCAATAAAGCCGAAGTCGAACAGGGTGATTTGAGGTGTGACTCGAATCACTGGGTTCCTCAAAAATGAATTTGTATGTGTCATCTCATTTGAAGCCATAAATTTGAAATGAAACCCGTGAATCACTTACCGATGTATAAAAATTTCACCTATAAATCACTTGTTAATATTTAAGTATGTGCTGCTTTGTAACTTATTGTTTAAGATAAGCTGAGACATAAGAAAGCTGAAACTGTCAAGTTCTTGATTATAACAATTAGCTCTTCAATCTACCTATCTTATTTTACTAATTCAGCAAATTATAGATGTTCTCAATTTGGACCATTAGTTTCAAACCATCAGTAACTGAGAGGTAAGTAGCGTCACTAGGGGAATGCGGGATGGATGAGGACCGCACCGGGTGACACCATCAAAGGGGTTAACAGCAAAATTACAGTCTATACAAGTTTTGAATTTTTGCGCACGAAGGCGTTACCGCACAAGACTGTCTATAAAAGTTTAAAAAATATTTAGTAGTAATATGATCTCACTGGCTGACACCGACCCTTGTAACATCACAGTGAGTGATTAAATCCTAGCAAGCAAATTCTAAGAATCAATTTCCCTTCTAACCTAAACCTTGTACTATAATAAAGGATTGAGAGGAATATGGAGTAATTTCAAGTAATTTTAATACTATACAATCGAGTATTGTATACAGAGTAGTATTTGTTATGGAGGTATTGATACGCAAGTCTCAGCTGTACACTCTCTTTTTCTTACAATGAAGGCAAAAGGTTTACATTTCATTGAATTCTTCGTTCACAATATATATATATATATATATATATATATATATATATATATATATATATATATATATATATATATATATACAAACCCCTGCCCAGTAATAACAAAGACATTAAGATAGTACTTGCAGCTGCCTCGATTGGCGCTCCGCATTAAGAGGTTTGGACTGTTCGACCTGGTGTCGAGATAATGTGACATGAAGGAACATAATGGTACATGTCTGCGGCAAGAGGCCCCAGTGCTAGACATCATTACAAATTGCCACACTGCAGACATTGTAGCGATATGACCTAAGTTGTTAAATCTACGTTAAAAATGTCCAAAACCACCCAACGAACACACACACACACACACAAATGAACAATATTAAATTTATGCCCACTGCAAAGGTAATTATATCAGCACGCTTAGAATATGTACTTAAACATAAAGTAATCATATACATTTATCAATTTTTCCCTGACAAATCTGAAATCTGAGGCAAGAACTGTTTGGCAAAATTAATGACCAAACAAACAAAGGAAGTAAACCTCAACATGCAATTCAAGATTCACAGTTTCCTGGGCTACCACTTTACCATTTTATTTATTTGAATGTCCAACTTTGTAATGCCCGCATGCTTTCATGTATATCATAGTTCCTTTAGTTTCTTTGTTGTATTTATCATACACATGTTAATGACTGTCGAGTAAACACGGAAGGACATTGCCATGTTACAATCAAGTACAATTTACATTGATTAAACAACTTTTCAACTGTCATTAAAATCAATTAGAGTTTATGTCGTTTTGCAATGATAAATATTGATGTCGATACCTGTTTTTATCCTATTAATATAGTGACTGCTGGACAGGGCATTTTTGTTTGACCATATAAGTTATAAGTAATTTTGTTTTTCAAAGTTAACAAACTTTGATTCTTTTATAAATGTGGCATGATAATTAAATGCTGAATTGGAAAATTTGCCGTAAGTATGATTTATTAATAA
The DNA here is from genome assembly GCA_016746295.1 of Potamilus streckersoni. NCBI lineage: Eukaryota > Metazoa > Mollusca > Bivalvia > Unionida > Unionidae > Potamilus > Potamilus streckersoni. Next base: position 440,169 of record JAEAOA010001128.1, read on the forward strand.
TATTTAAATTAGCAGGTACAAAGAGGTTGCTTAAATGAGGAGGAAGAAAGTTTAATCACCACTCCTTGAAACGGTATCAAATAACCGCCCTGTATGAAGAAAGAACAACTTGATGTACTAAACCATTCCAGCAAATTCAGCCAAATAATAAACATAGCTCCTGGAAGAGGGGGTGGGGTATTGGAAACTAAATTGAAAAGGAACCAGTACTGAGTGGCAGAAATTGGACAAATATAATGAACTTGTCCAGAAGTAAACAAATACTGCTTCTCACCGAAAGTATAACTTCAAAAGTGCTTGGTTACTTCATAAATTAGTAAACGTACGAACAAGTCAAGATTTAGAACATATATTGCCTTTTAGTATAAGTCATGACTATACAAGAATATTTGAGTTGCGTTTCCTCCTAAATTTAATTTCAGGAAATGATACAATACGTTGCATGGTGGGTGACATGTATATTGTTGTTTTTTAACGCGTGACCAGTGTTAGTGATTGATTCAATTTTAGCGACATAAAGAATAAAGCTAAAATGGTACTGAAAAAGCACTATGAACAAATGTTGCAATGCGATTTCTTGCTGGATCATTGGCGAAAGACATGTTCAGTTTAGCAGAAGATGCAAGTAAGCAATGTGTTGGTTGACTTTGAGCATCAGTCCATTGTGAAATCGTAAATATATCTTTTATAATGTCATCAAAATTGGTTTCAGTTTTTTCAATAAGATTAAACTCAGCAAGATAGGTTGATATATAGTTTTATTTATTACAAGCAAGTCCATTGCTTAAATACGAACGATATTGCATTAAATGCTAGATGAATGAGATGATGATGACGACGGTGAAGGAAGTGGTGATTATTGATGATGATGACAGGGGCCCCCGCAGAATTATATTCGGAGGAGTTGGGGGGACAAATGTGTGTTGATCAGTTGTATGTGTTTTAATGATGTAGGCCAAAATATATTTAGAGGTGAAAACAAGGTTGGGGAGGGGAGAGTAAGCAAATACGTGCGTCCATGGATGCGACTAGCTGTATAAGAACACCTGTATTAAGTTCTACATGTTATTAACTGCATGATCGTAGGGCCTACGTTTGTTCCCATGTAAATATTTATATTTCTTTCAATCTGAATACACATGAATGTATAACTCATTTGAATATTTATAACCAAACTTAATACGCATGAGTGTCTAACTCATGTGAATATTTATAATCTAACTGAATACGCATGAGTGTCTACCTCATGTGAATATTTACAATCAAACTGTATAGACATGATTGTCTACCTTATGTGAATATTTACAATCAAACGGAATACACATGAGTGTCTACATCATGTGAATATTTACAATCAAACTGAATAGACATGAGTGTCTACCTCATGTGAATATTTACAATCAAACTGAATAAAGATGAGTGTCTACCTCATATTAATATTTAAAATCAAGCTGAATAGATATGAGTGTCTATCTCATGTGAATATTTACAATCAAACTGAATAGACATGAGTGTCTCTCTCTCTCCTGTGAATATTTAAAATCAAACTGAATAGACATGAGTGTCTACCTCATATGAATATTTTACAAGCAAGCTGAATACACATGAGTGTCAACCGAATGTGAATGTATAATGTCTTGAATCTAAAGAAGATTCGGAATTAAAACATCGTTAAATCTCAAAACGTTATTCCTGTGCAGTTATATTACCATTAGGTGTGGTCGATTAAATGGAATAGGACAAACAGGAACATGAAGGAATCACTGTGAATTTACTGCTTTATGTCTGTCTTATAGAACCTGGCACGGAATATAAGAGAGTATTTGACTCAAGAACTGTAAATTGAAAGCATAAGTCATGAAGAAATCAAAATCATAAAAGGCATCCCTTAGTTTTCTGTGAAGATTTTGTTACTTCTATTTATGAAATTACACAAATTCCTATAATCAACAATGTTAGACTGAAAATTAGTTTCACGTTCTATTTACGGATTTCTGATTTCCACTATCAATTTTCGACCAGCCATGCCCCTTATATTTTTGGTATATTCTGTTCACAATGATCCCATGTCTCAGAGATCGCATCACTAGAAACCATCTTGAAACCATTTATTTAAGCAGGGGAGAGAACTTATGCCACCTTTTCGATGACCAGCACGAGTTACGAAACGTTAGAGAAGACGTTATTCACGTATTGTAATTTGAGGGCACAAATTAAGAATAATTTCTTTGTTTTTGTAGTGACTATTCTTCTCAGCTATGATTACATACACTACTGCTCATTAGGACACCTAATGAGCAGTAGTGTATGTGATCGTAGCTGAGAAGGTGTCCTAATGAGCAGTATTGCATGTAATATTGCATCAGTATGCAACAATCAATACTTCATGCGCCAATATCAAAACACGTCAGAAAACAAATGCAGCCTCCAGTAATAAGTCTTAACACAGAAACGAATTAGGCACTGAATCGTATAGCATAGAAATGATTTTTACAAAGCAACACCGCTGTAAATGTAAAGTATTTATTTTAATAGAGTTGCACTGGGTCATGACAAAGAAGGTTTATTCACCTTCTTCATCCAAATTTTGACTGAAATTAAGCCCGCATACAGCCTTTTATACATTTATGATGTGTGAAGAAAATCATACCATTATTACCAAGACATGTATTTTAACTGCGTTTTTAGTGGATGTCACCAACATAAATTTTATTTATACCTAAAACTTGAGGGTTTCCGGAAGGATAGGACCGTCAACATTACAAAAGGATCTATAACTCGCTGTTTTAAAATTTTGGTCAATACTATTCAATATTAATAAATTGATAGTCCATTAAACCGATATAGTAATTCCTTTGAATGCTTTAGCAATCACATCTGACGATTTGCTGATTCGATACAACTATTTATCAATCTGTTAAAACGATTTACTAACAATGGCTTAGTGATCCAGTTGAATGATAATCGTGCTTTTAGTTTGTCTCTAATATAATGGTTGTTAAAATGTCTATGTTAGAAGTGTACATATCAGAAGAGAACTGTAAAAAATATATTAGGTACTGGAGGATGATGATACTGCAGTAAAAGACTTTCAGAAATTGGGTTGTCAATATCTTAAATTCAAATATTTATGCATATAACAAACGTAGTTTTGTCGTTATAATATGTATATTGCTGGATCAAACAGTAGTATTTATTGAAGTACGAAAGAACACTATTTTATGTGGTATGTGTTGGAGGTGGGATAGAGACACACTTATGCAACTTTGTAATTCAAACTATATGCTATGCAGAAAAGGACATTTCTGTTACAGTTACGATCATAGTATGGTATTTCACTCTGCAATATGCTGAACATGCCCTATGACTCTATAGACATGCATACATACATACATACATACATACATACATACATACATACATACATACATACATACATACATACATACATACATACATACATACATACATACATACATACATACATACATACATACATACATACATACATACATACATAAACAATGCATGCATACATACATACATAAACAATGCATGCATACATACATACATACATATATCTGATGTGTTATATATATATATATATATATATATATATATATATATATATATATATATATATATATATATATATATATATATATATATATATGTATGTATATATATAATTAATGGATATTATTATTAATTTTGTTTTATCCCAAACCTTCAGTCTGTGCAGATTGTCATTTCAAAAGACTATGCGAATTGGTTAAATTCGCAAAACTAAGGATGAAAAGAGTAACAGTTTACACTAATTCTCAACAGGCATTATGTGCAGAAAAACATTATCGTGAGAAGTTATTTCAGGGTGAATTGTACCAAATTTAGTAAATAACAATGATATTGATTTGCTAGATGATACCACTTTTTTAAAACAGAACTGAATCAAAACTGTTATGATCCGTTTTTGCAATGGCACCTACGTCATGACTTGCGTATGTACCCATGAAGATGCGTACTGACCTTTAGTAAAGCTGTCAACAGGTATTTATTTATCAGTAATGAAGGATTCAACCTAATGTATGGCGCTAAATAGCCACTTTGTGCTGGTGCGCCGTAACAATTCAACCAACCAACCAACCCTTCCATTTTCCAAAACTCTTACCATCAAATCCTCACCCAATTTGAAAATTAAACAAGAATATATACTGATGGATCAAAAGATGAGGAAACGGCTGTTGCAGCCTTTGTTTGTGGAAAACATACGACAAAAGTTCGCTTGCCAAATGGCACGTCAATGTTTTCAGCCTTAAATCAGAGCAATAGACTTTGCTTTGCAATATATTGCAAGCAAGTGTATTTTAAACAGCATCATCTTCACCGATTCATTATCGCACTTCAGTCACTATATAATATAAAACTGGAGAATCTATTACTAGCTAATATCTCCTTAAACATACTGAGCTGAGTACCTCACACAATATAGTATACTGTTGGTTACCCATCCATGTTGTAATTAAAAGTAATGATAAGGCAGACAGCGTGCTAAAATGGCCCTATCGTTAAAACCATCTAATTTTAATACACCATATACTGATTTTAAACTTAGTAACAAAGACTCTTTTTATTCAAAAATGGCATGTATCATAGAATGATGCCGTGAATAACAAACTCCATGCCATCAAGTCAACACTAGTAGAATGGACTCCTTTCTACAGAGCCGTCCATAGGGAGGAGGTTGTCATTGCAAAAATTCGTATCGGCCATATTTATTTAACGCACTCCATCATGCTAACAGGAGATGGTTAGTTGGTTGGTTTAACCTTAGTCTATTTGGTTTCGTATCGCTGGCCGATACATAATTTTTTTAGCATTTGTACGTAATGAGAGATGTAACCTTTTGTATGGCGCTAAATTGCCTCATTGTGCTGGTGCGCCGTAAAAATTCAACCAACCAACCAACCAACAATATCTATTTCTATTAACATTGCTAAGGCCACGTTTAATAATCGTATCTGTCTCGAGCTTATGAAGTTTAGATCCTTACATTTGTCTTAATAAGACAGACATTATTAGTGCTGACTTATAATCGTTAAATTTCATTCATTTTTTAAATATACAAGAGGATACCTTTCAATTTGTTTGTCAATTTTGTATCATCTAATTTCACAGCGTACATCTTATTCCTTCACACAACAAATTCTTTCACTCGCACAAACATCAATTCATCCTTAAAGTTACCAATAGCTGTTTTGTTTTTATTATCAAGGAATCCACTACATGCTGATGTCTACCTCACATTTTATATTATATTCTAGCGAGTCTGTATCAGTGAATAGCAATTCCAAATCTGGTCACTGCGTTTTGGTAAACTTATAGTGAAAGTTATCCTTTAGCCACTTTTATATATCAAATACAGATACACCATCATAAATCAGTTTATTTAGTTTTAAATGTATCTTTCCTTGCTGTATTGCAACAAGAATTTCATTAAATATTTTCATGCTGTCAAAACCATCATCGTTAATTTACTTATGCAATTTATAGCATTTACAATTTATGTCGAAACTTGCTTTCGAATTTTCTCCATTGTCTTAACAAACAACGGGTTGTTCATCTAATTGAAATAGTTTTTCTCAAATTCAATATAATCCGCCATTTGTTTCGACTAATTAAACTTTATTTTGCGATTTTTCTCAGAATTAGTCCAACGTGTACTGCTTGTTTTAAATTTTTGTAATGTATCATGTAATATCTTTCATTAAGCCATTTTGGAAATAACTTATTAACGATATAATTTTCCAGCTGCTTGGCTCGTTGTTCATATGATAGTAAACTGTAATCTATGATCATCAATTCTGCACAACATGGGTAGTCGTTGAGTGGATCATGGAAGGAAGTAGGTTAATATAGGAACAACTTCAACAAAGTATGAAATATTATCTACACCTTTATCAGTTTCTTTAAGAAATTGATCTGGAGCTTTACAATCAAACTACACCGCAATGGCTCTGATATAGCCTAACTATTTCAATCCACATAATCTAGATCAATAATATGATTGGACAGAAGATTGTTGTCACAATTGTTTCGATATTTATTATTAGCTGCTGCACACTGTTTTGTTATAACACATCCAATGCTTTTTTCAATAAAATTAAACATATGGACATCTATTATGAAATCAAATTCTATCTTGTTTTTAATAGAGCGTCCATCGGTTGCCTGGGAGTTTATTCCAAATATTTTGTGCATATTTGTACTCATCGTTTGTAATATTTTCATTTTTGAGTTGTGAGTAAAACTTATCTTTGCTGAGCATAGACATTTTATCAAATCTCCTCCTGTCGTCGCGATCTTCATTCAGAAATATACATTTTATGTTAGATCGACATAGTTTCCACCAAAGCGACTTCGCATATTACTGAAACTACTACAACCTTTTAATGATGCTGATAAAAATTGCAGGTTGTCAATAAAACGTACTTTTTCCGAGCCTGACTGACATATGCTTTTCAAAATTATTTTCATTGGAGCTGTCTTAAATAATTTGCTAGAAATATTATTAACATCATCAATCAGATATTTTAGTGTGGTATTTTATACTGATGACTAGCACTTGGGCATCATGCCACAGACATGTAGCATCATATTCCATCCAGTCACAATATCCTGACAACAGGCAAACCAGTCCCAAGACTAACCTTTTAATGCAGAGCGCCTAGTGTGACAGTTGTTATACCATTTTAGAAGTCTTTCCTATGACTCGGCAGTGGATAAGAAATCGTGACCTTTCGCATTCGAGACGGAAGCTCAAACCATATGAACACCGGAGCGGTATATTATTATTTTGTGACGTAACAAGAAATAATGTTGCTAGACATCTTAGGTAATGTTACATTTGCTGTAATTTTCTTTCTATATTTTGATTCAGTTTTTTCATTAAACGGGCATCGATATATATATATATATATATATATATATATATATATATATGTGTGTGTGTGTGTGTGTGTGTGTGTATATATATGTTTGTGTGTATATATGTATGTATATATATATGTATGTGTATATATATATATATATATATATATATATATATATATATATATATATATATATATATATATATATATATATATATATATATATATATATATATATATATATATATATACATGCTGCAAGTTTGATTCTTAGGTCAACGCTTCAAGCACATCTCTTGCACATCATGTTGAAAAGAGCATTAATGCTCTGCTTTGGGGACGGACCATTTATCGACACCCCGTTGAATATTGACAAAGACACGGCTGTGGTTTATACCTCTTAATGGTATAGAAAACAAATACAACTGAAAATGTATAAACCACTTTATAAAATTTCAAAATGTCTACTTTTCTTCAAATCTTCTGCTGCTGATATGAAATAGGCTTAGAAACAAAACATAGCCAATCATATGTTCACGCAAAACATTTTGTGCAGAATTTGTTAATTTCTTTCCTGTTTTCTTCATTAGTGTAGGTGTGGGGCAATTAAAATTAAAATGACGTCCGTTTCATATCACGCTTCTTTACGCATGTATTTCATACAATTTATGCGTTTTCCATTCAAAAAGCATCTGAATGGGAAAACAACATTCTGATGAGGGTATTACATTCTAGACATTTGCGCATAAATATGTCTTACTATAAAGATTTAGCGAATTCTTTAAATAAAACATATAAGGACTCAGTCATCTCTTATTTATATAGAAATAAAAATAAAACGCTTGATAAAAGCCAAATTATAGACACGGCTTGAAAAGGCAATGAAACTTTCTTTGTGAAGCTTCCATCCATGAAAAAAAATCAAAACAGTACATACAATATTATGTTCATTAATTTTATTGACAGACAACAACTAAGATAAGGCATGGATATCTTAATATAATCAAAACCGTTGTTAGAAAAAAAGATTTAAATTTCTGTTTGGAAAGTATACAATAGAAATCCTAGACAATCAATAAAGTGTTATGTCTGTTAAGAATCGACGTAAAATTAAACTAAACTTCATCAAGACAATGTTACCTAAAGTATTGGATTCAACGATATTCCTCCATTCCACAAAAAATACGTTTAGTTAGTTAAGGTAATCATGGAAAATACTAAAAGCTATGAATATAAAGTAAATAGGACACAAGAAAAAAGTCACAACACTGAACTTGATTGCTGTCCATTTAGAAAGTTATGTTAATAAATCTGCGTAGACCGAATTCACAGTTTCCCAATTCCGTTTTATGGATTCTTGCAGATGATGTAGGAATGAGTGTGATCATAGAAGTAGGCCCACACCCGTCTTAACGTATTTTCATTGTACGGAACAGAGCATGTACTACCAGAGGAATTGTACTTTCCGTCAATATCATTTACGCCAGGAACATACCAACCAGACCATGATCCGCTAAACCATTGTATCTTGTAGGCCACTATGCTTCCGTTCAAAATAACCTGGTCGACATTGATGTTTAAACCAGCAGCCCAACGGCAATCACTTGTGTTTGGCTTGTTGCTGACTTCCAGACAAGTAGCTTGGGTAGATATGTCGTATGTGACACAATCTCCGGTCGGGCACGTCGCCGCCGCTGTATGTTTTACCATCAGTAGGAAGATGCACATGCACAAGGTAGTCAGTGTTGTCAAATTTTCCATATTGTTGAATGATCTTTTACTTTGATGTTGGTAATACCCTCAATGTCAATATAGAGATCCAGACGTTCTTTCCTCCCCAACTGCTTTTTCACAAGAAATTGTCTTTCAACGATATCTCTTGGATGTTGAATGCTGTGTGCTAATCTGAACTAGCCGTTCTTTATATATACGATATATTGCGTCAGCAAGAAGATCCGGTCTCATCCAGTGAAAATAACACAAAGCCAGTTGATAGTCAACTCTGACTCAAATTTAATGCGCATATTCAAAACATTTGTTGTGGGTTGTTTTAAAGCTTTTAAGTCCACGATGAACGGCCCCAAGTAACACGTGCTTAGTTACATTCCTTGCACAATAAGAAACACCTTGATTACCGCCATCCTGTATGCCTTACAAACTAAATCCAGTATAAAATTGTACACTGCTTCATCAGCTAAAGAGATGATTTAAGAAATGAACAAGCATGTTCCAGATTCTGAAAGCAAAATCCTGGCTTGTTTTCATCCACATAGTCGTTTAAGATATCTGATTATGTAAGTTCATGAAGCTGTTTACAATGAACAGTCGCCATATGTCACTGTTACATTTCATGCAGAATTTACTTGTCACGTTACTTGATATCAGCTGGTAAGGAAAAAAATGTATAATTTTACATATAAATAGGCAAACATTTTGGAGAGTCTAAAAATATATTCGACAGACTGAGTTGTTGGCGTCCACATAATCGTCTTAGGTTTCTGATCATGAAAATTCCTAACGCTATTTACAATCATCAAACGCCATATGTCAGTAAAACATTAAATGCAGCATTAACTGTGCACGATTCAGGATATCAACCGTTTAAGAGATACGTAACAAAAGCAATATATGTGTATTCATAAACGATAAAGCCAACAGACTGGTTTCTTTTCGTCATTATTTTCCAAACATGCTGATTCATCACAAATTTTCAAGAACCCACGCATTTTGAGACCGGCTCATTTACATACCAAGAACAACAATTAGTTAATTCGACAGTTTATTTTTCTCATCAAATAATATACTCCTATATTAGTTTACTGTACTGCTAGCTTCCCGAAACAGTAATAAGATATCATTATGCACAATTCTTGGGCCAGACAATTGTGGGCTATATATTCATTACAGGTTCATTCAGATAAATCAAACTTTGAAATACTACTCATATATGCGGCTAGCATACAATAAATACTTCATATCTTCTATGTTAAATCCATTATTAATTTGGTTTTTTTTTTTTTCTTTATGAAAAAGCAAGCAAATTAACATTTCTCAGATACCTGTCTGTATAGCAAACAGTAATACTGATTAGGACTGCGATTCTTGTGAAAATCCTTTGCACATTTTTTGAACGGAGTATGGCACTGCTTGTTTATGGACATTTGATAACAAATGCAAACAGACATGGTGCAAACGTATAGCTTCATATGCATTTACAACGTCTGCATAAACTAATGCCAGATCAGGGTATACAATAAGTGTTGGTTTCATAGAATTTGTAAAAACATCGAAATTTGGTTGTCAAGATAAACCACAGTTCCAGTCGAATTATGTATTGTTGAATGTTGTATCTGTCAGTCCTTCTATTAAATTAGATACGTTGCAAGCCCTAACAATCTGATCAATGTCCAGTTAAAATGGAATGTATTTATTAACAAGTTTCTTCCACTTTGATGCCTTCATACATAGAGAACACCCACACATACACAAATATATATATATATATATATATATATATATATATATATATATATATATATATATATATATATATATATATATATATATATATATATATATATATAATAAACAAGACCAACATGTATAATATTTTACCGGTTTCACTTTATTGCTTCATCACACTGAATTCAAATTGTATTCAATATCATTGCATAAGTCAATGACTATACTCTAAGTGATCAATGATATAAACAATATCATAAACAATATGACATCATAGCTTACATTTTTAATCTAATTGTTTTATTCTTCAACGAATAATTGACATGAACATATGCATGTACAGTATAGATAAATCAGGTTCTAATACATAAGAATGCAAAAAACTTGATTTTATTGACGCACATATCGCTATTGTTTACCATTTGAAACATTAATTAATAAATATAGATTAACCGGTTTATATTTTTATTATGTATAATGCACATTGTTGTAAAACAAACCATGCAGAATATAGATCCGATTATCAGTACATATTGGAATTTACTAAAATTGTCATACAAAGCAAGTGTTAAATCGTTACAAGACAAGAAAGCTCTTATCAGGACTCAAACTCTTAAACATTCCTTAATTAATTCTAAGCTATAAAAACAGCCTATACAAATGGATCAGCAACTAAATGTAATAGAACTAGATTTTTGCATGTTCTTTTATTGATGTTTTTTTTAATAGTAACAATATAAAATAAATATTTAATATGCATTGTGACACTAGTTGTGTAATATAAAGTAGTATTTGTTTAATCACATGCAAAAAATGTGGTATCCAAAATATTTAACAAACCATTCAACAAAGAACATAAATCAGACGCAGAACTTTATACCGTTCGAAGATCTTCAACAAATTTTACCGCACATATTAACAAAATTGCACATACTTTTTAAAGATTTCACCATTCAACCTGTTGTTATAGCTGATTCTGATACGTAACGTCTGCTAAAGGAAACATTTAATTCACCGTCTTCATACGGTATATACAAATGGTCTCAATTCCAAAACACTATACGACATCCATTTATCAAACATTTTTTAAATATGTCCCTTGTTTACAATTAAGAAATTTTGATACAATTCTAATTTACAGAATAACTTGACAAGTTAAAGTTCAAACTATTAGTATAACAACAAGTTCGTTATAAATAAAATAGCATTTTTAAAAATTAATTCTCAATATATGATGATAAATTATTTGTTTTTTTTATGATTAAAAGTATCATGCACACCAAACTATTTTATTATACAATTTGTGTTGTGATGATATATTGAACACTCATCATTGATGTACATAGGTTTAATATATTATATTTTAATGTGCGTTGTACGCAATAAAAAATATTAATAAACTGTTTATCTCTATTTCTTTTTATATAATACTTTTTCTTCTTGAAATTACGTATACCTGTCAACCATTCGATATTTAAATACTCACATGTATTCATTTTTAAACGTGGATGGTCCGCACGCTAGATATTTATTACGAAGCAACACCTAGTGCGCTTTGACATTTAATTATTCTGACTGCAGTCATTTACATGTAATCATATCTTTGCAAAGTTACAATCACTTACTAATCTCTCAAGAATAGATTTTAATACTCGAAATAAACAATAAAGTTCTAAATAACCACTCCTATAAGAGCATAGACACAAGACTAATAAAGAGAGCATCTTTTATGACTGTAAGTTTGAAATCAAATTAGGAAATATCTTGAAATATTCCGATTTCTTGCGAATTTTTATTTAGATTAGCATACATTTATTATTTCTTTGTCACAAATAACATTCATTTAATCGTTCCTTTTTGTTTCTATCTTTTTTCATTAAAACTACATAGAAGTTGGAGTTAATCAAATTATATGTCTCAGACCGTAGCATTATACTGAATCAATAATATCATCCTAGGGCACGTGGGCTATTTTTATACATATGTTAAAATATTTCTTCTATTATATTTTTTTTATTAGTTTAAATAACATTGTCATATGTGCTCAAGTATTGTTAGCATTTAAATATTTTTATCTCTTCTATTGACAGGAACAAGACATACCCTCTAAATGATGGATTTGTTTATTGTAATGTATATGTACCAGATTAGCATACAAATTTAATCATGACACACAAATACAAATGTACAAAAGCAAATCAGAAAACTACATAAAATGTATTTATATTGACCATTATACCACATGCACGTAAAGCTCTTATACTTGGACTAATGGAAGGATTACCTAACAGACTAAAACATTTGCATGTTTTGACATGCATATTATCGTCTCATCATCCTAAACATGCGAGAAACATTTCAGTTACTCTATATACTGTCAAAATCTTTTATAACCGGAGCAAATAAACCGGACCATAATCTACGGAATTATTTTGAATGCTGTTGTCCAGACGTTTGACTTTGAGAATAATCTAGTTGACATGAAGCCTATCAACCACAGTGTACATTATTAAAAGCCTGCATAGAGGTGTTGTATGAAATGAAGTGTCCTGTGCAGTGTGATGCAGATAAGCAAATCAATCGATGATATTTTATTTTCAGTGTGATAGGACTACATTTTTATAGAACGAATTGATGCAAAAGTAAACTTCGATTTGTTTTAACATTTAGAATTTCACCCTAAGACTACAGCCCTTGAGGAAAGCACCTCACATAACAAATATATCATTAACGTTATTCGTGGAAGCATGCATTGTTTAAACACTCTTTCTACGTAGATATGTTCAAGAGAAATAACTCCATACGTCATAAAGAAAACCTCACCTAAAACACTAAAGAAAATATCATACAGAATGCATAATTTACACCCTTTTTTATAAAAGTCCCTCCATTACTTTCCATGAAGAAGATATTTATTAATTACCATTTTTCTAGAAATCAAGTGTGCTGCAGTTCTCTCGTTTACAGAACAAAATCAGTAATTAGTTAGCTCAAAGGTTTCTATTTCTCATTCAATATCATGCTGCTATATTGATTTCTTATCCACTGCCGAGTCATAGGAAAGACTTCTAAAATGGTATAACAACTGTCACACTAGGCGCTCTGCATTAAAAGGTTAGTCTTGGGACTGGTTTGCCTGTTGTCAGGATATTGATTCAGTTCTTTCATTAAACGGGCATCGATATATATATATATATATATATATATATATATATATATATATATATATATATATATATATATATATATATATATATATATATATATATATATATATATATAAATATATATATATATATATATATATATATATATGCAATAAACTGACGACGAAAAGTACGAAACTAGTAACTAACTAGCCTAAGCGCTTTCGACTCTTATTGAGTCTTTTTCAAAGGCAAATACAGAACATAGTTACGACAAACAAATAAACACAAAAACGTTGCGTTTGTAAACCTCTACATTTCTATCTTCACATGTGCTAAAACTATAAATACAACCAGCTTGTATAGAGTAGTTGCGGAAACTGAAAACGTTGTATAATTCCCTAAAAGTCTACAAGCCAAAGCGACATCTATTTTTCCTTTGTGTACATATGTAACGCAGATTATATCCCGGATATTTGGTTCTATACCGGTTATTCTTTTAGTAAAAATTGAAGGATAAGAAAATTTAGAAAATGTTATATTCTACTAGTGCATAGTTTTCATTTTCTAGTCTTCTTGGTTTAGACCGCTTGGTTTCAGTGATATAATACTTATCGCTATTGCCAACAACCACGGCTGGAGTTCCAAAACCAGGAAGGAAAAGGAATCATACTGGGTACGCCGCCTTAGAACATTGAAAACAAGCGGTCTAAACCAAGAAGACTAGAAAATGAAAACTATGCACTAGTAGAATTTAACATTTTCTAAATCTTCTTATCCTTCAATTTTTACTATAAGAATAACCGGTATAGAACCAAATATCCGGGATATAATCTGCGTTACATATGTACACAAAGTAAAAATAGATGTCGCTTTGGCTTGTAGACTTTTAGGGAATTATACAACGTTTTCAGTTTCCGCAACTAGTCTATACAAGCTGGTTGTATTTATAGTTTTAGCACATGTGAAGATAGAAATGTAGAGGTTTACAAACGCAACGTTTTTGTGTTTATTTGTTTGTCGTAACTATGTTTTGTATTTGCCTTTGAAAAAGACTCATTAAGAGTCGAAAGCGCTTAGGCTAGTTAGTTACTAGTTTCGTACTGTTCGTCGTCAGTTTATTGCATCTATTTTAATTAATCCCTGACAAACGTGATCCCTTGGTGGATCCAGTACGCTTGAGACGGTTGTTATTCGCCACATGATTTGTATTCTTTATATATATATATATATATATATATATATATATATATATATATATATATATATATATATATATATATATATATATATATATATATATATATATATATATATATGTGTGTGTGTGTGTGTGTGTGTATGTTTGTGTGTATATATGTATATATATATGTATATATATATATATATATATATATATATATATATATATATATATATATATATATATATACATGCTGCAAGTTTTATTCTTAGGTCAACGCTTCAAGCACATCTCTTGCACATCATGTTGAAAAGAGCATTAATGCTCTGCTTTGGAGACGGACCATTTATCGACACCCCGTTGAATATTGACAAAGACACGGCTGTGGTTGATACCTGATAATGGTATAGAAAACAAATACAACTGAAAATGTATAAACCACTTTATAAAATTTCAAAATGTCTACTTTTCTTCAAATCTTCTGCTGCTGATATGAAATAGGCTTAGAAACAAAACATAGCCAATCATATGTTCACGCAAAACATTTTGTGCAGAATTTGTTAATTTCTTTCCTGTTTTCATCATTAGTGTAGGTGTGGGGCAATTAAAATTAAAATAACATCCGTTTCATATCACGCTTCTTTACGCATGTATTTCATGCAATTTATGCGTTTTCCATTCAAAAAGCATCTGAATGGGAAAACAACATTCTGATGAGGGTATTACATTCTAGACATTTGCGCATAAATATGTCTTACTATAAAGATTTAGCGAATTCTTTAAATAAAACATATAACGACTCATCATCTCTTATTTATATAAAAATAAAAATAAAAAACTTGATAAAAGCCAAATTATAGACACGGCTTGAAAAGGCAATGAAACTTTCTTTGTGAAGCTTCCATCCATGAAAAAAAAATCAAAACAGTACATACAATATTATGTTCATAAATTTTATTGACAGACAGCAACTAACATAAGGCATGGATATCTTAATATAATCAAAACCGTTGTTAGAAAAAAGATTTAAATTTCTGTTTGGAAAGTATACAATAGAAATCCTAGACAATGAATATAATGTTATGTCTGTTAAGAATCGACGTAAAATTAAACTAAACTTCATCAAGACAATGTTACCTAAAGTATTGGATTCAACGATATTCCTCCATTCCACAAAAAAATACGTTTAGTTAGTTAAGGTAATCATGGAAAATACTAAAAGCTATGAATATAAAGTAAATAGGACACAAGAAAAAAGTCACAACACTGAACTTGATTGCTGTCCATTTAGAAAGTTATATTAATAAATCTGCGTAGACCGAATTCAGTTTCCCAATTCCGTTTTATAGATTCTTGCAGATGATGTAGGAATGAGTGTGATCATAGAAGTAGGCCCACACCCGTCTTATCGTATTTTCATTGTACGGAACAGAGCATGTACTATTAGAGGGATTGTACTTTCCGTCAATGTCATTTACGCCAGGAACATACCAACCAGACCATAATCCGCTAAACCATTGTATCTTGTAGGCCACTATGCTTCCGTTCAAAATAACCTGGTCGACATTGATGTTTAAACCAGCAGCCCAACGGCAATCACTTGTGTTTGGCTTGTTGCTGACTTCCAGACAAGTAGCTTGGGTAGATATGTCGTATGTGACACAATCTCCGGTCGGGCACGTCGCCGCCGCTGTATGTTTTACCATCAGTAGGAAGATGCACATGCACAAGGTAGTCAGTGTTGTCAAATTTTCCATATTGTTGAATGATCTTTTACTTTGATGTTGGTAATACCCTCAATGTCAATATAGAGATCCAGACGTTCTTTCCTCCCCAACTGCTTTTTCACAAGAAATTGTCTTTCAACGATATCTCTTGGATGTTGAATGCTGTGTGCTAATCTGAACTAGCCGTTCTTTATATATACGATATATTGCGTCAGCAAGAAGATCCGGTCTCATCCAGTGAAAATAACACAAAGCCAGTTGATAGTCAACTCTGACTCAAATTTAATGCGCATATTCAAAACATTTGTTGTGGGTTGTTTTAAAGCTTTTAAGTCCACGATGAACGGCCCCAAGTAACACGTGCTTAGTTACATTCCTTGCACAATAAGAAACACCTTGATTACCGCCATCCTGTATGCCTTACAAACTAAATCCAGTATAAAATTGTACACTGCTTCATCAGCTAAAGAGATGATTTAAGAAATGAACAAGCATGTTCCAGATTCTGAAAGCAAAATCCTGGCTTGTTTTCATCCACATAGTCGTTTAAGATATCTGATTATGTAAGTTCATGAAGCTGTTTACAATGAACAGTCGCCATATGTCACTGTTACATTTCATGCAGAATTTACTTGTCACGTTACTTGATATCAGCTGGTAAGGAAACAAATGTATAATTTTACATATAAATAGGCAAACATTTTGGAGAGTCTAAAAATATATTCGACAGACTGAGTTGTTGGCGTCCACATAATCGTCTTAGGTTTCTGATCATGAAAATTCCCAACGCTATTTACAATCATCAAACGCCATATGTCAGTAAAACATTAAATGCAGCATTAACTGTGCACGATTCAGGATATCAACCGTTTAAGAGATACGTAACAAAAGCAATATATGTGTATTCATAAACGATAAAACCAACAGACTGGTTTGTTTTCGTCATTATTTTCCAAACATGCTGATTCATCACAAATTTTCAAGAACCCACGCATTTTGAGACCAGCTCATTTACATACCAAGAACAACAATTAGTTAATTCGACAGTTTATTTTTCTCATCAAATATTATACTCCTATATTAGTTTACTGTACTGCTAGCTTCCCGAAACAGTACTAAGATATCATTATGCACAATTCTGGGACCAGACAATTGTGGGCTATATATTCATTACAGGTTGATTCAGATAAATCAAACTTTGAAATACTACTCATATATGCGGCTAGCATACGATAAATACTTCATATTTTCTATGTTAAATCCATTATTAGTTTGGTTCTTTTTCTTTATGAAAAAGCAAGCAAATTAACATTTCTCAGATACCTGTCTGTATAGCTAACAGTAATACTGATTAGGACTGCGATTCTTGTGAAAATCGTTTGCACATTTTTGAAA